>WNGS01164437.1:31183388-31212865 GCA_020271785.1 Procambarus virginalis
TTTAACGCAACAGTAAAATGTGTACTTGGTTGTAACAACGATTCTTCGCGGCGGGGATCGTATTCCAGGGACCTGCCCGAAACGCTACACGTACTAGTGGCTCTACAAGAATGTAACAACTCTTGTATATATCTCAAAAAAAAAGTTTACTTAGGTCTTTCCTGAATCAAAGCTTATTCAGTTTATTTCCTTCTTTTGTGTTCTATTTTGTGTTAAGATAGAATTTAAGAAAGGGGCAGAAGGCCTATTGGCCTATACAAAGGCAGCTCCTATTTACACCCCACCCCATCTCATTCGTATACATATGTCTAACTTACGCTTGAAACAATTAAGTGATCCCACTTATTTATTGTGCTACATAGCCTTCCCGGCTTGGTGCTTTTTTTTTATAATTACCTCTATTATGTTACGAAGTAAGCTGCTCCATAGACAAACAGCCGTATTTCCTAGCCAGTATTAACCCAGGTCTTTCCCGAATCTAAAATAATCCAACTTGCAGACCGGAAGTCACAATAACATAGCAGAAAATGCGACACTCAACCCCACACGTCAGAAAGTGAAGAAAGTGGCCACATTTGGGTCCGTCGTGGAACATTCTCACGTCGTGTAAAGAAAGAGTGGTAGAGAGAGTCAGTATTAAAGATAGGAATGTGAGGTGAAAGTTGAGGAGATAAAAATACCATAAAGTAGGTAATTATACGACGTTGCAGGCGATGAGTCACAATAACGTGGCTGATGTTGACCAGATCACACACTAGAAAGTGAAGGGACGACGACGTTTCGGTCCGTGCTGGACCATTCTCAAGTCGATTGTGTTCCCTCAATATACGACGTTGACCGCGAAGGAGTACCAGCTCCCTCTAGGACCGACAATTTTTGTTGTTTAGTATCATTTGACATTGTCATAGTTCTCTATGGGTCTCCAGGCCACCCGGGGTTGCTGCTTTATGGCGTGATAAAGGCCCGAAACGCTTTGCGCTATAGTGGCTTTAGGTATTGTATGTACTACCTCTATCTATAAATCCATCAACTTTTTTATCTTACCTTGTATGTATGTACCTTACCTGAATAAAAATTTATTATTATTATTACTATTATTATTATTATTATTATTATTATTATTATTATTATTATGATTGTTCTGTACAGGTCTCCAGCCCGAGGGTCAGCTCTAGGGGCCCATCCTGTTTCTGTTGCATGTTTCAGTGACATTAAAGAGGAAATTGGCTCCTTCATATCAATGATTGCAGATGATGCAAAACTAATGAGACGAGTCAGGTCAGGGGTTAGGTTGTCATGCATTACAAGAGGATTTGGACACTCTCCAGAAGTGGTCTGAAAAATGGCTGCTTGAAGTTAACCCAGCCAAATGCAAAGTTATGAGGATTGGAATAGGAGTGTGATGACCAGAACAGCAGTATAGGATGAAGGGAAGACAAGTTCTTCAGCCAGAAAAGGAGAAAGACCTGGGAGTGGACATGACCCCAAATCTGATGCCAGAAGTTCATATTAGCAGAATAACAACAGGTGTATGTGGCCTACTGGCCAACATCCATGTATCCTTCACAAATTTGGACAAAGGAACTTTTGGACCCTATATACTGCAAAGGTGAGGTCCAGTCTTGCATATGCATGCCCAGCATGGAACGCTTACCTGTAAAAGGACAAGGAGAAACTAGAAAAGGTCCAAAGATATGCAACGACACTCGTTCCAGAGCCAAGGGGATTGAGCTTCGAGGAAAGGCTGAGAGAACTGTACCATACCATACTGGAGGAAAGGAGAAATAGATGGGACATAATAACAACACAATGCTGCTTTGACAAAGACAAATCAACATTTCTCAAAGCTACGAGCAGCAGAACGAGAGTCATACATGGAAACTGGAGACGCAAATGAGTCCTAGAGACTCCAGAAAAAAACATTTTCAGTGTTAGAGCTGTCAGTAAATGGAAGAGGTTAGATGCAGAATATGTTAATATGATAAACGCCTGAGAAATGAGTCGTTGCATTAATCTAAAAACGTTCGGAAGGCGGGGCCAAGAGCCTAGCTCAACCCTTCAAGCGCATCTAGGTGAGTACACACACACACACAATGTGAACATAACTATTATGAAGACGTACAGGCGACGAGTCACAATAACGTGGCTGAAGTATGTTGACCAGACCACACACTAGAAGGTGAAGGGACGACCACGTTTCGGTCCGTCCTGGACCATTCACAATCGACTTGAAAATGGTCCAGGACGGACCGAAACGTCGTCGTCCCTTCACCTTCTAGTGTGTAGTCTGGTCAACACTATTATGAAGGCGTATATTACAGCCAATCAGAACACTGCTCGTGTCAGACGGCGCGCGAACTCTTCCCGAGAGTTAATTAGTAATAAGAGACAAACAAGAAGTGTGAAATGTGAAAATATTAACATAAAAAAGGCTGTAGTCGCCTAGTTGTGCTTACAGGGTCGAGCGTCAGCTCTAAAGCCCCGCTTTTCGACCATCATTAGTTCAATAAAGTGACTCTTTTCATTCATTTTTTTATCATATTTACATTTAAAGCTGTGTTTCATATTGGCTTCAACAACTTCCTCACCTAGTTAATTGCACTTATTTACGGTTGTTAGAGTGAAAAGCTTCTTCCTGGCATCTCTGTGACTTACCTGTGTTTCCAGTTTCCAATTATGTCCACTTGTACAACTGTTCCTTAATTTTTACATTGCTTTTGTATATATATTCTTTGTTTATCTCTCTTAGTATCTTGTACGTCGTTGTCATGTCTGCCCTATTCCTTCCTTCGTCCAGTGTAGTGAGGTCCAGTTCCCCCAGTCTTTCTTCATAGCTCAGTCCCCTTAGCTCAGGGTCGAGCCTTGGTGCATATTTGTGGATCTTTTCTAGTTTTGTATCTTAAGGTAGGGGGTGCCATGCCGGGGTGCCATGCCGGGGTGCCATGCCGGGGTGCCATGCCGGTGCAGCATACTCAATAATTGGTCTCACAAAGGGTGTATACAGCGATAGGAAGGGATCTTTGCCCAAGTTCCTGGAGGATGACCCCACGTTTGCCAGTATGACGTACGCTGCCCTCGTTATTCTGCTGATGTGTGTGTGCCTCTGGTGTGACATCTCCAGTTATGTCCACTCTTAAGTCTTTCTCTTTTTCAGAAGTTGGAAGTTGCCTTTCTTTCACCCTATACTGTATTTGAGGTCTTCTTGCTTCATCTCCGATCCTCATAATATTGCATTTGTCAGGGTTAAAGTCTTGTAGCCATTTCTCAGACCAGCTCTGGAGACGGTGTAGTTCATCTTGTGATGTACTGCAGTCCTTCTCGGTTCTGATGCGCCTCTTCTGCTTAGCATTGTCTGCAACAATGGATAAGAATGAGCTTCGTTAGATCGTTTGGATATATCTTGGGATAGAGTGGTCCCTGGTACCTACCTTGAGGCACTCCACTTGGTACCTCGTTCCATTCTGATATCACTGATATCACTCATCTTATTTTGACTCTGCCTTCTTCCCGAATGGTACTCCTTCAAGTCCCTCACCACTTTGGTACTCTTCCTGACACACCAGCCTGGTACTCCTACACCACTTTGGTACTCTTCCTGACACACCAGCCTGGTACTCCTACACCACTTTGGTACTCTTCCTGACGCACCAGCCTGGTACTCCTACACCACTTTGGTACTCTTCCTGACACACCAGCCTGGTACTCCTACACCACATTGGTACTCTTCCTGACACACCAGCCTGGTACTCCTACACCACTTTGGTTCTCTTCCTGACACACCAGCCTGGTACTCCTACACCACTTTGGTCCTCTTCCTGACACACCAGCCAGGTACACCTTCTCCACTTTGGTACTCTTCCTGACACACCAGCCTGGTACACCTTCTCCACTTTGGTACTCTTCCTGACACACCAGCCTGGTACTCCTACACCACTTTGGTACTCTTCCTGACACACCAGCCTGGTACTCCTACACCACTTTGGTACTCTTCCTGACACACCAGCCTTGTACTCCTACACCACTTTGGTACTCTTCCTGACACACCAGCCTGGTACTCCTACACCACTTTGGTACTCTTCCTGACACACCAGCCTGGTACACCTACACCACTTTGGTACTCTTCCTGACACACCAGCCTGGTACACCTTCTCCACTTTGGTACTCTTCCTGACACACCAGCCTGGTACTCCTTCACCACTTTGGTACTCTTCCTGACACACCAGCCTGGTACACCTTCACCACTTTGGTACTCCTCCTGACACACCAGCCTAGTACACCTTCACCACTTTGGTACTCTTCCTGACACACCAGCCTGGTACACGAGGGTGTTTACTAGCGAGCGTAGAAGCCGCATGTAAGGAACAGTGTCAAAAGCGTTCCAGCAGTCCAGGAAAATGCAATCTGCCCTTCTGACTCATTGTTGTCGTCTTGTTATTGAACTGTAATAGGTTGGTCAAGCAAGATTATCCTTTGTTGAACCCCTGTTGATACGTGGAAGCAAAATGTTCTTAGTGATCGACGAGTTTTCTTTTAATTAGGTTCCCTAATATCTTACATGGAAGTTGTTGTTATAGATTCGCTACCTGGAACAAAGTTCCAAGTAGCACGGGATATGGTGAGCCCGTAGTACATGGAAGGCTTGTTAGTGATACTGGTCTGTAGTTCAATGTCTCCTATTTTTGTCTTTCTTGTATAGAGGTGCTACATTTGCCACTTTCCAAATGTCTGGAAGGTTCCTGATTTCTAGTGAGGAGTTGACCATATCTAAGGGGCACACACAGTTGGGGGCATGACGGCTGAGTGAACAGCGCTCGGGATTCGTAGTTCTATGGTTTGGGGATCGATCCCCGGCGATGGCGGAAACAAATAGGCAGAGTTTCTTTCACCCTGATGCTCCTGTTACCTAGCAATGAATAGGTACGTGGGAATTAGACAGCTGTTACGGGCTGCTTCCTGGCGATGTGTATGTGTGTGAAAAAAGTTGAGTGACAGTTGAGAGGCGGGCGGAAAGAGCCAGAGCTCAACCCCTGCAACCACAACTAGGTGAATACAGTGATGCAGCTGCCTCTTTTAGGAGTCCAGGTGAGATCTTGTCAGAGTCTGTGGTTTTCACCACATTCAGCGCCTCTGATTGTTTCTTGACTTCCTCTAGTGTCACTCCTACTCCCATCAATCTTCCTTCTGGCACTGCATGTTCCATTTCCCAGTCGGAGATCTGGGGATAGTCTTGGTTCCATCTTAAAAACTCCCTGGAAGCTCAGATTGAATTGTTTGCACACTTCCTTGTCATTCTTTGTGTGGTCTGATCACTTGTTCACTTCCCGACATCTACCACTATTTAGTATTAACAATTCGGAGGATGGGTTGGTTTGTTAGTAGTACTAGTACTGTATAGTAGAACTATACAGGCACACTATACAAGCGTGTGCCTGTATAGTAGTTTAGGTTGATCCTATGGCCTTGGATGCTGCTATATTGGTCTCATAATGGATCTCTGATGCTCTCCGAATTCCTGTTCCTCTCTCTTGTTTAAATGTTGTGGTTTTTCTGTTAGGTTCCCCAAATCTGTGTATCTATGTATTTACGTATGTAGGTTAGCTTAGCATTTTAAAAGCACCGATTCACCTTCTGTGGTTGATTGTTCAATAAATCCCTGAACTATATGTTTAACACATCTCTAACCCTGTCCATGGAGGACAGAAGAAAAGTAGCACCGAATCACCTTCTGTGTTGATGTGTTCAATAAATCCCTGAACTATATGTTTAACACATCTCTAACCTTGTCCATGGAGGACAGAAGAAAATGTATATATATGCTGGTTAGCATTGTAAATGTCTGGCCACGTCTGTGGCAGAAAATAATAATAATAAAAAAAGTATATCTTCCATGCTTTTTTACTTCTTCATTTTCCCTCTAACCATTGTCTCTTAAGTCATGGAAAAGTTTCTCCTTGCTCCTTTATCCCTTTGGAATGGTATAAATCTTCTTTCAGCAGCTTTGCATTGGCTAGTTATGAAGTTCATCATGTCTTGTGTTTTAATATTCTTTTTCCCATTGTATTCTGCCAAAGAATTTCCTGAGCTTCTGGTACTGGCCTTTATGGAGGGCTGGTGTGTGTGTGTGTGTGTGTGTGTGTGTGTGTGTGTGTGTGTGTGTGTGTGTTGTGTGTGTGTGTGTGTGTGTGTATGTGTGTGTGTGTGTGTACTCCCCTAGTTGTACTCAACTAGTTGTGCTTGCGGGGGTTGAAAGTTTCGGGTCTTTGGTCCCGCCTCTCAACTGTCAGTCAACTGGTGTTTACTATTTGTATCTGCACACTCAAGCTATTAGCTCTTGGGCCCCGCCTTTCTAACCAACTAATATTTTCCTCTATTATGTCTACTACACATATTTCTCTCCAACACACACACACACACACACACACACACACATCCCCAGGAAGCAGCCCGTAGCAGCTGTCTAACTCCCTGGTACCTATTTGCTGCTAGGTAAACAGGGGCATCAGCATGAGATGAACTCCGCCCATTTGTTTTCGCCTTCGCCGGGGATCGAACCCCGGCCCTTAGGACTACGACCCCAGAGCGCTTTCCACTCAGCTCCCAGCGAGTATAAAAATATTGCCGAAACAGCCGTGGATATCTTCAAGAGAAAACTAAGATTGTTTTCTTCAAGGATTTGATTGTTGCCGCCGAAAGCGGCTAGTTTATTGTGCACCCCATACTCACCCTGTGAGCGGTAGCGCAAAAAGCATCACAGAGGGCACAAAAGGTCTTTATCAGACCCCAATGGAAATTATTACATAAACAATTCCATCTATCCTTCACACCTTATAATTACAATGTCAGCTAGTTACAATGTTCTATTTCAAGAGCTATATATTTACAGTAAATCATTATACATTAATGGTTGGTCTTATCGCTAATACATAATATTTGACCAATGGGGACATTACAGAGTCATAGGGGAGCTTCAGTTTATTATTAGTCCTCACAATACACTACTTGTTTCTGATCTCATATGTCGTNTGTTGGCGATTATTTGTATTTGTAGTACGTGGGTGAAGCATTTACAGCGTTGTGGTTCGAACACAAGTCGTCAGTGAAGCACTTGTTCCGGAAGTGTTCGGACGTCATCAGTTGTGAGTCGTGTGTAAACTGTTTTTTCACTCATAAACAGCGGGTTTGGCGGGTGGATGGAATGGTCTTTGCCCTTTGTTTACGAGGACGGACTGATCTAACAGACTTTTGCCGCGCTTGACTAGCATTGTTGAATGACACTACAGTGGTTGACTCAAAGTGCAGAGTTGCTGTTATTATTTTATTTAGGTAATTGATTATGTACCCCATACCCACCCCCCTGTGTGAATGGATATGGAACTCCAATACCATTCATATGTGAATGGTATTGAGTTCCATACCCACCTATGAGTGGTATTATGAGCCCTACCCTCCTATAGTGGTATTGGAGCCCATACCCATCCTATGAGTAGTATTGGAGACCATACCCATCCTATGAGTGGGATTGGAGCCGATACGCATCCTATGAGTGGGATTGGAGCCCATACCCATCCTATGAGTGGGATTGGAGCCCATACCCATCCTATGAGTGGTATTGGAGCCTATACCCATCCAATGAGTGGTATTGGAGCCCATACCCACCTATGAGTAGTATGGACCATACCCATCCTATGAGTGGTATTGGAACCCATACCCATCCTGTGAGTGGTACTGGAGCCCATACCCATCCTGTGAGTGGTATTGGATCCCACATCCATCCTGTGAGTGGTACTGGAGCCTACATCCACCCTGTGAGTGGTACTGGAGCCCACATCCACCCTGTGAGTGGTACTGGAGCCCACATCCACCCTGTGAGTGGTACTGGAGCCCGTATCCATCCTGTGAGTGGTACTGGAGCTCACATCCACCCTGTGAGTGGTACTGGAGCTCCACATCCATCCTGTGAGTGGTACTGGAGCTCCACATCCATCCTGTGAGTGGTACTGGAGCTCCACATCCATCCTGTGAGTGGTACTGGAGCTCCATCCATCCTGTGAGTGGTACTGGAGCTCCACATCCACCCTGTGAGTGGTACTGGAGCTCCACATCCATCCTGTGAGTGGTACTGGAGCTCCACATCCACCCTGTGAGTGGTACTTTAGCTCCACATCCACCCTGTGAGTGGTACTGGAGCTCCACATCCACCCTGTGAGTGGTACTGGAGCTCCACATCCACCCTGTGAGTGGTACTGGAGCTCCACATCCACCCTGTGAGTGGTACTGGAGCCCACATCCATCCTGTGAGTGGTACTGGAGCCCGTATCCACCCCTGTGAGTAGTACTGGAGCTCCACATCCACCCTGTGAGTGGTACTGGAGCCCACATCCATCCTGTGAGTGGTACTGGAGCCCACATCCACCCTGTGAGTGGTACTTGAGCCCACATCCATCCTGTGAGTGGTACTGGAGCCCACAACCATCCTGTGAGTGGTACTGGAGCTCCACATCCACCCTGTGAGTGGTACTTGAGCCCACATCCACCCTGTGAGTGGTACTGGAGCCCACATCCACCCTGTGAGTGGTACTGGAGCCCACATCCATCCTGTGAGTGGTACTGGAGCCCACATCCACCCTGTGAGTGGTACTGGATCTCCACATCCACCCTGTGAGTGGTACTGGAGCTCCACATCCACCCTGTGAGTGATACTGGAGCTCCACATCCACCCTGTGAGTGGTACTGGAGCTCCACATCCACCCTGTGAGTGGTACTGGAGCCCACATCCATCCTGTGAGTGGTACTGGAGCTCCACATCCACCCTGTGAGTGGTACTGGAGCTCCACATCCATCCTGTGAGTGGTACTGGAGCCCACATCCACCCTGTGAGGGTACTGGAACCACATCCACCCTGTGAGTGGTACTGGAGCCCATCCACCCTGTGATGGTACTGGAGCTCCACATCCACCCTGTGAGTGGTACTGGAGCCCACATCCACCTGTGAGTGGTACTGGAACCCATATCCACCCTGTGAGTGATACTGGAGCCCACATCCACCCTGTGAGTGGTACTGGAGCTCCACATCCACCCTGTGAGTGGTACTGGAGCCCATATCCACCCTGTGAGTGGTACTGGAACCACTCCACCCTGTGAGTGGTACTGGAGCCCACATCCACCCTGTGAGTGGTACTGGAGCCCGTATCCATCCTGTGAGTGGTACTGGAACCATATCCACCCTGTGAGTGGTACTGGAGCCCACATCCATCCTGTGAGTGGTACTGGAGCTCACATCCACCCTGTGAGTGGTACTGGAGCCCACATCCATCCTGTGAGTGGTACTGGAGCCCACATCCACCTGTGAGTGGTACTGGAGCCCATCCCATCCTGTGAGTGGTACTGGAGCCCATATCCACCCTGTGAGTGGGTACTGGAGCCCACATCCACCCTGTGAGTGGTACTGGAACCCCATCCACCCTGTGAGTGATACTGGAGCCCACATCCACCCTGTGAGTGGTACTGGAGCCCGTATCCACCCTGTGAGTGGTATGGAGCTCCACATCCACCTGTGAGTGGTACTGGAGCCCCACATCCATTGTGAGTGGTACTGGAGCCCACATCCACCCTGTGAGTGGTACTGGAACCCATATCCACCCTGTGAGTGATACTGGAGCCCACATCCATCCTGTGTGATGGTACTGGAGCCCACATCCACCCTGTGAGTGGTACTGGAGCTCCACATCCACCCTGTGAGTGGTACTGGAGCTCCACATCCACCCTGTGAGTGGTACTGGAGCTCCACATCCACCCTGTGAGTGGTACTGGAGCTCCACATCCACCCTGTGAGTGGTACTGGAGCCCGTATCCACCCTGTGAGTGGTACTGGAGCTCCACATCCACCCTGTGAGTGGTACTGGAGCCCGTATCCACCCTGTGAGTGGTACTGGAGCTCCACATCCACCCTGTGAGTGGTACTGGAGCCCACATCCACCCTGTGAGTGGTACTGGAGCTCCACATCCACTCTGTGAGTGGTACTGGAGCCCGTATCCACCCTGTGAGTGGTACTGGAGCTCCTCAGAACACACATGCACATGCCCGGGCTCCTCAGAACACGGGCAAGGCCGAGTGAATTCCACCTATCCTCCCAAAACACACCTGTGACGATTTGATTGAACACAGCGGTAGCCTTACAGGGGGTGTATTAGTGGACCTCTTGGGTAGGTCTGTGGGGTGTATTAGTGGTCCTCTGGGTAGGTCTGTGGGGGGTATTAGTGGACCTCTTGGTAGGTCTGTGGGGTGTATTAGTGGACCTCTGGGTAGGTCTGTGGGGTGTATTAGTGGACCTCTTGGGTAGGTCTGTGGGGGTGTATTAGTGGACCTCTTGGGTAGGTCTGTGGGGTGTATTAGGGTCCTCTTGGGTAGGTCTGTGGGGTGTATTAGTGGTCCTCTTGGGTAGGTCTGGGGTGTATTAGTGGTCCTCTTGTGTAGCTCTGTGGGGTGTATTAGTGGTCCTCTTGTGTAGCTCTGTGGGGGTGTATTAGTGGTCCTCTTGTGTAGCTCTGTGGGGTGTATTAGTGGTCCTCTTGTGTAGCTCTGTGGGGTGTATTAGTGGTCCTCTTGTGTAGCTCTGTGGGGTGTATTAGTGGTCCTCTTGTGTAGCTCTGTGGGGTGTATTAGTGGTCCTCTTGTGTAGCTCTGTGGGGTGTATTAGTGGTCCTCTTGTGCAGCTCTGTGGGGTGTATTAGTGGTCCTCTTGTGTAGCTGTGGGGTGTATTAGTGGTCCTCTTGTGTAGCTCTGTGGGGTGTATTAGTGGACCTCTTGGGTAGGTCTGTGGGGTGTATTAGTGGTCCTCTTGTGTAGCTCTGGGGTGTATTAGTGGTCCTCTTGTGTTGCTCTGTGGGGTGTATTAGTGGTCTTCTTGTGTAGCTCTGTGGGGTGTATTAGTGGTCCTCTTGTGTAGCTCTGTGGGGTGTATTAGTGGTCCTCTTGTGCAGCTCTGTGGGGTGTATTAGTGGTCCTCTTGTGCAGCTCTGTGGGGTGTATTAGTGGTCCTCTTGTGCAGCTCTGTGGGGTGTATTAGTGGTCCTCTTGTGCAGCTCTGTGGGGTGTATTAGTGGTGCTCTTGTGTAGCTCTGTGGGGTGTATTAGTGGTCCTCTTGTGTAGCTCTGTGGGGTGTATTAGTGGTCCTCTTGTGTTGCTCTGTGGGGTGTATTAGTGGTGCTCTTGTGTAGCTCTGTGGGGTGTATTAGTGTCCTCTTGTGTTGCTCTGTGGGGTGTATTAGTGGTGCTCTTGTGTAGCTCTGTGGGGTGTATTAGTGGACCTCTTGTGCAGCTCTGTGGGGTGTATTAGTGGTCTCTTGTGTAGCTCTGTGGGGTGTATTAGTGGTGCTCTTGTGTAGCTCTGTGGGGTGTATTAGTGGTCCTCTTGTGTAGCTCTGTGGGGTGTATTAGTGGTGCTCTTGTGTAGCTCTGTGGGGTGTATTAGTGGACCTCTTGTGCAGCTCTGTGGGGTGTATTAGTGGTCTTCTTGTGTAGCTCTGTGGGGTGTATTAGTGGTCCTCTTGTGCAGCTCTGTGGGGTGTATTAGTGGTCCTCTTGTGTAGCTCTGTGGGGTGTATTAGTGGTGCTCTTGTGTAGCTCTGTGGGGTGTATTAGTGGTCCTCTTGTGTAGCTCTGTGGGGTGTATTAGTGGTGCTCTTGTGTAGCTCTGTGGGGTGTATTAGTGGACCTCTTGTGCAGCTCTGTGGGGTGTATTAGTGGTCCTCTTGTGTAGCTCTGTGGGGTGTATTAGTGGTCCTCTTGTGTAGCTCTGTGGGGTGTATTAGTGGTGCTCTTGTGTAGCTCTGTGGGGTGTATTAGTGGTCCTCTTGTGTAGCTCTGTGGGGTGTATTAGTGGTCCTCTTGTGTAGCTCTGTGGGGTGTATTAGTGGTCCTCTTGTGTAGCTGTGTGCGGTGTATTAGTGGACCTCTTGTTACAACAATTATTATTATAATAATAATAATTCTAATAATAATGCTATAATTAATAATTATTACACTTCCTTCTGCTGGGTCCTGAAGGAAGCCGGCCTCGGGTGACAGGGGGCTGTGACGATCTCTGTCAAGAACCCGTAGGTGCGGGACCGGGTCGTCCACCTCCTGGGGCTCGTGTGGCCCCCAGGCTCTGCTTCAGGAAGCTGGGGTCGTTCTTGCCCTTGATGGGGTCGTTCTCCGGCCCCGACCACGGCGGTCTCCGGGCTAGGAGTCCCTGTGCCTTCTATTACCAACTTCGAAGTTAACTCCGGAACTGGAGCCCCATGGGGGCAGTACGTTGTTGCCGCAAACCTCGTTTTGACAATTCCTGCGACGGCGCTGGAACCAATTGTATTGGCGTTTGCCTTTCCATTGGAGACTTTCGGCGCCGTGGAGAACGGAGACCTGGTGCATGGGTAACAGCTTCTCCCCGTATCAACCTACCCTGGCTTTGTGCCCTGGAGAGGACACTCCAGACCACCAAGCAGAGCGCAACTCCATAGTGTCCTGAGACTGATGAGTGCTAGCTACTGCTACTACTATCCTGTGTTCTAGTCGGGGGTGTATTGGTGAACCTCTTGTGTGGCCCTCTGAGGTGGTAGTGAACCTCTTGTGTGGCCCTGGTGTGATAGTGAACCTCTTGTGTGGCCCTCTGGTGTGGTAGTGAACCTTTTGTGTGGCCTCTGGTGTGGTAGTGTTCTTGTCCTGTGTGGCCCTCTGGTGTGGTAGTGTTCTTGTCCTGTGTGGCCCTCTGGTGTGGTAGTGTTCTTGTCCTGTGTGGCCCTCTGGGGTGGTAGTGAACCTCTTGTGTGGCCCTCTGGTGTGGTAGTGATCTTGTCCTGTGTGGCCCTCTGGTGTGATAGTGAACCTCTTGTGTGGCCCTCTGGTGTGGTAGTGAACCTTTTGTGTGGCCCTCTGGTGTGGTAGTGTTCTTGTCCTGTGTGGCCCTCTGGTGTGGTAGTGTTCTTGTCCTGTGTGGCCCTCTGGTGTGGTAGTGTTCTTGTCCTGTGTGGCCCTCTGGGTGGTAGTGAACCTCTTGTGTGGCCCTCTGGTGTGGTAGTGTTCTTGTCCTGTGTGGCCCTCTGGGGTGGTAGTGAACCTCTTGTGTGGCCCTCTGGTGTGGTAGTGATCTTGTCCTGTGTGGCCCTCTGGTGTGGTAGTGATCTTGTCCTGTGTGGCCCTCTGGTGTGGTAGTGATCTTGTCCTGTGTGGCCCTCTGGGGTGGTACTGAACCTCTTGTGTGGCCCTCTGGTGTGGTAGTCAACCCCTTGTCGTACCTAATTCATTGCAAGAGAAAAATGTGTTTAGGTGGAGAAGAGAAGCTCTCGTGGGTAGTGATCAATATTGCTGTGTCCGACCATCCTCCCAACTCTGGGGGGAGGAGGGAGGAGGCCTTCCCATTCCCAGCCCCCCTGGGGCAGGAACCATGGGTCACCATTCCCAGCTCCCCTGGGGCAGGAACCATGGGTCACCATTCCCAGCTCCCCTGGGGCAGGAACCATGGGTCACCATTCCCAGCTCCCCTGGGGCAGGAACCATGGCTCACCATTCCCAGCCCCCCCTGGGGCAGGAACCATGGCTCACCATTCCCAGCCCCCTGGGGCAGGAACCATGGGTCACCATTCCCAGCACCCCTGGGGCAGGAACCATGGGTCACCATTCCCAGCCCCCTGGGGCAGGAACCATGGCTCACCATTCCAGCCCCCCTGGGGCAGGAACCATGGGTCACCATTCCCAGCCCCCTGGGGCAGGAACCATGGGTCACCATTCCCAGCCCCCTGGGGCAGGAACCATGGGTCACCATTCCCAGCCCCCTGGGGCAGGAACCATGGGTCACCATTCCCAGCTCCCCTGGGGCAGGAACCATGGGTCACCATTCCCAGCTCCCTGGGGCAGGAACCATGGGTCACCATTCCCAGCTCCCCTGGGGCAGGAACCATGGCTCACCATTCCCAGCCCCCCTGGGGCAGGAACCATGGCTCACCATTCCCAGCCCCCCTGGGGCAGGAACCATGGGTCACCATTCCCAGCACCCCTGGGGCAGGAACCATGGGTCACCATTCCCAGCCCCCCTGGGGCAGGAACCATGGGTCACCATTCCCAGCCCCCCTGGGGCAGGAACCATGGCTCACCATTCCCAGCCCCCCTGGGGCAGGAACCATGGGTCACCATTCCCAGCCCCCCTGGGGCAGGAACCATGGGTCACCATTCCCAGCACCCCTGGGACAGGAACCATGGCTCACCATTCCCAGCCCCCCTGGGGCAGGAACCATGGGTCACCATTCCCAGCCCCCCTGGGGCAGGAACCATGGCTCACCATTCCCAGCCCCCCTGGGGCAGGAACCATGGCTCACCATTCCCAGCCCCCTGGGGCAGGAACCATGGGTCACCATTCCCAGCCCCCCTGGGGCAGGAACCATGGGTCACCATTCCCAGCCCCCTGGGGCAGGAACCATGGGTCACCATTCCCAGCCCCCTGGGGCAGGAACCATGGGTCACCATTCCCAGCCCCCTGGGGCAGGAACCATGGCTCACCATTCCCAGCCCCCCTGGGGCAGGAACCATGGCTCACCATTCCCAGCCCCCTGGGGCAGGAACCATGGGTCACCATTCCCAGCCCCCCTGGGGCAGGAACCATGGGTCACCATTCCCAGCCCCCTGGGGCAGGAACCATGGCTCACCATTCCCAGCCCCCCTGGGGCAGGAACCATGGCTCACCATTCCCAGCCCCCTGGGGCAGGAACCATGGGTCACCATTCCCAGCACCCCTGGGGCAGGAACCATGGGTCACCATTCCCAGCCCCCTGGGGCAGGAACCATGGGTCACCATTCCCAGCCCCCCCTGGGGCAGGAACCATGGCTCACCATTCCCAGCCCCCCTGGGACAGGAACCATGGCTCACCATTCCCAGCCCCCTGGGGCAGGAACCATGGGTCACCATTCCCAGCCCCCCTGGGGCAGGAACCATGGGTCACCATTCCCAGCCCCCCCTGGGGCAGGAACCATGGCTCACCATTCCCAGCCCCCCTGGGACAGGAACCATGGCTCACCATTCCCAGCCCCCTGGGGCAGGAACCATGGGTCACCATTCCCAGCCCCCCTGGGGCAGGAACCATGGCTCACCATTCCCAGCCCCCCTGGGGCAGGAACCATGGCTCACCATTCCCAGCACCCCTGGGGCAGGAACCATGGGTCACCATTCCCAGCCCCCCTGGGGCAGGAACCATGGCTCACCATTCCCAGCCCCCCTGGGGCAGGAACCATGGCTCACCATTCCCAGCCCCCCTGGGGCAGGAACCATGGCTCACCATTCCCAGCCCCCCCTGGGGCAGGAACCATGGCTCACCATTCCCAGCCCCCCTGGGGCAGGAACCATGGCTCACCATTCCCAGCCCCCCTGGGGCAGGAACCATGGCTCACCATTCCCAGCCCCCCTGGGGCAGGAACCATGGCTCACCATTCCCAGCCCCCTGGGGCAGGAACCATGGGTCACCATTCCCAGCCCCCCTGGGGCAGGAACCATGGGTCACCATTCCCAGCCCCCCTGGGGCAGGAACCATGGCTCACCATTCCCAGCTCCCCTGGGGCAGGAACCATGGCTCACCATTCCCAGCTCCCCTGGGACAGGAACCATGGGTCACCATTCCCAGCCCCCCTGGGGCAGGAACCATGGCTCACCATTCCCAGCCCCCCTGGGGCAGGAACCATGGGTCACCATTCCCAGCCCCCCTGGGGCAGGAACCATGGCTCACCATTCCCAGCCCCCCTGGGGCAGGAACCATGGCTCACCATTCCCAGCTCCCCTGGGACAGGAACCATGGGTCACCATTCCCAGCCCCCCTGGGGCAGGAACCATGGCTCACCATTCCCAGCCCCCCTGGGGCAGGAACCATGGCTCACCATTCCCAGCTCCCCTGGGGCAGGAACCATGGGTCACCATTCCCAGCTCCCCTGGGGCAGGAACCATGGGTCACCATTCCCAGCCCCCCTGGGGCAGGAACCATGGGTCACCATTCCCAGCTCCCCTGGGGCAGGAACCATGGGTCACCATTCCCAGCCCCCCTGGGGCAGGAACCATGGGTCACCATTCCCAGCCCCCCTGGGGCAGGAACCATGGGTCACCATTCCCAGCCCCCCTGGGGCAGGAACCATGGGTCACCATTCCCAGCTCCCCTGGGGCAGGAACCATGGGTCACCATTCCCAGCCCCCTGGGGCAGGAACCATGGGTCACCATTCCCAGCTCCCCTGGGGCAGGAACCATGGGTCACCATTCCCAGCCCCCCTGGGGCAGGAACCATGGCTCACCATTCCCAGCTCCCCTGGGGCAGGAACCATGGCTCACCATTCCCAGCTCCCCTGGGGCAGGAACCATGGGTCACCATACCCAGCCATTCTTCTTCGAGAGTTTATAATATTTAAGACACAACCATATTTCACAACTATTAAATCAATTCTTCCCTCAGAAAGCGTCCGACCTCTCGGTGAATTAACAGATATTCACACACACTCCCGTTGCTTGCGCGGGCTTTCCGTTAACGGGAACGTCCATCGTGGTTCTGTTAGCCAACTGTGGCGCGCAGCGGTGGCAACAGCATCATTAACAGGAGCCGTTGTAGGCCGGGGGGGGCGGGGGAGGGGTGATGTCAACAGCTTTGCACAGAGCTGCGTGATGTATGCTCATTTGACTACTGTAGGTTCTCGTGTTTTTTACGCTGTCGTCTCTTTTTAGGTGGGAGCTTTTGGGCAGGAGTGTACACACGTGGTGTGTGTACTTGTTAGATGTGTTGCATTAATCGTAACTGGCCCTTAGTGGGCCTCTTGTGATAGTTTGTAATGGACAATTGGAGAGGAGTGAGCTGCCCAGCAGCTGGAAGACAGCTGAAGGTGCTGAATTACGGACTGGCGACACTGATGAACATATACTCTACACATAATATATTAAACCCAGTAATGTATTCATGATTCTATATGCATCAGGTCGGTACCGGAATATGCAAATCCCTCACCCAGAGTGTTGGTACTACACTTTGCACAGCGTACATGTGCGCTTGAGTAGCCGGGACCTGCATGGAGGCCACATCTTACCAAACACAACTAGAAAAAAATGGATAATGTTGAGAATGTTTGAATGAGGCCTGGTCGAGGTTTTGGAGGCCTGGTCGAGGACCGGGCCGCGGGGACACTAAAGCCCCGAAATCATCTCGAGATAACCTCAAGATGAGGCGACAATCAGAAGCTGCAGCAGGAAGCTGTTGATCTGCTGATGTTCCTGAGCGTTCTACCAGGAGAACACTCAGGAAGAGGAAATAATATGATACAAACTATTCAGATGCAGCGGTGAGGTGGAGGATAATAGTTTGATACATATATGAGAATGTATATATGCTGGTTAGCATTGTAAATGTGTGGCCACGTCTGTGGTAGAAAATAATAATAATAATAATAAAAAGTCTGATACACAGTAAGGAGAGGACACCAGGGGCTTGATGAGGAGAATGAGTTAATGAATCGTACAGAAAATATTCATTCAGCGAGAGAATAGCGAAGTTCCGTGGTTAGTCTCTGTGGTGTAGTGGTAAGACACTCGCCTGGCGTTCCGCGAGCGCTTTGTCATGGGTTCGTATTCTGGCCGGGGAGGATTTACTGGGCGCAAATCCTTAACTGTAGCCTCTGTTTAACGCAACAGTAAAATGTGTACTTGGTTGTAACAACGATTCTTCGCGGCGGGGATCGTATTCCAGGGACCTGCCCGAAACGCTACACGTACTAGTGGCTCTACAAGAATGTAACAACTCTTGTATATATCTCAAAAAAAAGTTTACTTAGGTCTTTCCTGAATCAAAGCTTATTCAGTTTATTTCCTTCTTTTGTGTTCTATTTTGTGTTAAGATAGAATTTAAGAAAGGGGCAGAAGGCCTATTGGCCTATACAAAGGCAGCTCCTATTTACACCCCACCCCATCTCATTCGTATACATATGTCTAACTTACGCTTGAAACAATTAAGTGATCCCACTTATTTATTGTGCTACATAGCCTTCCCGGCTTGGTGCTTTTTTTTTATAATTACCTCTATTATGTTACGAAGTAAGCTGCTCCATAGACAAACAGCCGTATTTCCTAGCCAGTATTAACCCAGGTCTTTCCCGAATCTAAAATAATCCAACTTGCAGACCGGAAGTCACAATAACATAGCAGAAAATGCGACACTCAACCCCACACGTCAGAAAGTGAAGAAAGTGGCCACATTTGGGTCCGTCGTGGAACATTCTCACGTCGTGTAAAGAAAGAGTGGTAGAGAGAGTCAGTATTAAAGATAGGAATGTGAGGTGAAAGTTGAGGAGATAAAAATACCATAAAGTAGGTAATTATACGACGTTGCAGGCGATGAGTCACAATAACGTGGCTGATGTTGACCAGATCACACACTAGAAAGTGAAGGGACGACGACGTTTCGGTCCGTGCTGGACCATTCTCAAGTCGATTGTGTTCCCTCAATATACGACGTTGACCGCGAAGGAGTACCAGCTCCCTCTAGGACCGACAATTTTTGTTGTTTAGTATCATTTGACATTGTCATAGTTCTCTATGGGTCTCCAGGCCACCCGGGGTTGCTGCTTTATGGCGTGATAAAGGCCCGAAACGCTTTGCGCTATAGTGGCTTTAGGTATTGTATGTACTACCTCTATCTATAAATCCATCAACTTTTTTATCTTACCTTGTATGTATGTACCTTACCTGAATAAAAATTTATTATTATTATTACTATTATTATTATTATTATTATTATTATTATTATTATTATTATGATTGTTCTGTACAGGTCTCCAGCCCGAGGGTCAGCTCTAGGGGCCCATCCTGTTTCTGTTGCATGTTTCAGTGACATTAAAGAGGAAATTGGCTCCTTCATATCAATGATTGCAGATGATGCAAAACTAATGAGACGAGTCAGGTCAGGGGTTAGGTTGTCATGCATTACAAGAGGATTTGGACACTCTCCAGAAGTGGTCTGAAAAATGGCTGCTTGAAGTTAACCCAGCCAAATGCAAAGTTATGAGGATTGGAATAGGAGTGTGATGACCAGAACAGCAGTATAGGATGAAGGGAAGACAAGTTCTTCAGCCAGAAAAGGAGAAAGACCTGGGAGTGGACATGACCCCAAATCTGATGCCAGAAGTTCATATTAGCAGAATAACAACAGGTGTATGTGGCCTACTGGCCAACATCCATGTATCCTTCACAAATTTGGACAAAGGAACTTTTGGACCCTATATACTGCAAAGGTGAGGTCCAGTCTTGCATATGCATGCCCAGCATGGAACGCTTACCTGTAAAAGGACAAGGAGAAACTAGAAAAGGTCCAAAGATATGCAACGACACTCGTTCCAGAGCCAAGGGGATTGAGCTACGAGGAAAGGCTGAGAGAACTGGACCTTACCATACTGGAGGACATGAGAGATAGATGGGACATAATAACAACACAATGCTGCTTTGACAGCATCAACATTTCTCAAAGCTACGAGCAGCAGAACGAGAGTCATACATGGAAACTGGAGACGCAAATGAGTCCTAGAGACTCCAGAAAAAAACATTTTCAGTGTTAGAGCTGTCAGTAAATGGAAGAGGTTAAATGCAGAATATGTTAATATGATAAACGCCTGAGAAATGAGTCGTTGCATTAATCTAAAAACGTTCGGAAGGCGGGGCCAAGAGCCTAGCTCAACCCTTCAAGCGCATCTAGGTGAGTACACACACACACACAATGTGAACATAACTATTATGAAGACGTACAGGCGACGAGTCACAATAACGTGGCTGAAGTATGTTGACCAGACCACACACTAGAAGGTGAAGGGACGACCACGTTTCGGTCCGTCCTGGACCATTCACAATCGACTTGAGAATGGTCCAGGACGGACCGAAACGTCGTCGTGCCTTCACCTTCTAGTGTGTGGTCTGGTCAACACTATTATGAAGGCGTATATTACAGCCAATCAGAACACTGCTTGTGTCAGACGGCGCGCGAACTTTTCCCGAGAGTTAATTAGTAATAAGAGACAAACAACAAGTGTGAAATGTGAAAATATTAACATAAAAAAGGCTGTATTCGCCTAGTTGTGCTTACAGGGTCGAGCGTCAGCTCTAAAGCCCCGCTTTTCGACCATCATTAGTTCAATAAAGTGACTTTTCATTCATTTTTTTTATCATATTTACATTTAAAGGTGTGTTTCAAATTGGCTTCAACAACTTCCTCACCTAGTTAATTGCACTTATTTACGGTTGTTAGAGTGAAAAGCTTCTTCCTGGCATCTCTGTGACTTACCTGTGTTTCCAGTTTCCAATTATGTCCTCTTGTACTACTCTTCCTTAATTTTTACATTGCTTTTGTATATATATTCTTTGTTTATCTCTCTTAGTATCTTGTACGTCGTTGTCATGTCTGCCCTATTCCTTCCTTCGTCCAGTGTAGTGAGGTCCAGTTCCCCCAGTCTTTCTTCATAGCTCAGTCCCCTTAGCTCAGGGTCGAGCCTTGGTGCATATTTGTGGATCTTTTCTAGTTTTGTATCTTAAGGTAGGGGGTGCCATGCCGGGGTGCCATGCCGGGGTGCCATGCCGGGGTGCCATGCCGGGGTGCCATGCCGGGGTGCCATGCCGGGGTGCCATGCCGGGGTGCCATGCCGGGGTGCCATGCCGGGGTGCCATGCCGGTGCAGCATACTCAATAATTGGTCTCACAAAGGGTGTATACAGCGATCAGAAGGGATCTTTGCCCAAGTTCCTGGAGGATGACCCCACGTTTGCCAGTATGACGTACGCTGCCCTCGTTATTCTGCTGATGTGTGTGTGCCTCTGGTGTGACATCTCCAGTTATGTCCACTCTTAAGTCTTTCTCTTTTCAGAAGTTGGAAGTTGCTTTTCCTTCACCCTGTGCTGTATTTGAGGTCTTCTTGCTTCATCTCCGGTCCTCATAATCTTGCATTTGTCAGGGTTAAAGTCTTGTAGCCATTTCTCAGACCAGCTCTGGAGACGGTGTAGTTCATCTTGTGATGTACTGCAGTCCTTCTCGGTTCTGATGCGCCTCTTCTGCTTAGCATTGTCTGCAACAATGGATAAGAATGAGCTTCGTTAGATCGTTTGGATATATTAGGGATAGAATGGTCCCTGGTACCTACCTTGAGGCACTCCACTTGTTACCTCGTTCCATTCTGATATCACTGATATCACTCCTCTTACTTTGACTCTTGACTTCTTCCTTCAAGTCCTTCACCACTTTGGTACTCTTCCTGACACACCAGCCTGGTACTCCTACACCACTTTGGTACTCTTCCTGACACACCAGCCTGGTACTCCTACACCACTTTGGTACTCTTCCTGACACACCTGCCTGGTACACGAGGGTGTTTACTAGCGAGCGTAGAAGCCGCATGTAAGGAACAGTGTCAAAAGCGTTCCAGCAGTCCAGGAAAATGCAATCTGCCCTTCTGACTCATTGTTGTCGTCTTGTTATTGAACTGTAATAGGTTGGTCAAGCAAGATTATCCTTTGTTGAACCCCTGTTGATACGTGGAAGCAAAATGTTCTTAGTGATCGACGAGTTTTCTTTTAATTAGGTTCCCTAATATCTTACATGGAAGTTGTTAAAGATTCGCTACCTGGAACAAAGTTCCAAGTAGCACGGGATATGGTGAGCCCGTAGTACATGGAAGGCTTGTTAGTGATATTGGTCTGTAGTTCAATGTCTCCTATTTTTGTCTTTCTTGTATAGAGGTGCTACATTTGCCACTTTCCAAATGTCTGGAAGGTTCCTGATTTCTAGTGAGGAGTTGACCATATCTAAGGGGCACACACAGTTGGGGGCATGACGGCTGAGTGAACAGCGCTCGGGATTCGTAGTTCTATGGTTCGGGGATCGATCCCCGGCGATGGCGGAAACAAATACGCAGAGTTTCTTTCACTCTGATGCACCTGTTACCTAGCAATAAATAGGCACCTGGGAATTAGACAGTTGTTACGGGCTGCTTTCTGGTGATGTGTATGTGTGTAAAAAAAAAGTTGATTGACAGTTGAGAGGCGGGCTGAAAGAGCCAGAGCTCAACCCCCACAAGCACAACTAGGTGAATACAGTGATGCAGCTGCCTCTTTTAGGAGTCCAGGTGAGATCTTGTCAGAGTCTGTGGTTTTCACCACATCCAGCGCCTCTGATTGTTTCTTGACTTCCTCTAGTGTCACTCCTACTCCCATCAATCTTCCTTCTGGCACTGCATGTTCCATTTCCCAGTCGGAGATCTGGGGATAGTCTTGGTTCCATCTTAAAAACTCCCTGGAAGCTGAGATTGAATTGTTTGCACACTTCCTTGTCATTCTTTGTGTGGTCTGATCACTTGTTCACTTCCCGACATCTACCTTCATTTAGTATTAAATCGTACTGTCAATTCGGAGGATGGGTTGGTTTGTTAGTAGTACTAGTACTGTATAGTAGGACTATACAGGCACACTATACAAGCGTGTGCCTGTATGGTAGTTTAGGCTGATACTTGGCCTTGGATGCTGCTATATTGGTCTCATAATGGATCTCTGATGCTCTCCGAATTCCTGTTCCTCTCTCTTGTTTAAATGTTGTGGTTTTTCTGTTAGGTTCCCCAAATCTGTGTATCTATGTATTTACGTATGTAGGTTAGCTTAGCATTTTAAAAGCACCGATTCACCTTCTGTGGTTGATTGTTCAATAAACCCTTGAACTATATGTTTAACACATCTCTAACCCTGTCCATGGAGGACAGAAGAAAATGTATATATGCTGGTTAGCATTGTAAATGTCTGGCCACGTCTGTGGTAGAAAATAATAATACTAAAAAAAACTATATCTTCCATGCTTTTTTACTTCTTCATTTTCCCTCTAACCATTGTCTCTTAAGTCATGGAAAAAGTTTCTGCTTGCTCCTTTATCCCTTTGGAATGGTATAAATCTTCTTTCAGCAGCTTTGCATTGGCTAGTTATGAAGTTCATCATGTCTTGTGTTTTAATATTCTTTTTCCCATTGTATTCTGCCAAAAAATTTCCTGAGCTTCTGGCACTGGCCTTTATGGAGGGCTGGTGTGTGTGTGTGTGTGTGTGTGTGGTGTGTGTGTGTGTGTGTGTGTGTGGTGTGTGTGTGTGTGTGTGTGTGTGTATGTGTGTGTGTGTGTGTACTCCCCTAGTTGTACTCAACTAGTTGTGCTTGCGGGGGTTGAAAGTTTCGGGTCTTTGGTCTCGCCTCTCAACTGTCAGTCAACTGGTGTTTACTATTTGTATCTGCACACTCAAGCTATTAGCTCTTGGGCCCCGCCTTTCTAACCAACTAATATTTTCCTCTATTATGTCTACTACACATATTTCTCTCCAACACACACACACACACACACACACACACACACACACACACACACACACACACACACACACACACACACACACATCCCCAGGAAGCAGCCCGTAGCAGCTGTCTAACTCCCTGGTACCTATTTGCTGCTAGGTAAACAGGGGCATCAGCATGAGATGAACTCCGCCCATTTGTTTTCGCCTTCGCCGGGGATCGAACCCCGGCCCTTAGGACTAGGACCCCAGAGCGCTTTCCACTCAGCTCCCAGCGAGTATAAAAAATATTGCCGAAACAGCCGTGGACATCTTCAAGAGAAAACTAAGATTGTTTTCTTCAAGGATTTGATTGTTGCCGCCGGAAGCGGCTAGTTTATTGTGCACCCCATACTCACCCTGTGAGCGGTAGCGCAAAAAGCATTACAGAGGGCACAAAAGGTCTTTATCAGACCCCAATGGAAATTATTACATAAACAATTCCATCTATCCTTCACACCTTATAATTACAATGTCAGCTAGTTACAATGTGCTATTTCAAGAGCTACATATTTACAGTAAGTCATCATACATTAATGGTAGGTCTTATCGCTAATACATAATAGTTTGACCAATGGGGACATTACAGAGTCATAGGGGAGCTTCTGTTTATTATTAGTCCTCACAATACACTACTTGTTTCTGAATCTCATATGTCGTTCATCTACTGGAAGCGAAATGTGGATACAGTGCAAGGATTTCAGGTAATTTATCCATGGTAATAAGATAGGTTGCCATATCATACAGAGTGAGCTTAGATTTATCTCTAAATGGCTCAATTTTACTACAATCCAAGATATAGTGTTCGAGTGTGTGTCCCTGTCTTTGTCCACACACTTTACACTTTACTTCATCTAGATCCCTATACAAGCCGAACTGCCAGAGATACTTGTAGCCAAGTCTTATACGAGCTGTGACAACATCTGTTAGTCTACTGACTTTGTTACTTGCCCCATACACATGTTTTACTTCACACATTTCATTGTGATGAACAATGGACCTGCTAGTTCCAGTTTGCACAGTTCTACTTTCTTCAAATTCATCCAGGAGTTCTCGTCTAATGACATTTTTAAGGGACCTATTTGATAACTCAAGATTCCGTTCAATACTGTCTTTATTTACTGCAGCCTTAGCAAGGGCGTCAACTTTGTCATGTTCCTGCAGGCCAATGTGAGAAGGAATCCACAACATTTTTATATTTACCCTCTTGCTAAGTATTCTTATATATCTACGTCTAGCTTCCAAGACAAGCACGTTATTACTTGATTGCAAACTGTTTATTGCTCGTAGTGAGGAAAGGGAGTCAGAAATAATTAAGCTGTCTACTTCAGTGTTGTCAATAATTTCGAGTGCTACCAGTATCGCTACCAACTCGGCTTGCATAGTGGACGCCCAGTTACTAATTCGGATATTCCTTTCAATTGTGCTGCCATCGGGCTGATGAGCAATAACAGCACTTCCTGCCCTCCCTGTAGCTGTATTGAGTGATCCGTCAGTGTATATGGTCTGTGCAATGTTGTTTTCAGCTTGTATATTGTGAATGTGTTCTATGGTGCTTAATTTAGCAGCAAGCTGAGCATGAGGGTTGTTTGTGATTAGTTTCTTGGTGGGGTATGCAGGGGTCAGGATGTCAAAAGGTACTATCTGCCAGGGTGGAAGGAAGTGCTGTACTCTTTCATCTGTATATACATCGTGCAGTCCCATCATTTTAATATGAGTGGCTGTTCTTTGAATCCATTTAGACTCGCTAGTTCCATTTCGTATGTGTTCTAACAGAGCAACTGACACAATGTTGTTTTTGTTATCACGCAGAAGCTTTAGTCCCATCATAAGATTAATTTCAAATATTCTATCTCTAATGCTAAGTATATTTAATTCTTTCCGCATGTTGAGAACTTTGGTAGTTATAGGACAGCCAAGTATAATTCTGAGTGCTTCATTTTGCATTTTTTCAAGTCTATCAATACTTTTGCCATTTTGCAGGACCAAAGCTGGTGCATGATAGTCTATCAGAGACCTTATATACGCTAAATACATCATTCTTGCTATTCTAATATTAACACCATATTTCGGGCTGTACCCCACTACAGTTCTGAGAGCCTTGAGTCTGTCTCTACATTGTTGATGTAACTTATTGACTGCAGTTGAGGTACAAGGGACATAGACTCCAAGGTATTTGAAAGAAGAGACATAGTCTATTGGTATATTATCTATCTTGAGTTTTCGTGGTCCACTTTTGCGGTTGCCAATTTGTCTGTTAAATACCTTAGTTTTAGCAGCGTTGATTACAAGACCAAGGCTCTCACAAGCTGTATGTATACAATTTAAGACTGTTTGCATTTCGCGGTGGGTTTTAGTATGCACAAGGATGTCATCTGCATAGCTGATAGTGATGTTTGCCGGACTAGTTGGAATTGATTTTAGTAAAGCATTAATTAGAACATTAAACAAGGTAGGACTGAGTACTCCTCCTTGTGGGGTGCCTAGTTGCATTACTTTAGTTTCACTCTTGTAGCCTTGGAACAGTGCAGAGGACTTCCGGTTGGTAAGATAGCCTCGTATCCATTGTAATAAATGTCCCCCTATATCCATTCTCGCTAATTCGTACATAATCACTTCCCTATTAGCAATATCAAAGGCATTTTTTAAATCAAGAAATGTTGTGTACTTGTGCCTTTTATCTCCATGAACAGTGAGAAAGGTTGTGATACAGTTGTGTACACTTTTACCATGTGTGAAACCATTGATATCAGGTGACATGTGCTCTTTAACTCTATACAATAATCTATTAAGCACCATTCTCTCAAAGGTTTTGCACATGCAACTGGTCAGTGAGATGGGACGGAAAGCATCAGGTTGGCCAGGCTTTGGTACAGGTACCGTAAGACTGGTGGTCCATGATACTGGCAACTGCCCAGTGACATAACTGGCATTAAACAATTCTAATAATGGGTTACCGGGTACACGATGTAGGAGTCTTAGAATATCATAGGTGATACCGTCCTCACCAGGAGCAGTGCTACTGCCCCTGGAGAGGGCTGCATCCAATTCATAATCTGTATATGGAACATCACATTCATCATGTTGCTTGCTCAACATGAAATTTATGAGAGAATTTCTGTCTGTGGACCTCTCCTGCAATTTCTCCCTAGTGCTAGCTGGTAACATTCCAAGGCTGGAAACCTGAGCCCATTTTGCAATTAACTGATTAGCTTTCTGTTGCGGGTTTGGGTGTGAAACTTGTCTACTATTTTTACCAATAATTTTGTTTATGCCTTTCCAGGCTTTGCCCAGGGGAGTATGCAGGTTAAGTCCACTAACAAAACCCTCCCATTCATTTTGTCTCAGTTCAGTCATTCTCTCCCTTGCCGCTGCAAGCGCGGCCTGAAACAGTTTTAACATTTGAGGAGTTCTAAGGCTCTTATATGCTTTACCTGTCTGTCTAGCAATTGATTTAAGCTCTTTCAGTTTAGCATCATCATAGTACTGGTTGTGTCTGACCTGTTTCCCAGTACGTCTTTTTGTTTGGTGTGACTCACTATTTTTGATGGCCTCATAGGTTTTATTTACGAGGTCATCATAAAACTGTTGTACATTCTCAGGCTCATAATTGTTATACCAATGTTCTATGCTGTCTATAAAGAATTTTTCTTGCTCTTTCCTTACTGTTAGCCTGCGTCTACTCAGCTTAGTGCCAGGTAGGTCAACATTAGCCACGTGTATGTTAGCTGTTATGGCTAAATGGTCAGACATTAAGTCATCCATAATATCAGTCTCATGAGTTGTGTATGACAGGTTAAAGCCAATGCACCTATCTAGAATACCTCCATATATTTGCGTTGGTTGATTCTTACTGATAATTTGAACATCACCATATGCATCGAGAAGTGCCAACAATCTTCTCCCGTTGGTGTTTGTGAGTTGATCCCCTAATTGTTTGTGTTTAGCATTTAAATCCCCAATTAATATTGTAGAATCAGTATGTGCAAAACTAGGTAGGTCAGTATACTGGAGGAGGCCAGTAGGTGCATAGGCATTCAAAACATTAAGTGTAGAGTTACCAACGTGTACCCGGATACCATGATATTGAAACCCCTCTCGTTGTTGGGCGGGAAGTGGCTCATGTGGCAGGGATTTTTTAACATACATGAGACACGTATTTTTTGATCTGGGATTATAACACTGATAACTAGGCAAATTCTGCGGGGTTTTACCTGCGGGAGTTAGGGTTTCTTGGAGGCAGACAATATCTATGTCTTCAGTCATAACCTTATGATGGAGGTCTGAATACCGTTTTCTAAGAGAAGCAATATTCCAACTGAGTATCTTGATGACACTGTACTTGTTTTTATGAGATTCAGAGGCCGCCATTGTTCTTTAGTACTTTATCAGTCTGCAGTTTCAGGAAAGCAAGTGTCTCCCGATACCGGTTGTAGTGCTCTATTACAGCTTCTTTTTCCTCTTTAGTCAGCACATCACCTGTCACCATGTCTTTAAAGTTGTCACGGCTGAACCATCTGGGATGTGGTGTGCGCGGCCCGAGGCGGGCATCCACGTCCAGTTGAACTTCGTCATTATCACTACAAGCGTCACTGGTTTCACTTTGTTCTTTATCACAATCACTTTCATCATTTCCACTACTATTTTCCTTCAAACAGAGTTTATTAGACCCGGTATCAACATCATGATCGTCATCATCATTAAAGTTCTCACCCTCAGTGTCACTTTGTTCATTATCAGGATCAGTTGCGTCATAATACTCATCGACAGCACTATGCGTTTCTACGTGGAATAGTTGACCTCTGTTCATAGCGCACGACGTTGATGAGGCTGGGGTGTGGGGAGCCGTGGTGGGTGGGCCCAGCTGGTGTGAGGGCTGGGACACCCCCTGCTGGGGTCTCCCCTGGGGTGCTGGCCGGGGTGTGGGAGCCGTGGTGGGTGGGCCCAGCTGGTGTGAGGGCTGGGTCACCCCTGCTGGGGTCTCCCCTGGGGTGCTGGCCGGGTGTGGGGAGCCGTGTGGGTGGGCCCAGCTGGTGTGAGGGGCTGGGACACCCCCTGCTGGGGTCTCCCCTGGGGTGCTGGCCGGGTGTGGGGAGCCGTGTGGGAGAGCCCAGCTGGTGTGAGAGCTGGGACACCCCCTGCTGGGGTCTCCCCGGGGTGCTGGCCGGGGTGTGGGGGCCGTGGTGGGTGGCCCAGCTGGTGTGAGAGCTGGGACACCCCTGCTGGGGTCTCCCCTGGGTGCTGGCCGGGGTGTTGGGGAGCCGTGGTGGGAGAGCCCAGCTGGTGTGAGGGCTGGGACACCCCCTGCTGGGGTCTCCCCTGGGGTGCTGGCCGCATGGGAGCACATGGTGGTTACCCCAGGGTGGTGTGGCCTCACACAGTTAATAATAAATAAATAAATAAATAAATATGTTTATTCAGGAAAGGTACATACATAGAGAGATTTTACATAAGTGGATCGATTTATAGATAGAGCTAGTACATACAATGCCTAAAGCCACTATTACGCAATGGCGGTTCGGGCAAGAAAACATTAATATCTAAAACTTAATACTAATTGAACAAAAAGAATAAAATGTTTTGAGAACAGTTACAAATAAAGGTACAAAAAAAGGGGGGAACATGACTGAAAAGCAGCACAAATGCAATATGTAGACAAACAGCGTTGAATAAAAAAAAAAAAAAATAAGACATGGTTGACAATAGAGGGGTAAGGTAGGTTACAGGGAGTTTTATCGGTAGTGTTTAGTTTTAATCTTAAACTGGTTGAGAGAGGTACAGTCTTTAACATGGTTGGGAAGGTCATTCCACATTCTGGGTCCCTTGATTTGTAGAGCATTCTAGTTTGGTTAAGTCGTACTCTTGGAATATCAAAACTGTATTTTTATTTCTGGTGTGGTGCTCATGGGTTCTGTTACAGCTTTCAATGAAGCTTTTGAGGTCAGGAGGCATTACAGTTCAGCGTTTTATATTGTATAATACACATGAGAGAATGTGCAGTGACTTAATATTAACATATTGAGAGATTTGAGTAGGGGTACCGAGTGATGTCTGGGCCAGAGAGTTGGATATTGTCCTAATAGCAGC
>WNGS01164437.1:31230321-31248923 GCA_020271785.1 Procambarus virginalis
TACATGTTGAACAAAATGTTTAATTGTAATTCCCAGTCATTGGAGTTGAATTAGAACTTGGTTCTAAGCTCTGGTTATTAACTTCGTAAATAATTGCAAATCTTATTATGTGGCACATTTAAAGCATGTATAATAATCTATGGTTTAGATTTTGGGCTTGGTTAAGACTTCTTGTTTTCTAAATCCACCTTTCTCTTCCCAACAGGGATGGGGAACCCAGGTAATGTTGACGTAGGCTAAACCGAGTGGAATCCTTCTTGTGATGTCACTATGGAGGACTTAGGAACCTCTTGAGTAAAGGATCTAAATTATAAGGCTTTCAATTTCTGGCCTTCTGGGAGAACTAATAATAGCAATATTGAGAAAATCCACAGGAGTAGTGATGAGGATTCGAACCTGTGTCTGGGTATTCTCAGATGCTAACTCTTAAGTGACTATGCCACAGCATGGTTTAGAGCGGCATCGGGGAATACCCAGCGCATAGGTTCGAATCCTCATCACGGGTGTTGTGGATTTTATCACTGATAATTCATGATGTCTGTGAATAGCAATATTGTTGGAAATGCTTATTTTTGCATCCAGAGGGTCGATACTACAGTTAACTACAGTATAAATGAAATTTGTCTCGATAATGTGATTTTTAGAGACTTGTATCATGACGTAGATGCAAGGCCTGTTTCAAATTTTGAAATATATAATTTTTATATGGAGGTGCTATATTTGAAAAGTCTCCAGTTATAGGTTTTTTGTGCTTTTAAATACATGTACAGTACTTTATTACTTGTAGAACTTGTTTCTAAAATTATTTATCTTTCTTGCAGAGATGGGGAAACACGGTAACTATTGAGATTGTATACAATTCTTGTGTGAAACTTTAAATTGAATTCATATTGCTATATACACTATTAAGACGTTTACACTAATAGTTTTAGTATTGGTATTTAAAGCGTAGCCATTCATGAGTGCCTGTATCTAATGAAGTAAGCAACTTTATTGAATCATTACTTAGGTTATGGAGAGCAGAGTAAAATTGCTGATATTAGAGGCTCTTAAATATTAAAACACAATTTAAGGTTTGATTTTAGTTGTGTATTGAATTTTGATTTGTTGAAAGGAAAGTGTGTCCATGTTTTAACTGTTGTTGTTGTGCTAGGGACAGGGACGAAGACTGGGGCTCAGGTGGTGGCAACACTGGAGGAGGAAACACTGAACCCAAGGATTATGATGGCCCAGCTGGCATGGATGTGGATGGTGTTATTGAATCCAGCTGGACTGAGGTAATTACTTAATCAATAATCTTTAATCCTGATTAATTGTTTGAATTTTGTGATTATTATTCAGCAGTGTAGTGACATGCATTTAGGTATCTCCATTGGAAATGTTTTGTCATGTTTGAGTTATTTTGTGGTTCCTTCCTGAAGCAAGATATTGCAGGTCCCAATGTCAACTTGTTCAGTCAGAACATACTGTGATTTTTTTTGTTATAAGCTTTGAGACTTGGAGGTGGTTGTTGTTACTGGAGTGGGTTCTGGGCATTCTTAGTCTTCTCAAGCACAGACTGGAGCCTGGCTTGTCTTGTAATTGCTTCTAGAGCTTCTAGGGAGCTGGTTGAGGCAGCCTGCAGGCCCACACACATTACAACCCAGCTGGTCTGGCACTTATGCTCCAACTTCTATTTTATTTATTTTTTTAACACGTCCACTTGTGTTACAGCAATGTTTCTATTTGTTGGGAGGAGATTGAAGTCATGGCCCTCTAGTGCACCAATCTTGGTTATCTTAAGATTTTGGGGCTTTGGGTTCCCACGGCCCGATCCTAGACCAAGCCTCCTTTTTGTTACACCCCTTCCCCAGGAAGCAGCCTGTAGCAGCTGTCTCTCTGGTACCTATTTACTGCTAGGTGAACAGGAACATTAGGGTGAAACTGCTCATTTGTTTCCGCCTCCACCGGGGATCGAACCTGGAACCTAAGGACTACGAACCCTGAATGCCTATTGTCTTCTTGTTTAATCTGCAGTTTCCCATTTGGTCGTGCACCTCCTTGTGGAATTTCCCGATTTTAACCCATGAATGAAAGTCTTGCTTTCCTTGTCCTGTTCTTGTATTGGCATTCTTAGTGATTAACACTTTCGCGCACCCGGCGAGCCACCCATCAACTATGCGATGTGGGTCCCAGCGTTTCACGGGAGCGCGCGGTAATTCTGAAAAGTGTATACTCTCCAAATTTGTCACCTCAATTCTCGTTCTATGAGATTAAATTTGTATCATTGTGTTCGCAATAGAATTCTCTACAGCACTAAATGCATATAAACTCCAAAAGCCCGGCTAATTACCCGCAGCAAACAGAAAGTGCGAACGAGTTACCCAGGAGCGCGCAAAAGCGATAAAATGTGTTCACTCTTTTTACTCTGGTCATCTCAATTTTCGTCCTAGGTCTTTCATTTTGGTATCAATGGGTTCACAATAGAATTCTCTAGAGGAATATTAGCATATAAAATAAAAAACCTGGTCACGCTCCAACCGCCGACGCGTTGAAGACGGGCCACCCGTTAGCCGCGAGTGAGCGCCCAGACGCCTTCCAGCTACACTCCCAATTCCTGCCCTCAAATGTTTAGTGGAGTCCTTCAATCAGTTGTGTAATAGTTGTACATCACATAAGCATTGTAGATAGCCATTTGCACAAAATAGGTCATTTTTTTCGTTTATTTGTGAGTTTTCCTTGTGAAGTGATAATATTAGATCATTTGGTCAAAGTGATCAACACCTTTCATGTTTGTATTGTAGTCACAGATTGCATTCGGCTTGTTGACAGTTGCCTGCTGCACTGAGGTTGTTCCATCACGATAAATTTAAAATCAGTCCCCCAAAAATCTGATAAAAACCTGATTTTTGGCAATTATTTTAGTGGACGACGCAGCATTGCGTCATCCCCGAGACTACCGACAGTAAACGGATGATGCAGCACCGAGTCATGCCTGGACGAAAGTGTTAAACAACTTGAATAGTTCTCAACATACTCCTAAATAATCTTCTTGATTAATATATTAAATTCTCTATTTTATATTTTTTTTTGACCGTCTTAGTGTGAAAGTTCTGCTTTGGCCTTAAAGCTGCTGTATGAAAGGCTTCCTTAGATATAACTACCTACTATTGTTGGTGGTAAAGTTTCAACTTTTATCTTGTGCAATATTTATTCCACTACTTGGAATCTTGCTCTTTGCTGTTTAGTTCACTTTTGATCTTGCAGATGGTCACAATATTGGGGCTTTAAAGATAAGACCAAACCACACGTTAGAAAGTAGCCAATTCCAATAGCCTTTTGCAAATTGTTAAAGCAAAAGCAAATTGTAGCCAGTTATCCGGGCTTGAAAATGTATAACATCAGTCTCGTCTCAAAAAATGAAAGGGGCTACAAAACAGTAAATTCTGTACCATTCAGGAAAGAAAAGCTTAGAAATGAGGAGACTTTGACAAAGTGTAAGCACAATCCATTCATGTATATTTGCCTTCATATTACAAAGGCAAATATGGATGAACTGAGGAGGGCCAGAAATAAGTGCATTAGAGCAGGAGGGGAGAGGAGAGGCAGTGTGAAGATGGCAACCTGTGAAACCAGAGAGCTTTAGTTACTACACCCATATGAGAAATACACAGTAAAGATCAAGTTTTTAGAGGGGAGAAAATGGAACACCTTCATGGGGTTGGAAACCTGTGAAGGTTTCCTATTATAGAGGATATAGTACTATTTGAAATGATCAGATTACCTGAAAGAATTTGATGCAAATAAAGCAGAACGACAATTTAAGATTAATCCCCAGTTGTAGCTGGATAGGGTTCTGAGAGTTCTCCCCAAACCTGGCCCAGGGTCAGGCTTGACTTGAAGGAGCTTTGTCCAACAGGCTGTTGCTTGAAGCGGCCTGTAGGCCCACATATCCACCACAGCCCATTTGGTCCGGACTTCTTGAAAACTATCCAGCTTGAAGATGCCCACGTTTGTTCTGGCACTATTACTTGTACTCGCTGGGGGTATAAGGGCTGGGAGGATGTTGAACAATAGTGGCCTATACAGTGCTCTCTGATTGTGCCTATGGCACCTCTGCTCTTCACTGGTTATGTTCTGCATTTCCTTCCATGTTGTTTACTACAGTACAGTATGTTATTTTACTGTGTAAATTTGGGACCTGGCCCTCCAGGTTATTAGTAGGCAGCCAGAATACTATATGTAACCCTTGGATTAGGGTCTGTAATGTGGTATTAGTAATTGGGGAAATTTTCTGAAGTCTACAAATGCATTTGGAACCTCTAGGAACATCTGACTGTAACACAGCATGGTTTTAGAAAATTAATGCATTATGAAATTGATAAATTTCTACAAGGTCACAGGTTTGGCAGGAGAGTGAATGGGTGGATTGTATCTTCCTCAGTTGCCAAGAAAGACTGACATTGGCCTCACAAAAGGCTGAAATGTAATTGGAAAAGCATGCAAGAGTAATTGGAAGATTGTGGTGGCATGTTAGTATCTGACAAATCGAAACCATGGCTTTAGTCAAGAGGAAGTGGCAAGTGGGGTCCAATAATGCACGGTTCTCGGAACATAACTTTTAGATTTGTTAACCCTTAAACTGCGCATGGCGTATATATACGCCCTGAGTAACATGTCCGACGGTGCGCATGGCGTATATATACGCCATAGGGTGCCATTCCTGATTCAAATGGCCCGCGGCTACACAGGGTTCACAGTAGCTTCCTCAGGGCTCTTGTAAACAGACGCAATTAAAAAAAAAATCGTGGGCAATATTCTCAGGTGTGAGAGGCACAGTACTGTTGGAGCAACCAAGGCTGGCGCACGCAGCATGAGCGAGCAGCATTGCTGTTCAGCTTGTGACCGAAAAAATGTCAAAATAAATATATAACTGTTATTATTTAGTGATGACAATATTACAGATGACCCGTGACTGTGATATAAATAACCAGGGTTGTGATAATAGCAGGATTGTTGTAATAATTAGCGCTGTGGGAGGAGTGATGCCGAGAGACTGAGGGAGACAGCATCGTTTACTGACTGTGTGGCCACCTGTTATTGTTTACATTCACCATACCAGCTCAGTGGTTCTCTATGGTGAACACAAATGTAGATACTTATATATAATGTGTGTATTAGTGTAATAACAGCAAAAGGATTATGCTGGGAGGAGCCATTTGGGTGACGGAGGTGACGTCGTCTGCACGATTTGTCAAGCTGTTTAGAGGGTGGCCACTATGCTCTTTGGGCGCACTACAAGCTTAGGTGTACAGTTACAGTGCATAAAACATGTAGATATTTATATATAATATGTGTATATAGGGTAATAACACTGAAAACAGTATTGTTGGGGGAGAAAGTTTAGTGTGTGTGTGACCTTGAATGAGTGAGGGAGCCGCCAGCTGTGCATACCGACGACTCTTAGTGCCTGAACTAACTATATCAGCTTAGCTGTACAGTTGTGGTGAACAAAATATATACATACTTATATATAACGTCTGTATATAGTGTAATAACACCACAAATGGTATTGTTGGGGGAGAAAGTTTAGTGCGTGTGTTGAGGGAGTGGCAGCGAGTGGCTGGCTGGTGTGTGGCGGTAACTCTTCGTTGCTTTTCGACTCTCAATACCAACTTAGTGGTTCGTTATGGTGACCAAAATATGCAGATACTTATATATAACCTGTGTATAGAGTGTAATAGCAGCAAAACTATTTGTTTATTGTTTTATGAACATAATAATTGAATTACTAATATGCACACTATATGTTTGAGTATAGCGATTATTCACCACTTTTATTATATAAATATATTACAATACACACTATTGAATAATATTACTGCAAAAAAACTAAGAAAAAATCAATCGGAGACATTGAAACAATTAGGTAATAATATCTTTGTGGCAACTCCCATCTGTCAGCGCGGGTGACGCTGACCGGCCCTGACGACCGCTCTGTCAACGCCCACTTTTTGCCAGACTTCCTCGGTCAATTGCGCCCAAAATATGTGACCTACGATTTTTTTGCTATTTTTCCCGTGCTCAGGGGACACAAATTAACGTGTTTAGAAGACGAAAAAATTTTTTGGATTTTTTTTTTCTTGCGCACGGGGGTGTAAATGTCCCCAGGACCCCTGAGCAGTGTAAGGGTTAATGACCTTACTGATGAGGTAGGATTGGGCATGTTGATGTTTGCAGATGGTGCTGAAGTAATGAGAAGGGCTGAAGGTCACTTTACAATGTTTCAGGACCTACCTAGACAGACTGCAGGAAAGAAATGACAGATTACTATTAAAGTTTAAGCCTCAAAAAATATGAAGTGATTGTTTGTGAGAGGAGTTCAGAATGATAGCCAGAATGGCTTATGTAAGATTAGCAAATATAAGGTTGACTAGCTAAGAAATATAGCAGAAAAATACACAGTACACTGCATATGATAGACCAGTCCTAGAGTATGCTGCTCCAAGATGTTAATTGTGGTAAAGGAATGGGGGGAAGAGCCCAGAGATTTGGCAAGCAACAGGTACTGAAGAGTAGAGACTTTAGCTGGGCACAAGTTAAGCAAACTGCAACTAATGACATTGAAAGGGGAGGAAAAAGGCTAATGTTGAGCACATTATAAAACATCCTATTACTAGATAAGATTCTGTTGTGGAAGCCTTGTGTGTGATTGGCAAGTTTGCTGTAAAAAAAGTTGAACATTGAATCCTAGAGCCAACTCAAGGTAGGTAGACTTCAGCTAAGTTTATAAAGGTGGAAAAATCTGCGAATGTTCGCAAGTGTAGCTAAAATTGCATGGGCGGGCATGTGGCAGTGTTGGCTAATTCTCTCCAACACACTGTTGCCCTTCATATGTTTTATCATATTAGTGCTATGCCATCCAAAATAACTTGCGATGGTAGATTTTGAATGCCCAATAATACTAGACGTAAATATCACATTATGTTAACATTAGAATTTTGATATTATATAATAGTACATAAGAGTATTATGTGGTGAGGAATGGCAGTTGGAATGATGAGGGCCAGAATAGGTTGGCTTGCTAGACAGCTACAGTATTATAAAATAGATAAATTCTCTCAGTTAATTGTTTTCCATAACTTTGAGTTTCTTTGTTTTCTGGCATTTGTGTTGCAAGCATTAAAGATACAAGAACAATGGGGAAATGGTAATCAAGGAAATAATTCTCGTGAGAGCCTTGGGAGTATTGGTCTGGTGCTGCCTTTGGTATTTTCTTATTTGAAAGTGTTGCTATTAAGGTTTAAATAGTATGATGCATATAGTGTTGTAAAATGTCATTGATGTAGGTAACTGTTAATATGGGGAGACTGCCTTCCAATTTTTAGTTTGAAACGGTAACTTTAATTAGTATGTTTTCAAGATTTAATATTTATTCAGTAACTCATTTTTGTTTTTGTTTTTACAGGTAGCAACAAGCTTTGATGATATGAATTTAGGAGAATCTCTATTACGAGGTATCTATGCCTATGGTTTTGAAAAACCATCTGCTATCCAGCAGCGTGCCATCTTGCCTTGCATTAAGGGACATGATGCCATTGCCCAGGCTCAGTCTGGTACTGGTAAAACTGCAACATTTTCTATCTCTATCCTTCAAAGAATTGATGTAAAGTCCGACGAGACGCAAGCTCTCATCCTGGCACCTACCAGAGAATTGGCTCAGCAGGCGAGTACAGTGTTTATAGTATTATCAACATAATTCAATATTTGTATACATTATATCCCAAGTCATTAGTAAACTAGAATTGTATGGAAGCAGTTTTCATTGTCTAGTCTTGTTAGTGAAAGTAATTTTCTTGCACTTTGCCTAGCGGGTCAAATTTTAACATACTTTGAGTATGATTTATTTGTAACAAGTAATTACAAGCATTTTAAAGTGACAGGGGAAGATTATCTGAACACTGCCACTTGCTACAGCTTCGGGTAATTTCCAGATTGAGCAAGACACACGGTTTCAAACTAATACTTGAATGTGTTTTACAGATTCAAAAGGTGGTGCTTGCTCTGGGTGACTACATGAATGTGTCGTGCCATGCCTGTATTGGAGGCACGAACCTTCGTGAAGACATGCGACGTTTAGAGATGGGTGTTCAGATCATCGTGGGAACACCTGGTCGTGTATATGATATGATAAACCGCAGAGTTCTAAGTAAGTATTATGACTGTGGCCACATTATTATTGTATCCCAGTTCTCTTAAATGTTCATATGGAAGTTTGAGGTGTTAATGCAGTTCCACTCAAATTGCATCCACAGTAAAGTGTATCAGTTGCTCACCTTTCACCTCCACTGTTAATTCAATCTCCCTCAACTGCAGCATCTCGACGAGCATAGTGTAATATTGACATAGGCAGAGTTCTCACCATAAGACATTGTTTAGACTTGTTAAACATTGTTGCATATACATATATTTTCTAAATAGTATTTAGCCTACTAATTATATACTGAATAGTGTTTTAATTATATAATGGTGGTTTAATCAGCTTGTGCACATATAATTAGTTCTCTAATAGTGAACAAAGAACCACCAGCCCAGTCATGTTATTTTCCCTAATTGCTATAAAATGTCTTGATCTTTGCTATTTCTCTAGGGGAATACATTATAATGATTACACTGTATTCATGAAATATGAGCACTGTGTACTATATTTGGGACTATTATTGATGAATGTAAACTTAGAAGTGTGTTACTGCTGTGGTTGACTGGAGTGGCAGATGTTGTTGTCAGGAAGAGACAACAAAGAACCACAAATTAGGGGGCAGTTCCTTGGTTATTAAAAGTTTTAAATTATAGTTTTGCACCAGTTTTGACTACCTGTCCATATCTATATTGTTAATAGTACAACTATATTAGTTTATTTGGCTTAAAATGCTTTTAACACATTCTTCTCTTTCCAGATCCCAAGAACATAAAGATGTTTGTTCTAGATGAGGCTGATGAAATGTTGTCTCGTGGTTTCAAGGATCAGATTTATGATGTCTTCCGCTTCCTTCCTAACGATGTGCAAGTGGTGCTGCTCTCTGCCACCATGCCTGCTGATGTGATGGACGTGACTACTAAGTTCATGAGGGACCCTATCACCATCTTGGTGAAGAAGGAAGAACTTACCCTGGAAGGTAGGATGGTTTTTAGCTTTCAGAAAGTCTCTTGGGTGGTGGTGGTGGTGGTGGTGGTTGTTGTTGTTCGGCATGTTGCTGACCAGTCTCGTCTCCACCTGGCTTGTTGCCAGATCATGGGTGTTGAGAACATTGTGGGAACACCTGGTTCCAACATGGGTACACTGGAAAGTTGAATTCGTGCTAATTGTTGGGTAGTATTTATTTTTCTTGTACAAAGCCTATATTACCTTTAACAGTAAATAGTTTAAAGGAGGGTCTAATCATATTCATGACATGATGAATCTCACAATTTTCTCAGTGCACCATGAAGATCAGTCAAGAGCATCCCTACATATTGTAATTTTTGTTTATTTATTCAAGCTTAACCAAGTTGAATATAATTTTGACATATTTTGTAAGTTAAAAGGCAGTTGGTATCTTTATAATGAGGCAAAGTCTAATATACATAAAGAAAGTTACTTTAAAATGATAAATAATTACATGAAGTATGTGGGATTTGGATGCTGAATTATAATGATGAAAATCCATAATACTTGCTGTTCTGTAGTTAACATATGCACTGCAATATTACACAACCTGCAAATGTTGTCATTTCTTGCGTATTATGTACTAGGGTTGCATTAATTAAAAAAATGAAGAATTTGAGTTATGCTGTGTTTTCTGGTGTCTCGTTAATTATTTCCAAGGTTAACTGAAGTGTATTCAAGTTTCTTTGTTGCGTTCTATCTTCCACTGTTCCTGCCATCTTAATTAAAGGCTTCTCTGGTAAATGCTCTTAACACAATTCTAAACTCCCCCCCCCCCCCCCCCAGAAAAAAAGGCCTGGAGGAAATGTGAATGTAAACAGGATAAGGTGATTCAAATGTGTTCCCAAACTCCAGGCCACAAAAGGGGTTGGGTCACGTACCTGTGTAAATCTTATTCGGGTGTATACCCTGCACTAAATAATATTTGATTCATTTCTTTACAGGTATTAAGCAGTTCTATGTGAATGTAGAGAAAGAGGATTGGAAGTTGGAGACTCTCTGTGATCTGTATGAAACTTTAACAATCACCCAGGCTGTGATCTTCTGCAACACCCGTAGGAAGGTCGATTGCCACTGACAAAATGCACCAGAGGGACTTCACAGTGTCTGCCATGGTCAGTTGAAATTAAATTTTTCTAAATATCATTTTGATTGACTGGGTCAGGCCTTTTGTGTTAATAGATAGGCTTAGCTGCCTGTCATCTGGAATAGTGTACAGTATTTTAACAAATCCCCAACAGCCAAAATATCATGTCCTTAGCCTGGTCTCCATTAGACAGCAGCTAATGGAGAAAGTCATTTTCACCTATGCACAAAACATGAAAAAGTCCCCCAAAATAAGTTTTCATTATAAAATTATTAATTTGTAATGTATGCAAAATGTAAGACAAATACACCAAGTGAATATAGTTAGTGGGTGGAGGTGCTGTGTAAGGCTGTGTCTGGCACTAATCAATGTATGGTACTTGACTTTGCTGATACTTCCTGTTTTAGCTTTAAATGGTTCACACTCAAATGGTTTTATCACTTTTGTCTTCATTTACAACCACAGAGAGCTATCGTGTCCATATTTTCATCATGCATGTAAAACCCAGACAATAATTGTTTTACATTGTTGTATGATGTCCCTAGTAATAATGTCAATAACTGCATTTGTACCATGAAATGGTAGCAGGATTTGTGTATGGGTCGAGGTAAAATCCATTACATCCACATAAAGCTAGGTGTACTAGGTGAGTATAGACCTATTATATCCATATTTGCATCATTCGTGTGAAATCCAGACAGTAATTGTTTAAATCATCTTTTGATAAAACTTCAGGCTCCCTAGGGATCGTCAATAGACTATAACCACAGCCTAAGGGTTAAGTCATAGTGGCTTCAAAAGTTGACAGTCAAGTTTTGTGACCTTGGTTAGGTTCGAGCAATTTAGTACATCATTTTTGTCATATGACATACGACAGAACTGGCTGGGCTCTGCTCCCCCCTCCCCGCCCTCCACCTGGTTGACTTGAAACATCATAGTGGCTTCAACCTTTTTATTCAAGCAGTGTGTTCAAAACTTATTAGTAGGAGATTGGAGAACCATGAACCTTGATGTTTAGCATTCTTGATAAACCCATACTGATCGTTTGGTTTATTGTACTCTTGTATCTTTTATGCCATTGTAATTTTTATCATGCAGGTGTGGTATGTGGCATTTCCATGCATAGATTTATCTAGTCTTCACCATTCCTCACCGTTCTTGTCCTCTTTATTCCTTTGCCTCGACCATCCCTTGCTAGATGAAGGCCACTCACACCCATTCCCTCCAAATCTGCCCAATCTCATGCCTGTGGTCCAATTTTAATATACCTCTGTATTCTCTAACCCCATTTATAAGGCAGTCTGGTAAATGTTTGGTAAATTGCCGCTTCCGAATGTAACAAATGTTTTGCCTAAAAGTAGTTAGTTTCTCAATGTGTTAATTTCGTTACAGCATGGAGATATGGACCAAAAGGAACGAGATGTTATTATGCGTGAATTCCGCTCCGGTTCATCTCGTGTTCTGATCACTACTGACTTGTTAGCCCGAGGTATTGATGTTCAGCAGGTGTCCCTGGTTATCAACTATGACCTGCCAACCACAGGGAGAACTACATTCACAGGTAAGGGAGATAACACGATTAAACTTCTTGAAGATATGGCTTTTTAATTTTTTAAAGAATTAACCAGTTTTTCTAATTATGAATACAGGTAAGATTTTCTCAACTTTGACTGTAAACTATAGATATGCCCTCTGCAGATTTTCCCATGACACATCTTTTGTCCCCCTTCAGAATTTATAATTAACTTATTTTAGATCTGTGGAATACGCCTTGCCCTTCCTCAATCCACTTCCAGGAACTTTGATCACTTCCTCAATCAGCTTTGACCAAAATGCAAAATTTCAGTGTAGCATGATTTTGTGTATTTGTAGGATCATTTTCTGCATAAAACAAATTCAAATTACTTATTCAGGATTGGTCGAGGTGGACGTTTTGGCCGAAAGGGTGTAGCTATTAACTTTGTGACTGCTGACGACACCAGAATTCTCCAGGACATTGAAGAGCACTACCGTACCTCAATTGAAGAGATGCCCATGAATGTGGCCGATTTGATTTAATCTAGGTGAGATATAGCGACAATAAGGCCTCGGTTGTTGTTGCTCTGCCCCGCGCTGTCTTATTCGCCAATTGATTGTGCACGCTGCCTGCCCCATTTGAGAGCTGGCATCGTGATCTACTTGAGAGCTTGGACGCACTTGATCTGAATCGTGAGCAGTGTCTGAGCAGTGTTTCCTGGAAATCAATAGCCCCGCCAATTGAGCTCGTGGTTCCAGGTGGTAACCATATATTGCCTGTTTATTGTTAATATTCAGGTTCTGTATTTTCCATGGTTTCCAGCAGTAGTTAGTTTTAGGTATAAGAGATATAAAGGGCTTTAGCCCTGTTTTAATTTTTTGGAGATATATATATATACATTGTGAAAAAAACAACTTGAGGGTTTAGACAGAACCGCTCTTAGAAAGCGGCATTAGCCTGTCCACCCTCCCCTCTTCCTGTCTTTTTCTTTTTTCTGGACCTTCCCTTTATTACGCTGTAGCACATAACCTGTTGATGTCACCCTTTATATTCTACAAGTTTTACTTGTTCCTGCAACTTATGATGTCAAGTATGGGGAATAAATGCAATTTTAGTTGCACTTGCAGTAAAACAGCAGATACCCAGATTCAGTTTTTCAATTATACAATCATTGTATCTGCTATAGCTTTCGTTTGTTTAAGGAAGATAGTATTAGGTGTATGGCACGGATATTATATCCAAAAGAGGCGACGTCGGAAATCTGTGTTAAAATGTATGCGACCTCTTGGTGTATTTATTAATAAAACTTGTAAACACCACACTGGAATCCTTTTATTAGTTCATCTAGTCCCTTTTTGGGGATAAATATTCTTGCTTCACGGGGGGGAGAAGTTGGTGGCTAGATTTAATCATATTTTTGTATTTGCAGGTCACGACAGCTGTGATTCACGGTCAATAAAGCACCAAGTCACCATACTTGTGTAATTACCTGTTACCTTTTAGTATCCCTTGTCTGGAAGGATTTTGGTGCTCTTAGGGTTTTATATTCAATGTGATGTGGGTAAACTGCTGGAATTCCAGACAGTAAATTTGCAAATTTCCTCCCGTGATATAAACAAAAATTGGTAATTCTGTATTGGCATTGATATCAATAATCAGTTAAAAGTAAGGCTAATAAAGGCCTTGCATTGTCAGAAATAGCTTAAAGAACATTGGAGGATGAACGTTTCCATGCATAAATGTTAAAATGTTGGTAAAATTTCTATGAAGTTCAGCTACTTAAAAAACAAAAACAAAAAACAAAAAAAAAAAAAAAAAAAAAAACTTGCATATGCAAGGTGAACTAATTTGTGCTTAGCATATTAGAAACTGTCCAATATATGCATCTCCCCAGAGACTTGCTGCCACCGGAGCAGGAAGGGGGGAGCATATTGGCCCCACATGTAGACTTGGTAGGGAAAGACCTTCTGCCAAGTCACAACTGAAAATGTCTAGCTTTGAGTCAAAAAGATTTCTTGAACAAATGTTACTGATAAGTAGCATGTAACTCAATAAATTGTGATTTTGAGATTGCTTAACTAGTGTTCTTTTGATGCCTAAGATTTTTTTTTGGGGGGGGGCAAATTAGTCGTAAAAGCTTGGTGCCCACTTTCAAATGGAAGATTTAGATTAGAAGATATCTGTAGATGCAGAAATTGAAACGTATACAAGTTACTAAGAGCGCGGCTATACTTTCATGGAAATAAACTTGTCAAATTATGGCTTGTGATACTTAACAAGTGAGACGAGTTCCTGTCTTGGTTCGACTGTTGCTAGTGACCCATGAGAGTGTGAATATGCAAGCGTAGAGATGTATGAAACTAAAACTCTGTTTTATCACGTAATGAATGGGGCACCTTTGTGTCTTTGCTTGGTATCTCACCTTCCTCTATGCCCTTCTCAATTTTTCCTACCTGTCATGTTCCTCAAATTCCCGCTCCCACACCTCCCCCTTCCCCCCACTCTACCTATCTCCCTCTCCATTTGTTTACATGTTTGCATTCAATATCCACCCGTCAATGTGAGTGCACACCTTCATCTTCTGTCCTATCTTAAATTCTTAGTCTCATATTCCTTCCAAATGCTATGTAGCTATAACTTGGGGCGTTCTCATAATTACCTGACCTTATCCTCCATCAGAAAATGTAATACTATTAAGCGCTGAAAAACTGCTAAAACCTTGCAAAACTTTAAGCTTCTCTAAATTTCTGAGTGCATTAAAAATTGAATGGGGGAGGGGAAGGGGTTCAGATAAATCTTATGGTTGGAACTGGGGGCAAACTTCAACTGTACTAAACACTTATATATTTCCTTCCAAATCCCCTCCATGTGTCATTCAGGTCGGCCGAGCGGACAGCACGCTGGACTTGTGGGCCACATTATATATTTCCCATATTTATGCGGGCCGAAGGAATAAAAAATGAAAAAACAAAACAAATCAGTGCCAGTAATTTAATTTCCTCAAATATTAAAGTATAAAATAATTCTAAACTAATTATTTTAAGACTAGGCATTGTCCCTGACAGGATTGATCACTGATCAACAAAGTGATTGTCCTGGCAGAAGAACCGGGTGTGTAGGCCAGCATTGACGGCTTATACAAGAGGCTGGAAATGGCTTGCAGCGATTGAGTACATGGCATTTATAGATTTGAGAAAGAAAAAAAAAGACATACCATATAAAAAGGAATGAAGTTCGAGTTGGTTGTGTTGTTAAATGTTGTGAAAAGTTACATGTAGGTAAACAGTACCAGCTAAGACTAGTAAAATTAACACTTGACTAGTTTAATCGTGATGTAGGTTATTATTAATTACTCAAGTCATTAGTATTAAACTGTAGTCATCTGGTACATATGGGTCTTACATATCCTGGTACTATATATAAGCATTTTCATAACATTTAACAACACTACTGATTCCATATCCTCATTACTCTCACGTTCAATTGTATCAACTCACGTGATGTCATGAGAGAGGTCAAGGTGAGAATGGTGAGGTGCAAGCTAAGTACATAGCTCTAATATTGATCATTGAATGCACAAAGAAATTACATGAAGATAAGGTATCAACAAGAAAATCATTAAGAGTTATGAAGCAACCCGTCCTCACACTAGGCTGGTTAAAGCAGCGGCTATCTCCAGACGCATTCATCAATTTTAACAGACTGTGTATTAAAATTTTTTTTTCTCATATATAGATTAATATTATACATTAAAATTCAATGTATATTAAGGCGTAGGTTTGGTTAAGTGTTTAGGTTCTGTTGGCGATTATTTGTATTTGAAGTACGTGGGTGAAGCATTTATAGAATTGTGGTTCGAACAGAGGACGTGAACGAAGCACTTGTTCCGGAAGTGTTCGGACGTCATCAGTTGTGAGTCTTGTGTAAATCGCTTTTCATTCACTCATTAACAGGGTTTGGTGGCTGCATTAACGAGCTTGGATATTTGTATGCGAGGACGGGCTGTATGAGGAGGATGTAAACCTCAAGGAGTGCCCAGGGATCATAGGTTCGAATCCTCATAGCTCGCTGATTATCTCAGTAATTGGATAGTTACAGACTTAGTCATATTGCTTCGATAACAATTTGGTGTTTTTTTTAGCTTGATGTAATATTTAATACAAAATTTAATATATATATATTCCCTCGCATATATCTTAAAACTAGAGGGAATTATGAGCTTGAGGAAGGAACGACGCAATGAGCGCCTTGCGACGACAGCGCCGCCGCCAGTGTGTGCCGGACACTTGAGGACGACCGTCCCGCCCTCGCCTTGGTGCTGGAGACGGGGTTTCTGTTTTTTTCGGGTGTTCTTGTGCTAAGTGGTGACTTTCCGGGTGTTCTTGTGCTAAGTGGTGACTTTCCGGGTGCTCGCCGAGCTTCCAGCGAGACAGGACACTTACGGACAGGCGAGTGACCACGTCAAACCTGTCCCGGAACACAAATGTTAAAGGCGGGAATACAACTTTGCTATTTACACCTCCAAGATCCGAGTGACGCATGACGTCGTCCCCGTCGGCCTCTGGTACACCGTCAGTGCCCCTGCCTCCCCTGTTCTCACCGCTTCTCATAGCCACTCATGGACGTATAGTGAGGAGGATGGTGAGGACCCAGCCATCACCATCACAGGTAAGGCTGTCACAATCACTCTCACAGGAGACCACATCCTCCATTATATCTTCGTGTGGGCCCAAACCACTCTGCTAAGAGTAGCATTACGATTAAGGCAGCGTCTGGGATGCTCTCGGACGCAGGTTCGAATCCCCGTCACGGCCCTTGTGGATTTGTTTACTCTGCTACGAGGTTACAGCGGCCTGTAACCACTCTTGCTACTCTACTGCTCTTGGCCTACTGCTACTTGCTTGTAGCCACTCTTGTAGGTGTCTACAACTCAAATCATTTATATATATATATATATATATATATATATATATATATATATATATATATATATATATATATTTTACCTCTAGCAAACGTATTCAAACGTACAAAAACTGACTGTTGTACCTGGAAAATACTCCAGAGGGTATGCTTAAGAATTGAGTAGTACTGGACAACCTAACCTATCCTAGGACTAATCATGGATTCTTAGGCCTAATATATGGCATCTTAGTCCTAATTTAGTACATATGTGCTTACTAGGCCTAGAAAAGTCCCCAGGTGGTCCCCAGGTGGAGTGCCGGTGGTCCCAGGTGGAGTGCCCGGTGGTCCCCAGGTGGAGTGCCCGGTGGTCCCCAGGTGGGGTACCAGGTGGTCCCCAGGTGGAGTGCCCGGTGGTCCCCAGGTGGAGTGCCCGGTGGTCCCAGGTGGGGTACCAGGTGGTCCCCAGGTGGAGTGCCCGGTGGTCCCCAGGTGGAGTGCTCGGTGGTCCCCAGGTGGGGTGCCAGGTGGTCCCCAGGTGGGGTGCTCGGTGGTCCCCAGGTGGAGTGCTCGGTGGTCCCCAGGTGGGGTGCCAGGTGGTCCCCAGGTGGAGTGCTCGGTGGTCCCCAGGTGGGGTGCCAGGTGGTCCCCAGGTGGGGTACCAGGTGGTCCCCAGGTGGGGTGCCGGTGGTCCCCAGGTGGGGTACCGGTGGTCCCCAGGTGGAGTGCCCGGTGGTCCCCAGGTGGGGTACCAGGTGGTCCCCAGGTGGAGTGCTCGGTGGTCCCCAGGTGGGGTGCCAGGTGGTCCCCAGGTGGGGTACCAGGTGGTCCCCAGGTGGGGTGCCCGGTGGTCCCCAGGTGGGGTACCCGGTGGTCCCCAGGTGGAGTGCCCGGTGGTCCCCAGGTGGGGTACCAGGTGGTCCCCAGGTGGGGTACCAGGTGGTCCCCAGGTGGAGTGCCCGTGGTCCCAGGTGGAGTGCCGGTGGTCCCCAGGTGGGGTGCCAGGTGGTCCCAGGTGGGGTACCAGGTGGTCCCCAGGTGGGGTGCCCGGTGGTCCCCAGGTGGGGTACCCGGTGGTCCCCAGGTGGAGTGCCCGGTGGTCCCCAGGTGGGGTACCAGGTGGTCCCCAGGTGGGGTACCAGGTGGTCCCAGGTGGAGTGCCCGGTGGTCCCCAGGTGGAGTGCCCGGTGGTCCCAGGTGGGGTACCAGGTGGTCCCCAGGTGGAGTGCCCGGTGGTCCCCAGGTGGGGTGCCCGGTGGTCCCCAGGTGGGGTACCAGGTGGTCCCAGACCAGCACTACCATACGTGAGTAGTGGTGTTTACACTAACATAATTGCACTGAAGGCATTCTTCACTTCCCATTGGATATTTTGCACTTCGTATCATCATTGTGTTCTGTAAAGTCTTCTGACATTATTTATCCAATTCTTGTTGTTGCTCCTTTCTAAAAAGAAATTTGTATCATGTATCCTGTGTCCTTGTAATTATTATGTATCCACCATCAAAGTCATTTTCATACCTGATAAGACTTCAATGATTTTCTTAAGAACAATATATCTTGCTAAGGTGTTGCATAGGCTTTTTTTTATTACAAATTATTTTCCTGCGGTCTTAGTGGTTGGGAAGTTAAGGAAGTTTACGTAAACAGTGATTTAGCAATTGAAATCTGATTTAAAGCCTATCACCAAATGATGGGTAAAAACTATAATTGTCTTCTCAGGTCGTGATGTAATCCTGAAAGCCATTATTGTCTTATTGACAAATGACGTATTAATGATACTTAAAAAATGAATATTTACCTTCTATTCAATATTAAAAAAATTCTCGAATAAATCGTCAATGATGTAATGCCAAAATATTAGCGAAGTATCCAAAATTTGCTTACTGTAGGTAATGCATGCTCATGACTGTAAA
>WNGS01164437.1:31288849-31300637 GCA_020271785.1 Procambarus virginalis
TGTTTACGGTGAACATAAGACATAAGAACATAAGAACAAAGGCAACTGCAGAAGGCCTATTGGCCCATACGAGGCAGCTCCTATTTATAACCACCCAATCCCACTCATATACATGTCCAACCCATGCTTGAAACAATCGAGGGACCCCACCTCCACAATGTTACGCGGCAATTGGTTCCACAAATCAACAACCCTGTTACTGAACCAGTATTTACCCAAGTCTTTCCTAAATCTAAACTTATCCAATTTATACCCATTGTTTCGCGTTCTGTCCTGTGTTGATACTTTCAATACCCTATTAATATCCCCTTTGTTATGTCCATTCATCCACTTGTAAACCTCTATCATGTCACCCCTAACTCTTCGCCTTTCCAGTGAATGCAAATTAAGCTTTGTTAATCTTTCTTCATATGAAAGATTTCTAATTTGGGGAATTAACTTAGTCATCCTACGCTGGACACGTTCAAGTGAATTTATATCCATTCTATAATATGGCGACCAAAACTGAACTGCATAATCTAAATGGGGCCTAACCAGAGCAAGATATAGCTTGAGAACCACACCAGGTGTCTTGTTACTTACGCTGCGATTAATAAATCCGAGTGTCCTATTTGCCTTATTACGAACATTTATGCATTGATCCTTTTGTTTTAAATTCTTACTAATTATAACTCCCAGATCCCTTTCGCAATCCGACTTCGCAATCTCAACACCATCTAGCTCGTATCTTGTAACTCTATCATCATTACCTAGCCTCAGAACTTTACATTTATCAGCATTAAACTGCATCTGCCAGTCCTTTGACCATTTCAAAACCCTATCTAGATCAACTTGAAGTGATAGTGAGTCCTCCTCCGAATTAATTTCCCTACCGATTTTCGTATCATCGGCAAATTTGCAAATGTTGCTACTCAAACCTGAATCTAAATCATTTATATATATTATAAACAACAGAGGTCCCAAGACAGAGCCTTGAGGCACTCCACTTACAACATTTTCCCACTCTGACTTGACTCCATTTATACTAACTCTCTGTTTCCTTTGGTATAGCCATGCCCTAATCCAGCTTAATATAGCACCCCCAATACCATGAGCCTCTATCTTTTTAATCAGTCTTTCATGTGGCACTGTATCGAAAGCTTTGCTAAAGTCAAGGTACACAACATCACAATCCTTACCACTATCAACTGCCTCAACTATGCTAGAATAAAAAGATAACAAATTTGTTAAACATGAACGGCCATTTATAAAACCATGTTGCGACTCAATTATTAATTTATGTTTTCAAGATGAAGACGAATTTTATTTGCTATTATAGATTCGAGTAACTTTCCCACAATAGACGTTAGGCTAATTGGTCGATAGTTAGACGCAAGTGATCTATCTCCTTTCTTAAAAACTGGTATCACATTAGCAACTTTCCAAAACTCTGGCACTGTGCCTGACTCTATTGATTTATTAAATATGATTGACAGTGGGTCACAAAGCTCCTCTTTGCATTCTTTCAGCACTCTGGCAAACACTTCATCCGGCCCTGGGGATTTGTTTGGTTTGAGTTTTACTATTTGTTTAATAACATCCTCCCTGGTAACTGCTAAACTCGTCAACCTGTCCTCGTCCCCACCCACATAGACTTGTTGGGCTGAAGGCATATTGTTAAGTTCCTCTTTAGTAAATACAGATACAAAATATTTATTAAAATACTACTCATCTCTTCATCACTATCTGTTATTTGACCTGTCTCAGTTTTTAATGGACCTATCCTTTCCCTAGTCTTAGTTCGATATAACTGAAAAAACCCTTTAGGATTTGTCTTTGCTTGCCCTGCTATACGAACTTCATAGTTTCTTTTTGCTTTCCTTATCTCTTTTTTAACATTTCTAACTAGTTGTACGAATTCCTGTTCTAAAGTGACCTCCCCATTTTTAATCCTCTTGTACCAAGCTCTCTTTTTACCTATAAGATTCTTCAAATTCTTTGTTATCCACTTTGGGTCATTAGTAATCGATCTATTCAATTTGTGTGGTATACTACGTTCCTGTGCTTTGTTTAGAATATTCTTAAATACGTTATAAATTGAATCTACATCGAAATCCCCATTTACATCACCCATCGCTGGGTTCATGTCTCGCTCCAAGACCGGCCCACACCCCATACCCAAGACTTTCCAATCAATTTGACCCAAAAAATTTCTTAGGCTATTAAAATCAGCTTTTCGAAAATCTGGCACTTTAACAGAATTTTCTCCTACAGGTCTATTCCATTCTATGCCAAATCTGATTTCTTTGTGATCACTGTTCCCTAGCTCACTCCCTATTTCGATGTCATTAATTTGTGTTTCCCTGTTAGTTAACACTAAATCTAAAATATTATTTTCCCGTGTTGGTTCCGTATGTTCTTATGTTCTGTGCTACATGAAAATTTTGAAACGAAAAAATTCATTTCTACATGATATTCAGCTACATGAAAAATTTCGAGTAGCTGAATCTAAAACAACAACAACTTTAGTTGTCTTGTCTATCTTTTTAAGATATTCCAGTATCTCTGTACTAGCTTCTGGGCTCACAATATTACATAAGAAACTAACAATTCAGGAAACTGTAGAAAGCCTATTGGTCCACACGCACGTGGCAGCTCCTACTTATATACACCCAAATTCACTCATGCAATATATGTCTAACCTAAGCTTGAAACAATCAAAGATAGAGTATGTTTACTGTAGCTGAGGAATGGTAATTAAGCTGCTGCATCTCTTTTAATATGTAGTTTATTGCCTGTAAACTTACTAAAAATTGAGAAGATATATTTTTCTTTAAATAATGCACTAAGATTCTGTGGAAACTAAATTAAAAATGTACAACTATATATGAATAATTTTAGAATTGAATTGCACCAGTTACAGCCCTGCTCCTGTGCCAGATACGTTCACTACGGGCTCACCATAGCCCGTGCTACTTGGAACTTTTTGTTCTGAGTAGCTGAATCTATAACAACAACAACAATTGAATTGGGGCGTCTAGAAGCTAGCGGCATCCCCAGGACACCCAAGTGTATAAGCCTCCACGCTCGGCCAAGTTTCCAGTTGTGTAAGTGAGTGAGCAGGGACAGTCGTCGTTCTTCTGGCTCTGTAGCGATACAGTGGTCACCAACATGGACCGCTCCGGAAGTAACGCCACTAAGGATAAGAAGCAGACAGCCAGGTGGGTGTGTTGTCGTGTACGTGGGTCCATCTCCTCGACGAGAGGTCTACACTTTATTACACTCAAATGATTGATTGATTGAGCCACTCCAAGAGGTGGCATGCCAAACAGCTACCACAGATGGTAGATGTTTGGAGTGAATGTGACCTTTGGTTGTGAAAGGATAGTTACAAGATGGTCAGCCCGTCGGTTTGTCAGGTTTTCCTGGCCACTGGGAGGCCTTTGGTCCTGGTGTGCTGTTTACTGTGCCTAGTGAACATTTGCATTGTCAGTCCCTACTGTCTGGTTGCTGTCGCAGAGGAGGGTACTGCTTGACAGTCTTTATGAGGGTGTCCAGCTGCTGGACACATTTTGTGACCAGAAGAGTGACAGTGTTGATGGCTTTAAGGTGCTTACTGCAAGATTCAGGGACTCTTAAAGCTCTTCTAAGGTCGTTGGTTGTTTCACATTCCAGGAGATAGTGAAGTAGTGACCTTTCTGTGATTTTTTGGCAGATGTGTTCTCTCTAGGAACTCTCTGGGTTCACAAATTTCCCAGTTGCATCTGTAACCTAGACGTAGTCTAACAGATCTGTTATTTTCCTGTGGATCCCTTTTGGAATATTTAACCTGTTTAGCTTGGCGTGAAGTTACCATATTTCAGATGGCGTACCTTCTGCTACTTTGTTGTAGATGGGCTTTGTTGGGGTAAGTTTTTTGGTGATTGTGTATTTATGTACTCTAGGCTGGGTTGGATTTGTTTGTGGATCACTGGATGACCAGTTACCAATTTAGCGGTTTCATCAGCTTATTTAATGGAATTCCAACATGAGATGGGATCCAGTTTAGGGTCTAGTAGAGGTGCTATGTGCCGGCCTCATTTGTTGCATTGTCGCCCAGTGCCACTGGGCGACAATGCGATGATGAGCATTGCAATCACCACCATGTATTGTGTTTGAGGTGGTTGCGTGTCTAAATAACAGTGAAAGACCCATTCCGCACGTGGAGACCCGTAAACATTAAACACTTCAAGTTTGTTGTGTCTTAGCTCAATGGATACTCCTATAACCTCTGTCCCCGGCCCCACAGTCAGGTGGGCTGAGTATGGGCTTGGCGATCGGGTCACTTTTCACATGGCGCATCCCCTCGATTGTCCATTGACCCATGAAAAAAAACCCTCGATAACCTGAGCTTACAGGCTCTAATCCGTCTGGGTGCAAGCTCTCCTGTTGTAGCAGGATGTCCATGCCTGTGTTTGCTGCTATGCATTGCAGTGTTGCAATTTTGTGTGCACTCCTTGCGCATTCCATTGTAGGATTGTAGTCCTCTTGGTCGTTGGAACATGTTGATATTAGTGTGACATCCATGGAGGTAGTCAGATGAACTCGGCTTGAAGTTGAAATCGGAGTTGAGGATCTTTGTGTATTTTGTACGTTGATGATATTTGACTCGAAGAAGTCTGTACTACTGGGCTTAACTACCTGGCTTGTGTGGGCTGGCAGTTTTCTGAAGGTGATAATATCAAATCTCTGAATATGTTAGATATTAAGTCACTGCACATTCTCTCATGTGTATTATACATATATAAAACGCTGAACTGTAATGCCAATCCTGAACTCAAAAGCTTCATTGAAGGTTGTAACAGAACCCATGAGCACCACACCAGAAATACAGTTTTGATATTCCAAGAGTACGACTTAATCAAACTAGAAATGCTCTACAAATCAAAGGACCCAGAATGTGGAATGACCTTCCCAACCATGTTAAAGACTGTACCTCTCTCAACCAGTTTAAGATTAAAACTAACACTACCTAATAAATTCCCTGTAACCTACCTTACCCCTCTATTTGTCAACCCATGTCTGTTATTTTTTTTAATCAACGCTGGTTGTCGACCTATTGTATTTGTGCTGCTTTTTCAGTCATGGTCCCCCCTTCTTTTATCTTTATTTGTATTTGTTCCCAACACATTTTATTCTTTATGCTCAATTAGTATTAAGTTTTAGATATTAATGTTTTTCCTGCCCGAAACGCATTGCGTAATAGTGGCTTTAGGCATTGTATGTACTAAGCTCTATCTATAAATCGATCCATTTATGTAAAATCACTTTATGTATGTACCTTACCTGAATAAACATATTTATTTATTTTATTTATTTATAATATTGTATGTTGCAATTTCCAAAGATTGTTCTCAATTGTCTTTTGAAAGTCTGTGGATTTTGTGATAACGTTTTCTCTAACATGGTTTAGACCATTGGCTTTAGAATTGACCAGAGAGTGTCTAATTGTATAGGAGCGTTACTTCTGGTTTTGATGTGTGTTATAGGTAGGTGTGTTATGTGCTGTGCTGGTTTGTTTCTGTTTACTTTTTGGACCTTACTGGCAGGAACTGTGACACCCGCGCCTGGGTGTCCTGGCTGGATGACACCCGCGCCTGGGTGTCCTGGCTGGATGACACCCGCGCCTGGGTGTCCTGGCTGGATGACACCCGCGCCTGGGTGTCCTGGCTGGATGACACCCGCGCCTGGGTGTCCTGGCTGGATGACACCCGCGCCTGGGTGTCCTGGCTGGATGACACCCGCGCCTGGGTGTCCTGGCTGGATGACACCCGCGCCTGGGTGTCCTGGCTGGATGACCCCCGCTGGGTGTCCTGGCTGGATGACACCCGCGCCTGGGTGTCCTGGCTGGATGACACCCGCGCCTGGGTGTCCTGGCTGGATGACACCCGCGTCACCCTTGCCTGGGTGTCCTGGCTGCATGACACCTGCGTCGCCCTTGCCTGGTTGTCCTGGCTGGATGACACCCGCGTCGCCTGGGTGTCCTGGCTGGATGCAACAAGCGGAATTTGACAGAAGCAGCATCTTGCTGCCAAACTGGAATTTCGACTTTCCCTGATTACAGGGAAAGTCAACCTTTCTCCTACAAAAGAAGATGACACCTGGTATCATCCATCCAGGTGAATAGAATACAGTGGACTATTTTATTGTGCCCCACCTTGTCCTGGTCGGAGACTTCCCGCCCTCCATGATAGCTGACGTACGTGCTCCCTCCACCTGGGGGAGTCCTCGGGCAGGGTAGCTGCATGTATGTGGGTTCAGAATTCTGCTTTGCTGCTGTGGACGCGGGGATATTATTTCGGTTCCTTTTAAGCCTTTCAGGGCATCTCAGGTTTCCGGTGCGGTGCGCCTTAGGGCTGTTTGGGCACTTGGCTTGCACTACCTGGTTGACCTTGTGTTTATCATTGCATATTTTAGTGTTGTGAGGCTGGCTGCAGACCTCACACCTCACTGGCCGTTGGCAGCCATCGTTGTGATGGTCAAGTCTGACATGTGAAGCATCTGAGAGCTCTAGGCCTCTAGGGTGTAAGGCCTGTGTTGGAACACGCCCTAATACCGTGATCACGTCTCTCAGGACTTGGTCCTTTACAGTGACCAGGACTTGGTCTTCTTAGTAGATTTTACCTGACATCTTTCTGCTGACACCACATAATTCAGCTTTTCTGAATGGCAGAGCCTAGCACAGGGACAGTGATTTTCTTTCTTTTGTCCTCTGGCTTGAGGGGTTCGTCGCATTCCTCGTGATTAATAAATAAATAAATAATAAATAAATAAATATGTTTATTCAGATAAGGTACATACATACAAGTGATTATACACAAATTGATCGATTTATAGATAGAGCTAATACGTACAATGCCTAAAGCCACTATTACGCAATGCGTTTCGGGCAGATTCATAAGAATATTCACAGCTGCTTCATCTTTGGGCCTTAGGATATATTCACTTATGAGGTTTGGCTTTACTGTGGTCGTGAGCTGAGGATACCTTTTTCTCAAGGCCTATACGAGGTCTTGCCCTCTGCATACTGTACTTTGAATATTGGTAGCGAGGATGTTGTCTGGCCAGTTGCAGAGTTTGACGATAGATGCATCTGTCCTTCGTGTTCAGCCATATCTGTGTCCATCCAACTCGTCCGCCTAATAGTACCTTGCATTTTGACCTATATTTTTTACCTAAGACCAAAAAGTGTTGTAGTAGAAAGTGGAAGTGGCTCGCGAAATTGACATACTGTCCCGTAGTGTTTTTTGGTTCTTTGGAAGGTTAGGATAAGGGGCACTATAGCATTTGTCACACACGAAGGTGTATGGCAGTGTTGGAGCTGCCTCGTATGTATGGTAAAGCAGCCTCAGGTATATGTATGGGGTCAATTGGCCTTCTGTAGTTCCTTTATTCTTGTTTTTAATTAATGATAAACGATTTATTGTTTTTAAAATTAATAGACTTTCTGCCTGTGTATTTTTCCTATTGAAATATAAGCTAGAATAAAAAAAAAATATGTAAAAGTATTTTAAACAATGATAACACTTTTAATTCATTTAATTTGTTTGTAATAGTAATTGCAATGTTTCAGGCTTTATAGAAAAGATACCAGTTACAGAAAGTAAAGCAGATTAAGACTAAATTTATTATTATAAGACTAAATTAAGTTATTCAAATATAATTTTTTCCATAATTACTGCATTCAAATTTTATATTATAGCTCTGAAGCTGATGTCTGTATACTGTGGTAAATATATGTAGCTTCTATATGAAAAGACTGAGGGTATCTATAGTAAAATTAGTTTATAAGATATAATTATCAGTGATAACATTACCAGAGTGATAACATGTTATCATTACCAGAGTGATAACACTTCAATTTCTAACTGCAAAAGGGCAAATATTCAACTAATATCATTTAAATCCCCCGCCCTTGGCATCTTCGATGACGACATCTTCCGCCATGATGGGATTGCATTATATAAACTAGTCCCTTGAGTCGAACACGAATATCCCCAAATGCAGGCCATTACAATGACTTTTAGCATATAGAAAAACGTATTTACCAAATTTGGCACATTCTGGTGCAAGGAAGGCTAATTTTGGAGTTAAATAGAGTGATCTGGGAGGGCAGAGCGGGGGCGGAGGAATACACTCATGTGGTAGACACATGCATGGTCCTTTGAAAGGACTTACTGTCACAGTCAAGATGTCTGACAAATACGATCACCAAAAGTAAGTGATTTCCGGCTTACCCGCCGCTCGTTGGCCCCCTCGGCCGCCGGGAGCCCCGCTCAGGGCGGTGCGGCGGGGCCTGGGGGATCAGGGAGGGCGTGAGGGCCGGGGTTTTGCGGTAATATGGCGGGGAAGGTGAGAGACTTGGCGCTGGTGTGGGGGTGTAATGGCGGCCACTGGGTCAGGTTGAGCGATCAGCTGGCCGCTATATTTATTGCCGGCCGGGGCCGCCTCCCTCCCTCTTACCCCTATTTGGTGGCCCTAGGCTGGTCTACAGTGTTATTTAGGGGTTAAAACCCCCGGTTTGTGGGTCTTTTGGAGGGTGGGAATGACGGGGTGGACGTGACAAGTGGCCCCCCTTCCCCCTCGGGAGGGTATTAAGGTGTATTTGTGATGGCCGTGAATGTTGTTGTATTATAGGTGGGTGTATGGCGTGTATTATGCGTCCACGAGTGGGCCCGCGGGGGTATAATGGGCAAGTGTGTGTGTGTAGGGGTGTTGGCCAGGCCGCCGGTGGCCGGTTGTGTAATGGTGGCCTGGGCCAGGTCTGGTGTGGCCTGGACCGTGACCTTTGGGCCAGGTCTGGTGTGGCCTGGACCGTGGCCTTTGGGCCAGGTCTGGTGTGGCCTGGACCGTGGCCTTTGGGCCAGGTCTGGTGTGGCCTGGACTGTGGCCTTTGGGCCAGGTCTGGTGTGGCCTGGACCGTGGCCTTTGGGCCAGGTCTGGTGTGGCCTGGACCGTGGCCTTTGGGCCAGGTCTGGTGTGGCCTGCCGTGGCCTTTGGGCAGGTCTGGTGTGGCCTGGACCGTGGCCTTTGGGCCAGGTCTGGTGTGGCCTGGACCGTGGCCTTTGGGCCAGGTCTGGTGTGGCCTGGACCATGGCCTTTGGGCCAGGTCTGGTGTGGCCTGGACCGTGGCCTTCGGGCCAGGTCTGGTGTGGCCTGGACCGTGGCCTTCGGGCCAGGTCTGGTGTGGCCTGGACCGTGGCCTTTGGGCCAGGTCTGGTGTGGCCTGGACCGTGGCCTTCGGGCCAGGTCTGGTGTGGCCTGGACCGTGGCCTTTGGGCCAGGTCTGGTGGGGCCTGGACCGTGGGTCGTCAGAATGGTCTTGCTGATTCTTGCGGTAATTTTTATATATATCTGCAGAAGTGTGATTACACGTTGTATGGTTGTTTCAGCAGTACTGGACCGGGGTATTAGGGAATATAGTTTCACGTGTGTGAAATTCCAATAAGTACAAAATTGCACGTATTAGTGCAGTCGATGCCTGTGTTTCTTGCATGGAGGGCCGACCCACCATGGACGTTATCCCCTGTGGGTTACATGTGTTATAAGGGCTTGGTAATACACTTGCCCACGTTCTTGACTCGGTTGAGGATACGGTATTGGGTTCAAATCTTGGGTGGGACAAGTCGTTGGGTAAATTTCGTTTCGCCTGATCCTATATTCACCTAGCAGTAATGGGAGTTTAGGCAACAATGTGGGGGGGGGGTGATTGTGAGCAGCCCGTGTCCAACAGCCTGGTTGACCAGTCCAGCAACCAGGAGGTGTGGTCGGGGACCGTGCCCCGGGGATGCTGAGCCCATTGCAAGGTAACCGTAAGGCAAGGTGTATCCTGGGCAGGGGTCTATAGTTTTACCTTAGAGGGACCTTAGTTCAAGCCTTGTGTGTGTGTAATTTTGTAATCTGGAAATTAATTTTTGAATATTCAATGTTCATTGAACATAATAGATTTACAATATACTGCCATTAACATAAAACAAAAGTATTTTTATTTGAATTAAAATTGATTGTGTATAATGGAGGACTGGATTAAGGGTACAGTATCTGCGGTGGTACTTTTCATAATCATTTTATGTATGTATTTTGGCAGGTAGTTATGTAATTTTTTTTTAACCTTATACGGGTATTTAGTACAGTATTAGTAACTTCACATAAAACTGCTCCCACGTTGAACTTAAGATGACATTACTTTATGGGATAGTTGAAAAATCTTCCCTTGTAATGGGCAAGACTTGTTGCCCAGTAATATTAAAGCGACATAATAGACGTAAATTTTCTAATAAACTAGATACTGTAATTAAAATTTTTCCTAGACTGAAATTAAGTCCTTGAGCATTCTTTTTAGAACCGTTCTGAGTGTATCGTACGACATTTGTTTCTAAAACTTGCAGCACGTCTAAATTAGTTAATTACTGAATTCTATCATGTTTACCAAGTGCATAATACTTATCAAAGACTAATTTTGTATCATTAAAGTTTCTCAAATTAGCACACAGTATTGAAAAAAGTAAAGCTGTGCTAACAATTTTAACATTCCTCATGCCAGGGTACTACCATGTTAGTCTATTGCATTCACTAGACCTCAGTTGTGCAATGGTGTTTGGTCAGCATTGGATGAGATGTAGGATAAGGGTAGCACTAATATACATTTTTAGACATATTTAGAGCATTGTTTGCATTCCCTTGGTGTAGGAGTTGAGATTAAGGTACACAAATGATGACTGATGTTATTGGGGATACATAAGCAGTGTTTAAATTAATAATTTATTCATGGTATTGGGGAACAGGTAGCCAGAGTATATTTTACATTACGCATATATCGAGGTCAATTTTTTTTTTTTTTGCGCAAGTTCTATACTCTTGTACAGACACTAGCATGCATAGCATTTCGCAAGTCATTAATCCTAATTTTGCCCGGAATACGACCCGCCAATCGTTTAACAACCAGGTACCCATTCACTGTTGGGTAACAGGTTGCAGTTAGGGCACCTAGAAAATCCCTGCCAGGATTCGAACCCAGGCCAAGTGCTCGTGAAACGCCAGGCGAGTGTTACCACTACGCACGGGACTGCACTGACAAATTACTGACATAAACCCTCCCCCCCCCCCAATGCAATCCCACAACAGTTGCCTAACTTGTGGGTTTCCATGTACTGCTAGAGGAAAGGAAATGTGCCAACCATTTGTCTTGCCTCGGAATCTAACCCAGTCTCCAATTGCAAGTAGCAAAGCCAACTGGAAAATGTAGGGGGCGAGTGCTTGGATAGGCTTTCTGAAAGGGATTTGGATAAATTGTGCTTCCTGGAGTATGCATAAGGAATTAAGTATATTTACTTGATAATCTAGCCTAGTATAAATGCTAAAGTTTGGTTGATGGGTTTGAATATTCAATTAGGTGAATGTTTCCTGTAGCAAATGTTCAAAATAGCTGTCTAATGTACTACTGTACTTGTAGTAGAGTACTGTACTGCTTCTGCAATCATTGTAAAATGAAGTTACTGATAAATGTTATCAGAGTGAAGTGATTGTTCCAAGCCCTAATACTATACAAATGTTATGCCTGGATAATTTTATTCCCCAGTAAAGATTTTTTTCCCAATTTGCATTTTTCACCCATCTTGGTGAAACTGATGCAGTTGCCCTCTAATAGAAATCATGTACTGTAAATACACGATTTAAAGATTAAAAGTATATAGTACCATAGTTAAAAAAATACAACTAATTAGCAATATTTACATTTTACGTACAGAGCAGACGACTAGCTCTTTAGGAA
>WNGS01164437.1:31314936-31333462 GCA_020271785.1 Procambarus virginalis
CAAATTATATTTAAGCACTGGGATATAAATTGGTATCCAACAATGCGGACAACACTGCCATACTTAAAATACACAAGACCAGATATATTTCTATGAAAGCGCTGAGAAATAACTTGAATTTTATACCTATAGCATGAACAAGACCAGAATAACTTTCTCCATACTAAAAAAAAAATTGATAATGTTAAATTGTATAGTAATTCTTTAACTATTCAATGAACTTCAAAATGGTAAGGTTCAATTAAATAAGCACAGTATATGAATTTTGAATCATTAAAAACTAATCTACTGCAATTAAACCAACAATTACAGAAAAATTAAATGCTTAATATCAAGTTTTGTACTTTAGACTACAATATTTATGATGATTACACATTGCCATTATGCACGGTTCTGGTACAGTGTACTGGTACTAGTATATCACTGCAAAGGGCAGGGCTACTTAAATATGGGTCAAGCTCTGCTATGTAAATGAACAAATCCAAAAGGGCAGTGACAAGGATTCGAACCTGCATCCGAGAGCATCCGAGATGCTGCCTTAATCGCTGGGCTACGACATTGTCAAAAAGAGTTGAAACCAAAGTTCCATTACTGAACTTGCTGGATCCTGCTGTCTCTCCGAGACAAACCAGGGTTATAAACAACAACTCTTTGTTCATTTCATACATCACGCTATTGTGATTTCTGTGTGCTCTGCTATGTACACTATCACCAATCCAGTTTATGGCACACCCAATGGCGTTTAACTAGACAGTGAGAAATCTGTCGTGATACAGCTTGAAATATGGGAGTAAAGTAATTTATAAATTTACTATATAATTACAGGATCATATATAATGAAATGATTTTGGCATTTCTTGTAGCCTACAATATTGAAGTGCAATAATTTTGGAATACTGTACTTTTATTTAAAACAAATTTAATCAATTGCGTGTGTGGTGTTGTGTGTGTGTGTGGTGTGTGGTGTGTGTGTGGGTGTGTGTGTGTGTGTGTGTGTGTGTGTGTTGTGTGTGGTGTGTGTGTGTGTGTGTGTGTGTGTGTGTGTGTGTGGTGGTGTGTGGTGTGTGTGTGTGTACTCACCATATGTGTCTGCAGGATCGAGCATTGACTCTTGGATCCCGCCTTTCGAGCATCAGTTGTTTACAGCAATGACCTATCCATTTCCCTATCATACCTGGTTTTAAAATTATGAATAGTATTGGCTTCCACATCCTGTTCCTTAGTGCATTCCATTTTCCCACTACTCTCACGCTAAAAGAAAACTTCCTAACATCTCTGTGACTCATCTGAGTTTCCAACTTCCACCCATGTCCCCTCGTTCTGTTACTATTCCGTGTGAACATTTCGTCTATGTCCACTCTGTCAATCCCCCTGAGTATTTTATACGTTCCGATCATGTCCCCCTCTCCCTTCTTCTATGTCGTAAGGCATAGTTCCCCCAGGCGCTCCTCATACCCCATCCCTCGTAGCTCTGGGCGAGTCTCGTTGCAAACCTCTGAACCTTTTCCAGTTTCATTATATGTTTCTTCAGATGGGGACTCCATGATGAGGCGGCATACTCTAAGACTGGCCTCACGTAGGCAGTGTAAAGCGCCCTAAATGCCTCCCTACTTAGTTTCTGAATGATGTTCTAACTTTTGCCAGTGTAGAGTACGCTGCTGTCGTTATCCTATTTATATGTGCCTCAGGAGTTAGATTAGGAGTTACGTCCACACCCAGGTAGCAGGAGTCACACACACACACACACACACACAACACACATACACACACACAACACACCACACACACATACACACACACACACACACACACACACACACCACACACACACACACACACACACCCACACACACCACACACACCACACACACACACACACCACACACACACACACAACACACACACACCCACACACACCACACACACACACACACACACACACACACCACACACACACACACACACACCACACCACATACACAACACAACACACACACACACACACACACACACCACACACACACACACACACACACACACACACACACACACACACACACACACTCACACACACACATCCCCAGGAAGCATTCCTTAACAGCTGTCTCACTCCCAGGTACCTATGTACTGCTAGGTGAAAAGGTGCATCAGGGCGAAAACAACTTACTCATTTCTTCCCGCTTCTGCCGGGAATCGAACCTGGTCATTAGAACCACGACCCCCTTGTGCTATCCACTCAGCCGCGAGGCGGGGTCCAAGAGCTAACAGCTCAATCCTGCAGTCATAAATAGTAAATACACAATCTATAAGGTCTAAGATAACCCATATATCAAAGACTGGGTTTAAAGGGTAAGTATTATAACTGAATTTCGTTCATTTTGGTGTGTTCAACACATATAGTTTCCGTTATAACAAATAATAATAATAATAATAATAATAATAATAATAATAATAATAATAATAATAATAATAATAATAATAATAATAATGATAATTCTGAGTCGAGTCATATGGTATTGTGGGATATTAGTGTGTGTGTGTGTGTGTGTGTGTGTGTGTGTGTGTGTGTGTGTGTGTGTGTGTGTGTGTGTGTGTGTGTGTGTGTGTGTGTGTGTGTGTGTGAGAGAGGTTGGCACAATATCAATCTTTTCCTTGATGCTAATTCTGACCCATCCATGTTGGGCATGTACCCAACAGCAAAACTGTGAAAATTTGAGTGATGATAGCCACAAGTGTCTGACCTCCAAACCTTAACAGACAGACGTTTCCATCTACAGACATAGATAGAAGGGAAATGTCTGTCTGTCGGTCTACAACTGGATGTGACAGATTTTTGGTGCATCTGACATATGCAATCATTGCTGCAATACATAGTGCATCTTGGGTACAGGTCTGTGTGGTGTGTGGGCGGAGGTAATGACCCCACCGTGTGTGGTGAGGGGGCATGGGGACCCCTCCTGCGTCATCGGGGGCATGGGGAGAGTCCCCAGCTAACACAATGGGGGGGAGGTGAGGACGAGTATGGGGTGCATAATAAACACTCACAACAATGAGTGAGTAGTTTGTAATAGTTCTTGTTTGGCCACAGTATATCTTCTTGATATCTAGCCCCCCCAATCCACCCTATAGCTGGATATAATGCTATCTTAAATACCCTGTTATCTACAGGAAGATTGGAAGAGAAAAAGGATATCAAGACCCCTACTATAATGCCACGACATTGCATCATACACAAGGAACAAGATGATATCACTGCAATGTTGCAACAGCAGCTGGGTTGACCACTGTTGCAACAGCAACTGGGTTGACCACTGTTGCAACAGCAACTGGGTTGACCACTGTTGCAACAGCAGCTGGGTTGACCACTGTTGCAACAGCAACTGGGTTGACCACTGTTGCAACAGCAGCTGGGTTGACCACTGTGTCAACAGCAGCTGGGTTGACCACTGTGTCAACAGCAACTGGGTTGACCACTGTTCCAACAGCAGCTGGGTTGACCACTGTGTCAACAGCAACTGGGTTGACCACTGTTCCAACAGCAGCTGGGTTGACCACTGTGTCAACAGCAACTGGGTTGACCACTGTTCCAACAGCAGCTGGGTTGACCACTGTTCCAACAGCAACTGGGTTGACCACTGTCCCAACAGCAACTGGGTTGACCACTGTCCCAACAGCAACTGGGTTGACCACTGTCCCAACAGCAACTGGGTTGACCACTGTTCCAACAGCAACTGGGTTGACCACTGTCCCAACAGCAACTGGGTTGACCACTGTTCCAACAGCAGCTGGGTTGACCACTGTTCCAACAGCAGCTGGGTTGACCACTGTTGCAACAGCAGCTGGGTTGACCACTGTTCCAACAGCAGCTGGGTTGACCACTGTTGTAACAGCAGCTGGGTTGACCACTGTTCCAACAGCAGCTGGGTTGACCACTGTTGTAACAGCAGCTGGGTTGACCACTGTTCCAACAGCAGCTGGGTTGACCACTGTTGCAACAGCAGCTGGGTTGACCACTGTTCCAACAGCAGCTGGGTTGACCACTGTTGTAACAGCAGCTGGGTTGACCACTGTGTCAACAGCAACTGGGTTGACCACTGTTACAACAGCAACTGGGTTGACCACTGTTACAACAGCAACTGGGTTGACCACTGTTGCAACAGCAGCTGGGTTGACCACTGTTACAACAGCAGCTGGGTTGACCACTGTTCCAACAGCAGCTGGGTTGACCACTGTTCCAACAGCAGCTGGGTTGACCACTGTTCCAACAGCAGCCGGGTTGACCACTGTTGTAACAGCAACTGGGTTGACCAACCACTGCCAGATATTCCCCCTCAAGGCCACACAAAAGAAAGCAACAATGGGCCTTATAGTATTATATTCAGTCCTAACTTGAACACGTGTAATTATTCAACTGTCCACAACATACGAAACACCCGCAGCTGCACCTACGTTCACTGACACCTAACTTAATGAAACTTTAAACACCGCGATCTCTAGACAATTAATTTAAGATATCACTTGACCTGAAATCTCAAAGGAAATGTAATTAAGTGAATAAATGTATGATAGATTGTGGGTCCCCCCAGTCCCACCACCTCCAGAACCCCCCCCCCCGGTCCTCACACTAGGCTGGTTAAAGCAGCGGCCGGCCTCCACAGACAACCCGTCCTTACACTAGGCTGGTTAAAGCAGCGGCCGGCTTCCCCAGACAACCGTCCTCACACTAGGCTGGTTAAAGCAGCGGCCGGCCTCCCCAGACAACCTGTCCTCACACTAGGCTGGTTAAAGCAGCGGCCGGCCTCCCCAGACAACCTGTCCTCACACTAGGCTGGTTAAAGCAGCGGCCGGCTTCCCCAGACAACCCGTCCTCACACTAGGCTGGTTAAAGCAGCGGCCGGCCTCCCCAGACAACCTGTCCTCACACTAGGCTGGTTAAAGCAGCGGCCGGCCTCCCCAGGCAACCCGTCTCACACTAGGCTGGTTAAAGCAGCGGCCGTCCTCCCCAGACAACCCGTCCTCAAACTAGGCTGGTTAAAGCAGCGGCCGGCCTCCCCAGACAACCCGTCCTCACACTAGGCTGGTTAAAGCAGCGGCCGGCCTCCCCAGACAACCTGTCCTCACACTAGGCTGGTTAAACAGCGGCCGGCCTCCCCAGACAACCTGTCCTCACACTAGGCTGGTTTAAAACAGCGGCCGGCGCTGTTGTGTGTCAGTAAAGTGACTCACCTGTAAAGTATGTCACCTGTAAAGTGACTCACCTGTAAAGTATGTCACCTGTAAAGTGAGTCACCTGTAAGGTATGTCACCTGTAAAGTGAGTCACTTGTAAAGTATGTCACCTGTAAAGTGAGTCACCTGTAAAGTGAGTCACCTGTAAGGTATGTCACCTGTAAAGTGAGTCACCTGTAAGGTATGTCACCTGTAAAGTGAGTCACCTGTAAAGTGGCTCACCTGTAAAGTGAGTCACCTGTAAAGTGGCTCACCAGTAAAGTGAGTCACTGTAAAGTGACTCCCCAGTAAAGTGAGTCACCTGTAAAGTGACTCACCTGTAAAGTGAGTCACCTGTAAAGTATGTCACCTGTAAAGTGACTCACCTGTAAGGTATGTCACCTGTAAAGTGAGTCACCTGTAAGGTATGTCACCTGTAAAGTGAGTCACTGTTAGTGACTCACCTGTAAGGTATGTCACCTGTAAAGTGAGTCACCTGTAAGGTATGTCACCTGTAAAGTGAGTCACCTGTAAGGTATGTCACCTGTAAAGTGAGTCACCTGTAAGGTATGTCACCTGTAAAGTGAGTCACCTGTAAAGTGGCTCACCTGTAAAGTGAGTCACCTGTAAAGTGACTCCCAGTAAGTGAGTCACCTGTAAAGTGAGTCACCAGTAAAGTGGAGTCACCTGTAAAGTGAGTCACCAGTAAAGTGAGTCACCTGTAAAGTGACTCCCCAGTAAAGTGAGTCACCTGTAAAGTGGCTCACCTGTAAAGTGAGTCACCTGTAAAGTATGTCACCCCCCTAAACAGGAAGCTTGGCCTTGACAGCCGTCAACTTGGTCCCTTCCCATCCCAAAAAGTGTTCTAAGGTGTTCTATCCTACTATCCCTCAACACACCTATTTCTTACGGGGCTATTCATGCCCGTGCCACCTCTTGGGTGGGTGAATCTTTATCAATCAATCATCACACCTATTCTGTAGTTTGTAGCCTCACAATTAAACCTTCCAGACCTGCTGGAGACTCGTATGCAAATGAGAACAATTAGCTGTCATCACATTACAATCTACAGCGTTGCGTTATTCTCTCTACATAGAGCTGTGTACAAATCCACGAGGGCCGTGACGAGGATTCGAACCTGCGTCCGAGAGCATCCCAGACCTGCCTAATCGACAGCGATTAATAGATCCGTGTAAATATGAACTGTGATATGTGAACCATTTACCTTTAAGCTATGAATTCTCGTATGTGAATTCCCTTACGTGAGAGGTGGGAGGTGTGTGGGGCTTATTAATATGCAAATTACACCGCATCAATTGTTTGTGCGTGTATTTACTATTTGTGTCTGGAGAATGGAGCTATTGCTCTTGGACCCGGCGTTCTAACTAATCTATTTTTCCTCTATTATATCTACTACAATATTTTAACACTTGCACACACACACACACACACACACACACACACACACACACCACACACACACACACACACCACACACACACACCACACACACACACACACACACAACACACACACACACACACACACACACACGGAAGCAGCCCGTGACAGCTGTCTAACTTCGAGGTACGTATTTACTGCTAGGTAACACGGGCATCAGGGTGAAAGAAACTCTGCCCATATGTTTCCGCCTCGGCCGGGACTCGAACCCGGCCTTTAAGACTACGATCACAGAGCGCTGTACACTCAGCCGCGAGGCCCATATATGTAAGTGGCACTCACCTAGTTGTGCTTGCGGGGGTTGAGCTCTGGCTCTTTGGTCCCACCTCTCAACTGTCAAGCAACAGGTATACAGGTTCCTGAGCCTACTGGGCTCTATCATATCTACATTTGAAACTGTGTATGGAGTCAGCCTCCACCACATCACTGCCTAATGCATTCCATTTACTAACTACTCTGACACTGAAAAGTTCATTCTAGTGTCTCTTATATAATATATATATATATATATATATATATATATATATATATCTATATATATATATAATATATATATATATATATATATATATATATATATATATATTATATATATATATATTAATATATATATATGAATGAAAACTCACACCCCAGAGTGACTCGAACCCATACTCCCAGGAGCAACGCAACTGGTATGTACAGGGACGCCTTAAACCGCTTGACATCACGACCGACATAAGGAAGTGATAGCCTGAGCTATATGAACCACTTCCCCGCCGTCACTTGATGGGTTATTTTGGGCATAACATTTTATCAAATCACCTCATTTTTTGGGGGCAACACGTGAGGACACAAATGCGAATAACCATCCGAGTGCCGGCGGGGGGTGGAGTGGGTTCATATAGCCTCGACTATCACTTCCCTATGTCCGGTCGTGATGGTCAGCGGTTTTAAGGCGTCCCTGTACATACCAGTTGCGTTGCTCCTGGGAGTATGGGTTCGAGTCACTTCTGGGGTGTGAGTTTTTCATTCGCATATAGTCCTGGGGACCATTCAGGCTTGTTCGCATATATTATATATATATATTATATATATAATATATATATATATATATTATATTATATATATATATATATACAAGAGTTGCTACATGCTTGTACAGCCACCAGCACGAGCAGTGTTCCGGGCAAGTCCTTAATCCTGTTGTTCCCTGGAATACGACCCGGTAAATTGTTCAACAACCCGGTACCCATTTTACTGCTGGGTAAAAAGAGGCTACAGTTCGGATTGGTGCCCAGTCAATCCTCCCCCGGCCAGGATACGAACCCAGGCCAAAGCCCTGGCGAAACGCCAGGCGAGTGTCTTACCACTTCGGCCCGGGGACTGCATCTGTTCTCATTTGGGCACTAAGTTTTCCGCCTGTGTCCCCTTGTTCGTGTTCCACCCGTGCTAAATAGTTTGTCTTTGTCCACCCTGTCAATTTTCTTGAGAATTTTGTAGATGGTGATCATGTCTCCCCTAACTCTTATGTCTTCCAGGGACGTGAGGTTTGGCTCCCGTAGCCTTTCCTCGTAGCTCATACCTCTCAGTTCTGAGACTAGTCTGGTGCCATACCTCTGAATCTTCTTTAAATATGTCATGTGATAACTAAGTATGGACTCCATGCTGGAGCTGCATACTCCAGGATTGGTCTGACATAAGTGGTATACAGGGTCCTGAACGATTCCTTACACAAGATTCTAAAGGCAGTTCTTATGTTTGGCCAATCTAGCATATTCCTTCACAAGTAGTATGGTATCAGACGTACACACAAAGTATTTGTGTGTACGTCTGATACCATACTACTTGTGAAGGAGGAAATGTATATGTTTATCTCTCAAAATGTTTGGTAATATGTTTATTGTTTGTGATGTGTGTATATGTATGTATTAACACCATGTACTGAACGGGGTGAGAATAGCTTGAGCTACCTCATCCCTTTGTGTGTATTTTACATCAATAAACTTATTTCAATTTCAATTTCAGCATATGCCGCTGATGATATTCTTTTGGTGTGGGCCTCTGGGGACAGGTTCGGTGTGATATCAACCCCCAGATCTTTCTCTTTGTTTTAACTCTTGCAGCATTTCACCTCCCAGATGATACCTTGTGTTCAGCTTCCTGCTCCCTTCATGGTATACAAGTTAGGGAAACTGTCCTGTAGTTCAGTGCCTCTTGCCTGTCACCCTTTTTATACATTGGACTCTATTAGCTGTCTTCTAGTATTCTGGCAGGTCTCCTGTTTCCAGTGAACTGTTATACACCATAGAGAGTGGCACACTTAGTACTTCTGCACCTTCTTTTAGTATCAACAGTGAGATTATGTCAGTCCCAACAACCTTTGTCACATTCAGCTCCAACAGATTCCTTTTGACCTCATCACTGGTGAGCGCAAATTCCTCCAATTTAAGGTTACTTGGTTTGCTGCCTCCTCTCTTAGTACAGGGGCTTCTCTTTGCTCTATTGTGAAGACCTCCTAGAATCTCTTAATGAGTTCTTCACACACCTCTTTTCATTCTCTGTGTATCTGCTCTCCCCAGTTCTCAGTTTCATCACTTGTTCCTTCACTGCTGTTTTCCTCCTGATGTGGCTGTGGAGCAGCTTTGGTTGGGTCTTGGCTTTACTCACTATGTCATTTTCACAGTCTCTCTGCTTCTCTCCTCAATCTGAGGTACTCATTTCTGGCCCTCCGGTATCTCTGCCTGCTCTCTGGTGTTCTGTTATTCCTGTATTTTCTCCATGTTCTTGTACTCAATTACTTCGCTTCCTTAAGTCAATGGTCAAAGGATTGTCAGATGCAGTTTAATGCTAATAAATGTAAAGTTTTGAGGCTAGGTAATGATGATAGAGTTACAAGATACGAGCTAGATGGTGTTGAGATTGCGAAGCCGGATTGCGAAAGGGATCTGGGAGTTATGATTAGTAAGAATTTAAAACAAAAGGATCAATGCATGAATGTTCGTAATAAGGCAAATAGGACACTGGGATTTATTAATCGAAGCGTTAGTAACAAGACACCTGGTGTTGTTCTTCAGCTATATCTTGCTCTGGTTAGGCCCCATTTAGATTATGCAGTTCAGTTTTGGTCGCCGTACTATAGAATGGATATAAATTCACTTGAACGTGTCCAGCGTAGGATGACTAAGTTAATTCCCCAAATTAGAAATCTTTCATATGAAGAAAGATTAACAACGCTTAAGTTGCATTCACTGGAAAGGCGAAGAGTTAGGGGTGACATGATACAGAGTTAGGGGTTTACAAGTGGATGAATGGACATAACAAAGGGAATATTAATAGGGTATTGAAAGTATCAACACAGGACAGAACGCGAAACAATGGGTATAAATTGGATAAGTTTAGATTTAGGAAAGACTTGGGTAAATACTGGTTCAGTAACAGGGTTGTTGATTTGTGGAACCAATTGCCGCGTAACATTGTGGAGGTGGGGTCCCTCGATTGTTTCAAGCATGGGTTGGACATGTATATGAGTGGGATTGGGTGGTTATAAATAGGAGCTGCCTCGTATGGGCCAATAGGCCTTCTGCAGTTGCCTTTGTTCTTATGTTCTTATGTTCTTATTGGCTCAGAAAGTTTCTTGTTGCCACTTCCAAGAGTTTAGAGATACACTTCCATGTATCTGCACCTCCATGTGGGTCCCCATTCCCCCAGTCTATATTTCCGTAGTTGAAATCGCTCATGATTAAGCATCTGGATCCATTCCTGCAGGCAACTGAAGCTGCTTTCTCTATTATATTAATGGTTGCCATGCTGTTCCTATCCCACTCCAGAGTCTTCTGTCATTTAATGGATGGTTGTAAACGACTGCCACTATTATCTTAGGTCCACCCATTGTCATAGTTCCCATTTTGTAGTCTCTGAATCCTTCACAGCCCAGAATTTCCATCTCTTCAAAGCTCCAGTCCTTCCTTATCAGCAGGGCCACGCCTTCTCCTTCTCTCCCCTCCCTCTCTTTCCTTACTATATAGTATTCCTTTGGAAACACTGTGTTTGTTATGATGCTTGACAATTTTGTTTCTGTGGAGTTCTATTACATCTGGGTTTTCTTCCTGCGCCTTTTCGGCCACTTCACCTGCTTTATTAGTAATACCATCGATGTTTGAGTACTTACCCTTGAAGCTCACTTTCCTATATACCTTATCACACACACACACTCCCCACTGGTGTAGGAAGCTATTCCATGGGCAGAGGGCTACTTGGTAGGTTCATCCTCCTGTGGGGCAGTTACCATGGGTTTGGAGGGAGGTGGGGTGGGGAATGGAGTGCCTAGATCGCGTAACGTAAAGCGGAGNATGAACACGTTCAGTAGAAGAGGCAGCATGAACAAGTTCAGTAGAAGGGGCAGCATGAACTAGTTCAGTTCAACAGGTTCGAATCCGCATCACGGCTCCAAGATAATTTCTCATAATATATAATAAACTAATATAATAAGTATTATTATTATTATTATTATTATTATTATTATTAGTATTATATTATTATTATTTTTATTGTTATAAGTTGATCTTCAGTTCACAATTATAAAATGTAAGGGAATCTTATTTTATTATTTATAATTATTTTAGTACCACCCACAACAGTCTGCTCACTCCCAGCAACAGCTGGAAGGACATTTCCCCTAAAACATCTCCTATTGCCCGGAACTAGAACCCGGATCATACAATATTGGTTCCCGCCTCGCGTGGGTCAGTAGGTCCATGGGTAGTGGGGCTACACAACACAGGTAGTGGGCTGGCCAGGTTAGCAGACATACACAACACAGGTAGTGGGCCTGGTCAGGTTAGCAGGCATACACAACACAGGTAGTGGGCCTGGCCAGGTTAGCAGACATACACAACACAGGTAGTGGGACGGCCAGGTTAGCAGACATACACAACACAGGTAGTGGGACTAGCCAGGTCAGCAGGCATACACAACACAGGTAGTGGGGCGGCCAGGTTAGCAGGCATACACAACACAGGTAGTGGGCCTGGCCAGGTTAGTACATATACACAACACAGGTAGTGGGACGGCCAGGTTAGCAGACATACACAACACAGGTAGTGGGCCTGGCCAGGTTAGTACATATACACAACACAGGTAGTGGGACGGCCAGGTTAGCAGACATACACAACACAGGTAGTGGGACTAGCCAGGTTAGCAGGCATACACAACACAGGTAGTGGGGCGGCCAGGTTAGCAGGCATACACAACACAGGTAGTGGGACTAGCCAGGTTAGCAACTAGAGAGACTCATAATAGCATCGACTGTCTGGCTCACGTAACTTGAGGCTTTGCTGGATGTCTGAGTGTGTAGTCACTCGCTCACACGCGCACACACACACACACACACACACACACACACACACACACACACAAAGGGCATGGAGGATCTTCCGTAATAACAGAACACCAGAAAGTAGAGAGAAATACCAGAGAACCAGGAACGAGTATGTCAGTGTGAGAAGAGCAGCTGAGAAAAGGTATGAAAATGATATAGCTAATAAAGCCAAGACCGAACCGAAGCTACTACACAGTCGCATCAGGAGGAAGACAACAGTGAAGGAACAGGTGATGAAACTTAGGGTGGGCGAGGACAGGTACACAGAGAATGACAAAGAGGTGTGTGAAGAACTCAACAAGAGGTTCCAGGAGGTCTTTACAATAGAACAAGGAGAGGTCACTGTGCTAGGAGAGGTGGCAGTAAACCAGGCGACCTTGGAAGGTTCGAAATTACAAGAGATGAGGTCAAGAGGCACCTGTTGGAGCTGGATGTGAGAAAAGCTGTTGGGCCGGGCGGAATCTCACCATGGGTATTGAAAGAGTGTGCAGGAGCACTTTGCTTGCCACTCTCCATAGTGTATAGTAGGTCACTGGAAACGGGAGACCTACCAGAAATATGGAAGACGGCTAATGCAGTCCCAATATACAAAAAGGGTGACAGACAAGAGGCACTGAACTACAGGCCAGTGTCCTTAACTTGTATACCATGCAAGGTGATGGAGAAGATTGTGAGAAAAAACCTGGTAACCATCTGGAGAGAAGAGACTTCGTGACAACCCATCAACATGGGTTCAGGGAGGGTAAATCTTGCCTTACGGCTTGATAGAATTCTGCGATCAGGTGACAAAGATTAAGCAAGAAAGAGAAGGATGGGCAGACTGCATTTTTTTTTCTACTGTCGGAAAGCCTTTGACACAGTACCCCATAAAAGGCTGCTGCATAAGCTGGAGAAACAGGCAGGAGTAACTGGTAGGGCGCTCCAGTGGATAAGGGAGTACCTAAGCAATAGGAAGCAGAGAGTTACAGTGAGGGGTGAGACCTCAGACTGGCGTGAAGTCACCAGTGGAGTCCCACAGGGCTCTGTACTTGGACCTATCCTGTTTCTGATATACGTAAATGATCTCCCAGAGGGTATAGACTCATTCCTCTCAATGTTTGCTGACGACGCCAAAATTGTGAGAAGGATTAAGACAGAGGACAGCTTGAGGCTTCAAGAAGACCTGGACAAGCTGCAGGAATGGTCGAACAAATGGTGTTAGAGTTTAACCCAAGCAAATGTAATGTAATGAAGATAGGGGTAGGAAGCAGGAGACCAGATACAAGGTATCATTTGGGAGATGAAATACTTCAAGAGTCAGAGAGAGAGAAAGACCTAGGGGTTGATATCACGCCAGACCTGTCCCCTGAAGCTCATATCAAGAGGATAACATCAGCAGCATATGCCAGGTTGGCTAACATAAGAACGGCCTTTAGAAACTTGTGTAAGGAATCTTTCTGAACATTGTATACCACATATGTCAGACCAATCCTGGAGTATGCGGCTCCAGCATGAGTCCATATCTAGTCAAGCATAAGACTAAACTGGAATAGGTTCAAAGGTTTGCCACCAGACTAGTATCCGAACTGAGGATATGAGCTACGAGGAGAGACTACGGGAATTAAACCTCACGTCACTGGGAGACAGAAGAGTTAGAGGGGACATGATCACCACATACAAGATTCTCAGAGAAATTGAAAGGGTAGATAAAGACAGGCTATTTAACACAAGGGGCACACGCACTAGGGGACACAGGTGGAAATTGAGTGCCCAAATGAGCCATAGAGACATTAGAAGGAATTTTTTCAGTGTCAGAGTAGTTAACAGATGGAATGCATTAGGCAGTGATGTGGTGGAGGCTGACTCCATACACAGTTTACAATGTAGATATGATAGAGCCCAATAGGCTCAGGAACCTGTACACCAGTTGATTGACAGTTGAGAGGCGGGACCAAAGAGGTAGAGCTCAACCCCGGCAAGCACAACTACGTAAGTACACACACACACACACAGGGGCCTGGTAGCCTGGTGGATAGAACGCAGGACTTAATTCTGTGGCGCGGGTTCGATTCCCGCAGCAGGCAGAAACAAATATTGGCAAAGTTTCTTTCACCCTGCATGCCCCTGTTACCTAGCAGTAAATAGGTACCTGGGAGTTAGTCAGCTGTCACGGGCTGCTTCCTGGTGTGTGTGTGTGTGTGTGGTGTGGGGAAAAAAAGTAGTTAGCAAACAGTTGATTGACAGTTGAGAGGCGGGCCGAAAGAGTAAAGCTCAACCCCCGCAAACACAACAATTCTAAAAAGTACCTAATCTGATCTTCATAGTTTTTTACCTTTTGCTTTAAAATTGCACTGTATCTATTGCTACCCAATCTCCCAATCTTTATGTACCCAATCTGAACATCTTTATTGATTGTGATCATTGCTGTCTTATATGAGCTGTCAATCTGCTGTACGGTGCCTATTAATCTTATTTAAATTACCAATCAAGCTGTCAATGTAATCAATCAGAGCTTTAATATACCAATGTGCTTTAATATACTTATAAGCTCTCTCATCTCATTTTTTTCTTGCAATGTATTTGTTATAATTTATTAATTCTGATGGAAATTACCTACTTAAAATTATCTGTTAGATTAAGGACCTGCCCGAAACGCTGCGCCGTACTAGTGGCTTTACAAGACTAAATACTGTACTATTCAATGTATTCTCACAAACCCAATGTACCTTCTTGTTCATAAATAAATAAATAAATAAATAAATAAATAAATAAATAAATAAATACAACTAGTTGAATACACACACACACACACACACACACACACACACACACTTGAATTCTACGACCAGGCAACAAAAATAAGGCAAGAGAGAGAAGGGTGGGCAGATTGCATATTTTGGATTGCCAGAAAGCCTTTGATACAGTACCACACAAGAGGCTAGTGAAAAAGCGGGAGATGCAGGCAGGAGTGAGAGGGAAGGTACTCCATTGTATAAAGGAGTACCTTAGCAACAGGAGACAACGAGTCACTGTGAGGGGTGAGGTCTCAGATTGGCGAGACGTTACGAGTGGAGTCCCGCAGGGGTCAGTCCTTGGACCTATACTGTTTCCGATATATGTAAATGATCTCCCAGAGGGTATTGTGATGGAAAAATGAAGGAGTGTAGATGTTCGGCAGTCCTCCTAATGGCTGGTGTCAATGCCTATCACATTTACAAAAAAAAAAAAAGAAGATAGACTGCTTGGCTGTTGTCTGTGGTAAAGTAAGGGAAGACACGCAAAACACATAGTATGAATAATGAAACTTTAATGAAATTGAAAATAAATTATTAACAAAGAGAATCCCTTGGCTATGTACAGTGCAAACAAACAAGTAAAAAATATAACATAAAAATTAAGAACAGGGATGACATTACTCTATGAATAAATAAAGACAAAATGAAAATAACAGGTGCTGAGAATAAGGCGCTAGCTGAGAACATCCACCAATAGACAGAGCGTATATCAGTTAGCTGTTTTCAGCTTGAGAGCACAAGATATTCTCAACTTCAATGACTGGTTCAAGCCCAGACATCAGCTAGGTAGAGGGCGCTGAGGTGCAGAGGTGCAGGTGTGCAGTCGGCGGGTCACCAATCAGAAGCAGGCAGGTTGGAAATGGTTATTTGTGGTTGACGACGGTGGCGAGCCGGCATGGAGGGAGTGTGGAGTGGGGGAGTTAGGGTACGTTTACCCCCTGGTCAAAACGTTTTGTGCTACTGGTATACGTATCTTGAAGGTAGCATCTTATTGTTGTATGTATATGTGTAACTTTATGTAGGGAAGAGCAGGCTCAATCTCTCTTGAAAGAGATTATTGTCACAGTATAGACTTGTTTCTCTCAATGTTTGCTGATGATGCAAAAATTATGAGGAGGATTGAAACAGAGGATGGTACAGTAGTAGGAGGCTACAAGATGACCTAGACAGACTGAGTGTAATGGTCCAACAAATGGCTTTTGAAGTTCAAACCCGAGTAAATGCAAAGTAATGAAACTAGCGGTAGTAAATGCAGTGGAAACAGGAGGCCAGACACAGGATACAGAATAGGAGATGAAGTACTTAATGAAACCAGACAGAGAGAAAGATCTAGGAGTTGATATCACACCAAACCTGTCTCCTGAAGCCCACATAAAAAGAATAACGTCTGCGGCATATGCGAGGCTGGCTAACATCAGAACAGCCTTCAGGAACCTATGTAAGGAATCATTCAGAATCTTGTACACCACATATGTAAGACCAATCCTGGAGTATTCGGCCCCAGCATGAGAGCCCGTACCTTGTCAAGCACAAGACGAAGCTGGAAAAATTCAGAGGTATGCCACTAGACTAGTCCCAGAACTAATAGGCATGAGTTACGAGGAAAGGCGCGGGAAATGCACCTTACGACACTGGAAGACAGAAGAGTAATGGGAGACATGATCACAACCTACAAATCTCAGGGGAATCGACCGGGTAGACAAGGATAAACTATTCAACACGTGGAGTACGCGAACAAGGGGACACAGGTGGAAACTGAGTACCCACATGAGCCACAGGGACGTTAGAAAGAACTTTTCAGTGTCAGAGTAGTTAACAGATGGAATTCATTAGGCATAATGTGGTGGAGGCTGACTCCATACACAGTTTACAATGTAGATATGATAGAGCTCAGTAGGCTCAGGAATCTGTACACCAGTTGATTGACAATTGAGAGGCGGAGACGAAGGAGCCAGAGCTTAACCCCCCGCAAGCACAAATAGGTGAGTACAACACACACACACACACACACACACACACACCACACACACACCACAGGGGCCTACAGGGGCCAGGTAGCCTGGTGGATAGCGCGCAGGATTCGTAATTCGTGGCGCGGGTCGATTCCCGACCCCCGGCAGAAACAAATGGGCAAAGTTTCTTTCAACCCTGAATGCCCCTGTTACCTAGCAGTAAATAGGTACCTGGGAGTTTAGTCAGCTGTCACGGGCTGCTTCCTGGGGGTGTGTGTGTGTGGGTGTGTGTTTGTGTGTTGTGTGTGTGGAAAAAAAAAGTTAGTTAGTGTAGTTAGTAAACAGTTGATTGACAGTTGAAAGGCGGGCCGAAAGAGCAAAGCTCAACCCCCGTAAAATACAACTAAGTGAATACAACTAAGTGAATACACACACACCAATCCACTCAATCACCAATCCACAATACACAATCCACCAATCCACACAACGCCAATCCACAAGAAGTTGACATAATAGCACTAGAGATCTGCCATGAGGATGATAAACTAATGATAATCAATGCATGTAGTCCACCGCCAAGCAGCACATGGTCAAAGAGGACTAGATAGTAAACGAGAAGGTCTTATAACAGTAATGAGAGAGATTATAGCGGGAGCGGATAATGATAGTCACGATTGTTGATAGTCGGCGACTTCAACTTGAAATCCCTAGACTGGGAAGCATATGAAGCTAAAACAGAAGATTTTGGACCTGTAAATTTGTAGACCTGATCCTGGAAACATCTTGTATCAACATGTTAAACAAGTCTACGAGGATGAGGGAAGGGTCGTTCCCTCCATGCTAGACTTGATATTTACCAGGAAGGAGGAAGAAGTATTTGACATTCAGTACCTTCCTCCCTTGGGTAAAAGTGACCATGTTCTTTTGGGAATAAAGATGCGATGCGTTATAATCTGGAAGAAAATAACAAGGTTGAAGCAGCTGAAAACCTGATTGTAGGAGAGGACATTATGGCGAACCTTAGAAATTTTTTAGTGAGTATAATTGGACAGACTTGTTGCTAGTTAGGAAGTGAATGAGATGTATGTCAAGTTTGTGAAATATATGATAAAGGGACAAAAGAAATTATACCAAAACAGAGAAGCAGAACTAGGAAACAGGATTGGTTCAACAGAAGTGCGAGAGGGCTAGAAACCAAAAGACACAAAAATGGAATCAATACAGGAAGGGGCCAAACCCCCAATCATACCCGCGATACAAGATGCGAGAAACAACTACACGGTCAATGAGGAGAGAGGCAGAAAGAAATTTTGAAAAAGGGATTGCAGACAAATGTAAAACAGAACCAGGTCTATTCTATAAATTCATAAAACAATTGCAGGTAAAGGATAATATTCAGAGGTTGAAAATGGGAAATAGATTCACGGAAAATGAAAAGGAAATGTGTGAAACATTAAACGAAAGTTTCAAAGTGTGTTTGTACAAAATGAAATCTTCAGGGAACCAGATACAATAAGAATTCCAGAGAACAACATGAGCACATAGGTGTGTCTAGAGACGAAGTGGTGAAGGGGTGTGTCGATTAGGTGAGGGTAAAGTGGGGAGATGTGGGGGAGGGTAGTGGAAGTAGTTAGGGGTGAAGGAGTAAAGTGGGGGGAGGGTAAGAGGGGTGAAGGAGTAAAGTAAAGGGAAGTGAGGGGGAAGGGGTTAAAGTGAGGGGGAAGGGGTTAAAGTGAGGGGTGAAGGAGTAAAGTGAGGGGGAAGGGGTTAAAG
>WNGS01164437.1:31342077-31415318 GCA_020271785.1 Procambarus virginalis
GAGTTAGAGGGGACATGATCACCACATACNTTAATGAAGGTATTACAGACCTACAGAACCAGAAAATGCTGCTTATTGGATTTCAACAAAACACACTTATTGGATTTTAGTACATTTACACATTTTAAGTGACCCATAGACATTTTGAACAGGTTTAATGGCAAATTACTAATTTTATGCAAAAAGACTAAGCTGTATCCAGGTATTGTATGAAGCCATCGTTATTCGGACGAAAGTGCCATAAACTAGAAATCCCGTCCAAAATGGTTAACAGCTCCATATTGACCTACCCTGGAGTGGACACTCCAGCCTCGACAACCAGAGCACAACTCCGTAGTTTCACGAGCATGTAGGATGCCTAACTACTAGTCCAAAACTCACGCTTGCTAGCCATGTGGCATCACTGGCATTCAAAGCCATTATTGCACTGTTCTGTACCCAGTGTTGCCCTTCATGCAGATGGCACACCCACATGGGCCAACATCCATAACCTTCCCTTCAGAAAACAGTAAGCCAATGTAAATGCATAACTCAAGTGCTACTAACTGACCAAGGAACACACAGTACAGCAACTAAAATCATTCAAGTTCACATGAAATCAAGAGTCTTCCTCCCAATACAAAAGGCTGTACCATCATCAAGGTCCCCTTTTTTATTTGTAAAAGTTTACACGTAAAAATTACCATATTTAGAAATACGTACACACAATAGTTGAGTAATTATGGCATGCACATCCTTTATGGGGAAGGTTGTACAACAAATCTTCCCCTTTTACCTCAGTTAAAAGTCGCTAACTTTACAAAATGCCAGCATGGCACTGCAACAGTGCACAATTTATTTGGCATTTCAAGCAATGACATTTACCCAATATACAATTAAAAAAAAAAATAGTACAAACACCAGGGAATTCATTTCAGCACAACATACTTTCCAAAGTAAATTTGGGCTGTGTCTAGACCCAACTAGAATTTTCATTCATAGCTACCACCCTACGAGCCCAAGCGCTACCATTAACCAAACACCCCGGATACCCATCAATACAGACAGCGGAAAGTTAAAGTCTGGATAACCCCGAGCGACCCCACAGCCACGTGCCCCCCGCGACACCCACCACAGGGGTCAAGGTGCGCCAGTTGCACAAGCCAGCCAGCCACTCACTTTCTACAGTAACTGGCCTTGCTCAAAGGAAAACAAGTCCATGTAACTGGCCGCACATAATTAGTGCATGGCACACACCCCCCCCCCCAAAGTTCCTCCGTCACCCACTATTTTCACCTCAATTATACCAATTAATCTATCCATACAAACGAAGCATCAATGAAACTCCACAACCATTATTGCCTTATCCGTCCTATAAAATAACTTTAATTTTATTTTACTTCTGAAATACAAGACCAATTATCAAGAGCCCTCAAGGTGAGGATAAGCCTATGCATGTACTCTATAATTTCTTGTCAGGACAAAACTACCTACACAAACTACGCCCTAATTACTCTTAACTGCCATCTTGGTCTACCCGTAACTGCCCTGTACTCTACGTCACCCCAACCACAGTTACAGCACCAAGACATTAGTTTGTCTCCACTCCTGTACACGCTGTATGGTGTACACACGAGTGGTGTACACGCTGTATGGTGTACACACGAGTGGTGTACACTAGTGTACACAGAAGGGGTGTACCGGCCAGTATACCGCTGCCAAACACTTCAACTCCTGTACCGTTCCTGAAACTTTCAAGTCACGAGGAAGAATTTTCTAGAAAGGAAAAGTCCCAACATCACCCTTATAGGCCCTAAATCGCTGCCATCAACAGACCTACACATACAAATGATTTAAAACCTAAAAATTTATAGAAAAACCTTTAAATACCACTTAAACGTATACATTAAATAAAAAAAGGGAATAGGATATAAAAATTAAAGGCTTCCTTCCCATAAAGGGATTTAACAGAAGCCAGGGAGAATGGGACAGCCTTTAGGCCTAGGGGGGAAGGGGGGGGAGGAAGAATATTGGGGTCAAGAGGAGGAAACTTTCACTAGGAGCTGTCAAGCCTCCCCCCACCAGGGCCGCCAAGCCAAGCCGGCCTTTGTTACACCCTAAAGCCACCCCCGCCACACCCCGCCCCTACACCAGCACACCCCACACCCCGCCCCGCCCCACGCCCCCTCCACACACCCAGCAGCCGCACGGGGGCAGAAAAAGGACAAAACTCCCATATATGAGAGAGAGAGAGAGAGGGGGAGAGAGAGAGCAAGCCGGCACACACGCCAATACTCACCTCAATATTATTACTCTTGGCCCATAGTGTGCCGTCGTGACCAGCGATAATGGCCTTAGCGACAAGTCCAGAGCCCATAAGCTGCTGGTCAACGTAATTTTGCCACGACATTGTGAAATAATTTGCTAGAAATGAGCCACTGCAACTCCCGAACCACAACTGACTTGCCTACTGCCAGGGAGGAGGTCGGGCCGCACAACGCCGTGTATCCCTCCGCCGCCGGGCTGCCAGACGCCCCCTGTTTCACACCCCCCCATCCCCTCCCAACCCCCTAATTACCTCACACTACTCCTTACCCCGCCCTAAATACCATATATATAGAGAGAGATATTATCCACGGGATGCTATGGTTCAATTACGAGTGTTAATGGGGAGGCTGTCATGTTGGTATTAATTATTTAGTGGCAGGGGCTGCCGGCTCAAATGTGGCGTTTTCTGGCATACACCGGCACGTATATATAACCTTATCAGTTATCTCAGTGATTTCAACGTCCTCTTTTTAATGCGTATACGGGGCGTCAATTCCAGACGCAGTGGCGTAGTTTATTAGATAATTAATGGGGTAGGGCATCCATGTTGAACTAGTTTGTTCGGCGTAGTCCCAGATGAATCATCGCTGTTACTGGGAGGGTCCATGTGTCAAGTGACGTCATCACACTCTAAAAGAGCGGGAAATCACGAAATATCAGAAAATGGGAATGCCATTGCAGAGCAACATTGGCCTTGCAACACGCGTAATTCATTACAGCCTATGTCGCAAAGATAGCGTTTGCCACAGTGCCGTATATATGGCAGTAAAGCTCGCCCAACTGGCGCCAAGGGAACGAGCAGCTCAGGCCACCGGCGCACTAATTATTGCCTATAAATGGTAATCCGACATTTATGGTCATTCCGCTCTCACTTAGCCTTCAAATCAAGTATTTGCATTACAAAAGTTGCAACGGTTGCAGACTATGGCGCCTATTCCATAAGTGATCAAGCGCATGCCAAGTAGCGTTAAAACAGCATAAACCAGCTATACATTTCACCTACGACGTATGTATCTATTTTTTACACATTCTTAAAAATATAACAAGAATTCTGAGGAAGCCTTTACACCCCAACCGAGAGGGGGGGTCTATGGACCCCAGAGGGTCCATACAAACATTTCAAGGGATCTATACGAGATACAGTATTGTAGCCTAATACAATATATGAACCAATATGAAGGTGTTGAACTGAACCTCTGCTATTGACAATAACAAGTAGCGTTACTACTTGTTATTAACTAACTAACAAGAACACTGCAGACATTGTAACATATGAATGTTTGTCCTTGTTTTGGCAGGATGAGAACGTCGTTGTTGGAGTTCCACTACCACCCACAGGATGGGCAAGGTGTTCCACTACCACCCACAGGAGGGGCAAGGTTTCCACTACCACCCACAGGAGGGGCAAGGTGTTCCACTACCACCCACAGGAGGGGCAAGGTGTTCCACTACCACCACAGGAGGGGCAAGGTGTTCCACTACCACCCACAGGAGGGGCAAGGTGTTCCACTACCACCCACAGGATGGGCAAGGTGTTCCACTACCACCCACAGGATGGCAAGGTGTTCCACTACCACCCACAGGATGAGCATGGTGTTCCACTACCACCCACAGGATGGGCAAGGTGTTCCACTACCACCCACAGGAGGGGCAAGGTGTTCCACTACCACCCACAGGATGAGCAAGGTGTTCCACTACCACCCACAGGAGGGGCAAGGTGTTCCACTACCACCCACAGGAGGGGCAAGGTGTTCCACTACCACCCACAGGAGGGGCAAGGTGTTCCACTACCACCCACAGGAGGGCAAGGTGTTCCACTACCACCCACAGGAGGGGCAAGGTGTTCCACTACCACCCACAGGATGGGCAAGGTGTTCCACTACCACCCACAGGAGGGGCAAGGTGTTCCACTACCACCCACAGGAAAGGGCAAGGTGTTCCACTACCACCCACGGGAGGGGCAAGGTGTTCCACTACCACCCACAGGAGGGGCAAGGTGTTCCACTACCACCCACAGGATGGGCAAGGTGTTCCACTACCACCCACAGGAGGGGCATGGTGTTCCACTACCACCCACAGGAGGGGCAAGGTGTTCCATTACCACCCACAGGATGAGCAAGGTGTTCCACTACCACCCACAGGAGGGGCAAGGTGTTCCACTACCACCCACAGGAGGGGCAAGGTGTTCCACTACCACCCACAGGATGGGCAAGGTGTTCCACTACCACCCACAGGAGGGGCAAGGTGTTCCACTACCACCCACAGGAGGGGCAAGGTGTTCCACTACCACCCACAGGAGGGGCAAGGTGTTCCACTACCACCCACAGGAGGGGCAAGGTGTTCCACTACCACCCACAGGAGGGGCAAGGTGTTCCACTACCACCCACAGGAGGGGCAAGGTGTTCCACTACCACCCACAGGAGAGGCAAGGTGTTCCACTACCACCCACAGGAGGGGCAAGGTGTTCCACTACCACCCACAGGAGGGGCATGGTGTTCCACTATCACCCACAGGAGGGGCATGGTGTTCCACTACCACCCACAGGAGGGGCAAGGTGTTCCACTACCACCCACAGGAGGGGCAAGGTGTTCCACTACCACCCACAGGAGGGGCAAGGTGTTCCACTACCACCCACAGGAGAGGCAAGGTGTTCCACTACCACCCACAGGAGGGGCTAGGTGTTCCACTACCACCCACAGGATGAGCATGGTGTTCCACTACCACCCACAGGATGAGCACGGTGTTCCACTACCACCCACAGGATGAGCAAGGTGTTCCACTACCACCCACAGGATGAGCACGGTGTTCCACTACCACCCACAGGATGAGCATGGTGTTCCACTACCACCCACAGGAGGGGCAAGGTGTTCCACTACCACCCACAGGATGAGCACGGTGTTCCACTACCACCCACAGGATGAGCATGGTGTTCCACTACCACCCACAGGATGAGCATGGTGTTCCACTACCACCCACAGGATGAGCATGGTGTTCCACTACCACCCACAGGAGGGGCAAGGTGTTCCACTACCACCCACAGGATGAGCATGGTGTTCCACTACCACCCACAGGAGGGGCAAGGTGTTCCACTACCACCCACAGGATGAGCATGGTGTTCCACTACCACCCACAGGAGGGGCATGGTGTTCCACTACCACCCACAGGATGAGCATGGTGTTCCACTACCACCCACAGGAGGGGCATGGTGTTCCACTACCACCCACAGGATGAGCATGGTGTTCCACTACCACCCACAGGAGGAGTATGGGGTTCATAATAAATGAACCCAATTATCCTACACACCAAGTCATCAACCTAACATGCCCAGTATGCCCCATATCTTTTCTGTGCCAATTCTGTCGTTAATACCAAAATATCATCAACAAAACAGTGCCCCAAAACTACCCAATAGTATGAAGTATTATTCTTCCACTTAAATAATCCCCTGAAGCACAGGAAACATTTTTTATATATTGAACCATTTTCCTTAGATGTTAAGCCTGTCAGTACCACCGGACGGTTTCTGTAAACTTAACGAGATATGGGACTCTTGTAGTGAAAACAGAAATACAAAGGAATACAAGGTTGCAAACAAAAATATTTCAAAACAGCACAACGGATTGGAATGAGCTACACGGATGCACATTCATCCCAGCAACAACAGTCTGCTGGATCGAAACGAGGGAGTGAGGAGAGAGAGGGCGAGCCAAGTGGAACAGCTTCACTCAATAACCCCGAAAGTCAGTGTAGTGGAGGATGGAACAAGCATCCAAGGGTGTTTCCTTAATAACCTTCTACAGGTTGATAGTTCTTAATAACCCTCCAGAGGTTAATGGATCCTAATAGCCCTCCAGAGGTTGATAGGTCTTAATAACCCTCCAGAGGTTGATAGGTCTTAATAACCCTCCAGAGGTTGATAGCCTTAATAACCCTCCAGAGGTTGATAGGTCTTAATAACCCTCCAGAGGTTGATAGGTCTTAATAACCCTCCAGAGGTTGATAGGCCTTAATAACCCTCCAGAGGTTGATAGGTCTTAATAACCCTCCAGAGGATGATAGGCCTTAATAACCCTCCAGAGGTTGATAGGTCTTAATAACCCTCCAGAGGTTGATAGGCCTTAATAACCCTCCAGAGGTTGATAGGTCTTAATAACCCTCCAGAGGATGATAGGCCTTAATAACCCTCCAGAGGTTGATAGGTCTTAATAACCCTCCAGAGGTTGATAGGTCTTAATAACCCTCCAGAGGTTGATAGGCCTTAATAACCCTCCAGAGGTTGATAGTTCTTAATAACCCTCCAGAGGATGATAGGCCTTAATAACCCTCCAGAGGATGATAGGCCTTAATAACCCTCCAGAGGTTGATAGGTCTTAATAACCCTCCAGAGGTTGATAGGCATTAATAACCCTCCAGAGGTTGATAGGCCTTAATAACCCTCCAGAGGTTGATAGGCCTTAATAACCCTCCAGAGGTTGATAGGTCTTAATAACCCTCCAGAGGTTGATAGGCCTTAATAACCCTCCAGAGGTTGATAGGCCTTAATAACCCTCCAGAGGTTGATAGGTCTTAATAACCCTCCAGAGGTTGATAGGCATTAATAACCCTCCAGAGGTTGATAGGCCTTAATAACCCTCCAGAGGTTGATAGGCCTTAATAACCCTCCAGAGGTTGATAGGCCTTAATAACCCTCCAGAGGTTGATAGGTCTTAATAACCCTCCAGAGGTTGATAGGTCTTAATAGCCCTCCAGAGGTTGATAGGTCTTAATAACCCTCCAGAGGTTGATAGACCTTAATAACCCTCCAGAGGTTGATAGGTCTTAATAACCCTCCAGAGGTTGATAGGTCTTAATAACCCTCCAGAGGTTGATAGGCCTTAATAACCCTCCAGAGGTTGATAGGTCTTAATAACCCTCCAGAGGTTGATAGGCCTTAATAACCCTCCAGAGGTTGATAGGTCTTAATAACCCTCCAGAGGTTGATAGGCCTTAATAACCCTCCAGAGGTTGATAGGCCTTAATAACCCTCCAGAAAAAACAACGGAGTTTCCCATTAGTTTACCACAAGAGTATTGATAATTACTAATTAGGGGTCGCTAGTGGTTCATGGGAGGGAGGAAACTATCAGGGGGGGAAAGCGCCATGCCATTACGACTATATAGCACTTGGAAGAGGTCAGGATAAGGATTTGGGATGGGACGGGGGGAAGGAATGGTGGCCAACCACTTGTGGACGGTCGGGGATTGAACGCCGACCTGCATGAAGCGAGACCATGGCTCTACCGTCTAGCCCAAGTGGTTGGACTCATGGGCGGAAACCAGTGTTAAAAAGGGAAATTTTAAGATTAAATAAAGATTTGATTTAATCAAAATTATGATATTTTGTAAACTTAAAAAGATAAGAATGTTTTGTTCTTAAAAAAAGTTTACATTCTTAAGAATGTAAATAATTAAGAACATAACAATTAAGGTAACTGCAGAAAGCCTGTTGGTCCATATGAGGCAGCTTCTATTTATATCCATCCAATCTCATTTATATGTAAATACATGTTTAACCTACGGTGGAAACAACACCGAGTCACCCCAGGGACCGGGTTGAGAGGCAGTGAACTCCAGTGGGTTGAGAGGCAGTGAACTCCAGTGGGTTGAGAGGCAGTGAACTCCAGTGGGCTGAGAGGCAGTGAACTCCAGTGGGTTGAGAGGCAGTGAACTCCAGTGGGCTGAGAGGCAGTGAACTCCAGTGGTTGAGAGGCAGTGAACTCCAGTGGGTTGAGAGGCAGTGAACTCCAGTGGGTTGAGAGGCAGTGAACTCCAGTGGGCTGAGAGGCAGTGAACTCCAGTGGGTTGAGAGGCAGTGAACTCCAGTGGGTTGAGAGGCAGTGAACTCCAGTGGGCTGAGAGGCAGTGAACTCCAGTGGGCTGAGAGGCAGTGAACTCCAGTGGGCTGAGAGGCAGTGAACTCCAGTGGGCTGAGAGGCAGTGAACTCCAGTGGGTTGAGAGGCAGTGAACTCCAGTGGGTTGAGAGGCAGTAATGGTTAATGGTATCGTGTAATATCTCTGATATATTGTCCATGTCTAAATTACGTAATCATTGCCAGAGTAGGATAGAAGTAGCTTTTAGGAATTTGTGAATATCATAATTTCGACTAAATAAAATGTTAATTTCCATCTTAAAGTGTCAGTGGTTTTCCATCCATTGTCATCTCCCGTGTGCCAACAAGGTCGTTGAACCTCCTTGTGTGAACCTCCCAAATTCTCCAGTATTAAATTATTAAAAATAACTGTCAGTAAGTGATTACATCAAAAAGAAGAACTCTCTCAGTAGTAATTAAAGTCAAGAGGGGACAGTGGTTTCCGTCATGATCCACTGGTGACCAACTAATTAGTAATTATCAATACTCTTGTGGTAACTAGGGTGGTCGCAGCCCGTGTTTCTCCTTTGTCTGTGGGATTAGTTGGATCAGGTTACCTGGTAACCTCGCAATAAGAACAGCTACTGACCTTTGGAATGTGAACAACTGATAATCTATGTAAACATCTGCTAACTTTAGCAATGTGAGCAGTTGCTAACCTTAGCAGCGTAAACAGGAACTATCCTTAGCAATGTAAACATCTGCTAACTTTAGCAATGTGAGCAGTTGCTAACCTTTAGCAGCGTAAACAGGAACTATCCTTAGCAATGTAAACATCTGCTAACTTTAGCAATGTGAGCAGTTGCTAACCTTTAGCAGCGTAAACAGGAACTATCCTTAGCAATGTAAACATCTGCTAACTTTAGCAATGTGAGCAGTTGCTAACCTTAGCAGCGTAAACAGGAACTATCCTTAGCAATGTAAACATCTGCTAACTTTAGCAATGTGAGCAGTTGCTAACCTTAGCAGCGTAAACAGGAACTATCCTTAGCAATGTAAACATCTGCTAACTTTAGCAACGTGAGCAGTTGCTAACCTTAGCAGCGTAAACAGGAACTATCCTTAGCAATGTAAACATCTGATAACTTTAGCAACATTAACAGTTTCTAACTTTAGCAGTTAGCGGACAAAATCCCCCCCCACACATGTAGTCCCCGACATTACACCCCGCGCCACCAAACTAGCTGCTCTGAAGGAGGGCGACGCTCACAAGGCAGGCCAAAATATCGCTACAAACGGCCTTACTTCCCGCTGGACAAAATAGCGGTGGTGCGGCCGTCGTCACCCTCAGTCGCCCGCCAGCCGGGTGGGGGTGAGGGAGGGGCTCTGCAGCACCACCATAGAATCCCCCCCTACCCCCTAACCCTCGTAGGGAAAGAGGGGTTGCCGCTGTCACCCCCTACGACGGGAAAATAGTGGCGTGAGCTTCCCACACCACTGTGAACAGAGGCGGCGGTGAAGGGAATAATGAATGCAGCCTAAAGAGGATACAAGTTGAGATGAATAAGGGAAAGGAAACGGTGAAGAAAATGGGAGAGAGAGAGAGAGACAGACAGACAGCCAGAGCGAGATAGAGAGAGGGAGAGAGACAGAGACAGACAGAGAGAGATAGAGAGAGAGACAGAGACAGAGACAGACAGAGCGAGATAGAGAGAGGGAGAGAGACAGAGACAGACAGAGAGAGATAGAGAGAGAGAGAGGAGAGAGAGACAGAGAGAGCGAGAGAGACAGAGAGATAGATAGATAGAGAGAGAGAGAGAGACAGAGAGAGAGAGAGAGAGAGAGAGAGAGAGAGAGAGAGAGAGAGAGAGAGAGAGAGAGAGAGAGAGAGAGCACCAGGGGCTGGGGAAACAGCAATAACCTGGGATATCTGGCAGACATCCCAGGTTACTGCTGATTGACGCCTCCTCCACAAACCCCTCACAAGGGAGCAACGCGTTTCTGCAATCGTGTGCAACATTACTACATTGCATATATGGCTTGCAGAACCAGCTGGTGCTCGCAGTTGCACACTCCTTTGACACTTTTGAACCAACTGACATAAGTGACATCTATGTTTATGTCTGTTTCAGCGATGTGTACCCAGGTATACTTGAAGGTATACCTGGGTACACCTGTAGGTATACCAGAGTACACCTGTAGGTATACCTGGGTACACCTGTAGGTATACCTGGGTACACCTGTAGGTATACCTGGGTACACCTGTAGGTATTCCAGGGTATACCTGTAGGTATACCTGGGTACACCTGTAGGTATACCAGAGTACACCTGTAGGTATACCTGGGTACACCTGTAGGTATGCCAGAGTACACCTGTAGGTATACCAGAGTACACTTGTAGGTACACCTGGGGACACCTGTAGGTATACCTGGGTACACCTGCAGGTATACCTGGGTACACCTGTATGTATACCTGGGTATACCTGTATGTATACCTGGGTACGCTTGTATGTATAAGTGGGTACGTCTGTATGTATACCTGGGTACACCTGCAGGTATACCTGGGTACACCTGTAGGTATACCTGGGTACACCTGTAGGTATACCTGGGTACACCTGTAGGTATACCTGGGTACACCTGTAGGTATACCTGGGTACACCTGTAGGTATACCTGGGTACATCTGTAGGTATACCTGGGTACACCTGTATGTATACCTGGGTACGCCTGTATGTATACCTGGGTACGCCTGAATGTATACCTGGGTACACCTGTAGGTATACCTGGGTACACCTGTAGGTATACCAGGGTTCACCTGTATGTATACCTGGGTACACCTGTATGTATACTTGGGTACACCTCGGTACACCTGTATGTATACCTGGGTACACCTGTAGGTATACCTGGGTACACCTGCAGGTATACCTGGGTACACCTGTAGGTATACCTGGGTACATCTGTAGGTATACCTGGGTACACCTGTAGGTATACCTGGGTACACCTGCAGGTATACCTGGGTACACCTGCAGATATACCTGTGTACACCTGTAGGTACACCTGTGTAAAAACATGAGCTATGGGAAGGGAAAGCTCTCAGCCTGCTAACAGGAGTCAGCAGTCGTCTGCTCCTGTACCCACCTGTGTAAAAACATGAACTATGGGAAGGGAAAGCTCTCAGCCTGCTAACAGGAGTCAGCAGTCGTCTGCTCCTGTACCCACCTGTGTAAAAACATGAGCTATGGGAAGGAAAAGCTCCCAGCCTGCTAACAGGAGTCTGCTCCTGTACCCACCTGTGTAAAAATAAAATAAAAAAATCGTACGCCACATTGCAGCATCAACTTGCAACATGGGAAACAAACTTATATTGCAATCACAACGCAAATGACAATAGCCACGAGCATTAGGCTACACACAGGAAATCTAAACTGGCAAATGTTGACCAAACTGCCTACGTCGGAGGTAAAGTGAGGTAATTCTTTAATTAATTAATTAATTAAGAATCCACGAGGCTTACGTAGGAAATAATTTATTTCATAATCATTATTAATAATGACGTGAATGGGTCACTCGGAGATTCTCATTTATAATGTAAGACTTCCATTTCTGGTACAAGGAAAAGAGGTCGGAGGCAGTCCGTTNTTTTATTACTGCATACAGTGGGCACAACTTGACAGGACTAACAGGGCCAGAGATCACACCTGGCAACTACATCACTGAGTTTATTGCTGCCAATGCCTATTTTTCAAGATGCCTGCTTTAAAAGTACTGCATTAGGTTTATGTTTAGCTCATTTCCACTAGAGTATCTTAAAATAAACTAGAATACAAAAATGTTTATAAACTTCTATTCAGCACCTTCAATATTAAAAACACTGGTCATTTTTTGTATCAATACTATTAGCATCGACAAATTTAAAGTTAAAAACCCAAAAAAAACCTGACCTAAATTATTAAACATTTACAGGTTCCTGAGCAGGCCCCTGAACATTCCAGCTGAGCACACAGCAAGGGCCAAACTCAAGAAGAGGTACACTTACTCGAGGCCAAGAAATTCTAATGGTACAGTAAATGTAAGTATTGTACAAAGGTTTATCTGTAGTCTTTGCAGCAGTTGGATCAAAGTGCAATAATATTCAAAAATGCAACCTTTTTGTCTGTAAACTATATGCTACCAACCCTGATTCGTTGCAACTGCAGATACCTTCTGGAGGCACTCACTCCATGTGCTAACTTTATGGAGTTAAAATCTCAATTTCAACTTGCTGTATATTTTGGACAACTACCAAGTTAACGTGTCTAAGAAAACTTCATATCTAGCTTATTTCTTATACCCCCCCCCCCAAAAAAAAGTAAACTTCAAAAGGTAGCACAATTATACCAGAGAACAGAAACTCTGCCAACATAGAATTTGGCTAAAATAACATCAATAACTTTCTTGCACCTTCAACTCAGTGTTGCATGAAACCCATGAAAATTATTAAAAATGAGTGAGCCCAATAAGAGTACATTAACATGCCCTAATTCATTGTGTTGGGGGACAGGCAGCCAATGTACCGTATACATACATGTTGCTTTTATCAATTACCTATACAGAACTAATACATGGTATTAATTTATTATGCCTATAAAAATAATTTCAATTTATACATTAGAAAAAGCTTTACTGGGTAATGCACATTACATTACTTAATGTATGTAGGGTCAGCCACTGCTTTAACGAGCCTAGCGTGAGAATGTAACTCGTCCTAGACAGTTTATTACATCCAGCGGTCACACCCCACAGACGCATTCATCAATTTTAACTTTGTTCATTCAAAACAGGAATTTTTCTCAAATAAATTATTATAATAGCATATTGTGCATATATAGGCATAGGTTAGGCTAGGCATTTGGGTTCTATTGGAGATTATTTGTACATTTAGTACGTGGGTGAAGCATTTACAGTGTTGTGGTTCGAACAAAAGTCGTCAGTGAAGCACTTGTCCCGGAAGTGTTCGAACTAAATCAGTCGGAGTTTTCTGTAAACCGTTTTTCATTCATAAATGGGGTTTGACGGGTGCATGGAATCACTTTGGGTCTGTTTGGAGGACGGGCTGGAATATGAGAATTCATTCCTTAACAGGCAAGTTTCAAGATTAGGTTTCAAGTTCAGTATAGTATTTTAAGTTATTTCAAAGAATGCTTAAAAAGTGGTCAGCTAACATACCTCTTATAAATACAGCACAGTATTAAACTACTGTATTACATTTCAGAAGGTTTTAAATCAGTATTAAGGAATCAATTTAGTCCTTAATACTAATAGTAACATACAGCGACACCTGCTTACTTTCTTTTTTTACTTGCCCTTCTTTACAAATTTTCGGGTTACTAGCCCAGTGTCTTTGTAAAACCCAATGCGGGTACGAACTTTGCCTCGGGTAACGTAGTTTGTCGATACACGTATGGCGGCACGATGACCATGCCTCAGTTTACCAGTGCCTCCTGCCTTGTGACAATCGCACTTTAATTCTTTGTAAAGAATCAGTTTTTTATTTTTGGGCATTTGACCATAAAATTATTATACAACTCGCTGTGGGGCCCAAGAAAGTCAGTGGTAATGTTCAACAAGAAAACAGCCATTTCCCCACTACAGACAGTGTTAATTTTATAATGTAGGGGAAAAGTGTCTTTAGACAGATTCCTAGCAAGACAAGCAGCAAGCCACTAAATGTAAGTACACCCCCAGAGAAGTCATCACTGCCAGATGTTATAATGGAAGGGGGACTCCCAAACACCAACCCCACTTCTCCCTCCCCCTCTCCTACTCTTCATCTTCCTACACCAACAAGAGCCATCAATAAAGGTAAGCAATACTCAATTTAGTACTAACGATTTAGGCAAATAAGTATAAAACTTGAAAAGTTAATATTTCTGAGTGTGGAATGGATTAATTTAATTTACATTTCTTATGGAAAAAACTCTTCGTTTACGAATTTTCGGGTTACAAACCATCTCTGGGAACTGATTAAATCCCAAGTTGATGTACCACTGTACAGATATATAATACACATTAGAATTTTTTAGGGGAAGGGGCAAACCTGGATTTAAATTATACATGCACAGTAGTTCAGATTAAGTAATTTACCTAATCTGAGGTAATTAGGTAATATAATTAAGGTAATTAAGGCAAGTTCAGATAATTACACATGGAAAACATTCGAGGGTGGTCCCAACCTTACACAAAAATGCACACGAGACCAAAGGGCATGGCAGGATGTGCAGAATAGTTGAAAAGCAGATGCAATAGATAACAAAGAAATATTGTCAGAGGCCCAAGACTGTTCACAAATCATAATAGCATGATATATCAAATGAACAAATCCACAAGGTTGTGATGAGGGTTCGAACCTATGCACGGGATGTTCTGCAATTTGTGGGTATTAAAGTAAGGGCATAGAGGAAGAACATTTGGTTGACAGCCCGGGTGCAGGGGAGGGGGGGGAATTTTATGAAAACTTGATTGGGCTTCTGAGAAGCTTCAGGATCCTAATGAGGGCAGTAGCACACCTGGTTGAAATTCTTTTAACCATGTCGTGGCATAGTGACCAAGGCGCAGCTAGGAACATTCCATGTGTAGGTTCAAACCCTCATTACGGCCCTTGTAGATTTGTTCATCTGTTCAACACCTCCAATACACAAGCATTTTGAGCTCGGCATTCCACTTCAACTGATTAAGACATCACTTTGTACAAGAGTCATAGCAGATGTGTGGAATAAGGCTAACAGTTGCAATCTACAGAAGTGGCAGCAGAGAAGACCTCTTAATTATAGACTTGCATCATTGACCAGTGTAATACTGCCGTCAAAATATTGGGAAAATAATTAAAACTAAATGGGTAAAACACCTGAAGAAAAATTCTATAACAGTATGGTTTTCGATCTGGAAGATCATGCATAACAAATTTACTCAATTTCTATGATCGAGCCACTGAGATTTTACAGGAGAGATGGTTGGATTGACTGCATCTATCTGGACTTAAAGGCTTTTGACAGTTCCACACAAGAGGTTCTGAAAACTAGAACATGACAGGTAGTCATGTCACATGATTGTCATGTCACAGTCAGGATGTTACACAGACTGACAGGTAGGCTCCTAACATGGATTAAACATTTTCTAACCTACAAAAATGCAGGTAGTAATCAGAGAATGTATCGGACTGGAGAAATATCAAGTGGAGGGCACCCGACAGCAGAGTTGACAGCGCTTGGATTCATAGTCCTGAGGTTCCGGGTTCGATCCCCAGTGGAGGTGGAGACAAATGGGCAAAATATGTCTTTCACCCTGATGCTCCTGTTACCTAGCAGTAAATAGGTACCTGGGAGTTAGACACCTGCTACAGGCTGCTTCCTGGGGGGGGGAGAGGAGGGGGTGGTAACAAAAAGGAGGCCTGGTCGAGGACAGGGCCGTGGGAACGCTAAGCCCAGAAGTCGAGATACTTAGGACTTAATTTTAAAGAGTCCAGGTTCGATCCCCAGCAATGGCAGAAAACGGGCAGTTTCACCCTGATGCCCTGTTCACCTAGCCATAAATAGGTACTTGGGAGTTAGACAGCCGTTATAGGCTGCTTTCTGGTGTGAGGGGGAGGGGGGAACGAGAAAAAACACTATCGACAATCGAGAGGTAGGCCCAAAGAGCAGAGCTCAACCCATGCAAGCACAACTAGGTGAATACGGGGTTCAGTTCTTGCACAAGTAATGTTCACCATCTACAGAAATGATCTACCAGATGGAATACAGAATTATATGAACACGTTTACTGATGATGCTAGATAATAGGGAAGAAACTTAGATGATTATCATGCCCTTCAAAAGGGCTGACAAATGGAGCACCACTTTGTGGTAAATGGAATTTATGTGAAATGTTATGTTACGGAATGTGGAATAGAACAGACCCATACAAAACCTATAAATTGTGAGAAATCTTAAGAAGTCTGATAAAGAAAGATCTAGGGGTAGTTCTACATAAAACCATCACTTGAGGACCACAAAGAATAATTCAAGGAGCCTATGCTACACTTTCCAACTTCAGAATTGCTTTTAAATACTGCACAAATTTTTTAATTAAAATTACAAAATTACTGACTAAATTGTTTACAACTTTTGATAGACCAAATGGTGTATGGTGCCCATATCTTAACACAAACTTTAAAAGGGGCAAAGACATGCAACTAATTGGCTCCCAGAACTGAAGGACAAGAGCTACAAGGAGGGGTTAGAGGCATTAAATATGCCAAAACTAGAAGATTGAACAAGTTAGGCAGGGTGGTGGTGGAAGGCAAAACTATTCCAAAGCATTTTATGACAGTGCTTGGAAGACAAGACACCACTAGCATAGCTTCTGTAACTACTTGGGTAATTACGTAAGGGGCATAACTGGCCAACCATTACGTGTTTAAGAGAACTTATAAACACCTCCAAAGGATACTTTATCAACCAGGCTGCAATTCATACGTCAGGCTGCGAGCAGCCGCATCCAACAGGCTGGTTGAGCAGTACAGCAACCAGGAGGCCTGATCAATGGGTAGTTGAGCCCCAAAGTCATCGCAAGGTAGATCTAAGGAACCCTTAAATTTCCTTTTTACTTTAAAAGAATTCACAACTGCAATCATAATTTACCATCTAAAAGGTACATGCATTTAGTTAATATTCAGCATTAACTTCCAGGCTATTTACCATCTTCCACTCCCAATCATCTAAATTTCAACAATTTCAATTACAAAAATAACAAAACTTCCTAAAGCATTTGTAAGTGCCTTTGTATTGCCACTGAGTGGCAATACAAAGGAAGCACCATATGAAGGCACTGGCAAGAGCATTTTGTAACTTCAGTGGCTAGCCTGGGGTCAAACTTTCCCCAACAGCAGTGGGATTCAATGCAAGAAATACAGCACTATGGTGCTGGTCAGAAAATCCATCTTTTTCTACAGACCTGCCACATTATACATCAGTGTACTATATTTCTAGCAATGAATGGCCATCAAATTAGTAAAAATGTTGTTAAGATATATTAGCTACAGTATTCCTGTATGACAGGATAAAATTTCTAAAAGTGAACTTTAGCCAGAAAGCAAGTCAAAAAAAGAAGGACGACAACCATTTAGTATTTTCTGTACACAAATTAGCTCATCAATGTAAACGTATTATGATTATGACAAATTTAAATTTGACTAGAAGTCAAGATTACCAAATCCATTTGCATGACATTTGATCCAGTATAGGTTAGTGTCGCCCAAAGTTTATAAAGGCACTTCCGGAATATACAAATCAGGGATTTCTCCAATTACTTTATTGGAATATCTGCATAATTTTATCAATGTTTGGATAATAGGAGTAATGTTAAAAATAACCTACAGCCATTTACTAATACCCCCACTAGGTATTTAAGACAGTTCGTAGAATGCCAGTAAAGCTATCGGCATTATTAAAAACCATTAACCCGCTGAACCATCTATGGCTAGAGTAACCATCGTTTGTGTTCATGACTAGCTTGTGCCACAGCCATTTAATCAGAACAGCCTCGTTTCACAACCACTTCATATACATGTATAACCTGATTTTTAGCAATTACAGGTAATATCTTAAGCCAGTCTCCAAAAAGCTAACCAACCACTGACTAGAAAGTAGATTACTGGTCTCACTTCATGCAAGTCGGCATTCAGTCCAACTGTCCAAGTAGTCGAGTGCTTTTCCTTACTACTCTGGTCCCATCCCAAACCTTATCCTGATGAAGTGCTATCATAATGGCTTGGCACTTTTGGTAGTTCCCGTCCCTTCGCCAAAAAAGCATGTCGCCAATAAACTAGTCAACATTGTCTGCTATACATTTGAAAAATTTATTCCCAAATTAAATTTGAAAGAAAATGACCACGTTGATCAATAAGTCAATTTTGTATAGCTGGGATGGCAGACATTTGAGCACATGTCCAGATAGGCAACCAAAAGAAATATCTTATGGAAATCGAGCTGCAGATTACTGTATAATTACCAAATTATATTTTTATAGAGAAAATGCTTGTCAAAGGAGTGATTAGACACCAATAACTTCAGTTTCTAAATCTTACCCCTTTAGCTATTAACTATTAATTTCCAAGTAGTAAATGAATCTAAACATTTAAGGGAAAAATCCATTGTCGATTTAATTATAATTTTATTAGGAAAAACATTGAAATATGAAAATATTTTAGAAATGTTAAACGAATATTAATGTCAAGACAATGTACAAGTTGTAGTTCACCTTTTAAGCCAAAAAATGTAAAATTATAAGCTATGATCCATATACCAATACATCCATATATTCAAGGCAAAATTGGAGGAGGAGGACCTTTGACAAGCTGCCAGATTCCTGTCCTCGTAGAGGCCACTAGTGTTAGCAGTCAGGTAAATTCGGTTACACGGTATACAAAAATGGGATGGGGATTTAAAGACCTAGGAGTGGCAGCAGCATGCCAGCAAAATTTGCACACTTGCCAATCTGGGCATGCATACCATAGGTTTACCATCCCTGCTGTATAGCAGTTTAACTCATTCAAGGTAATTACCGCTATCAAGAGCAACCCTGCAATTTGTTAATTTTAATGAATACAAGTTAATACGGATTGTGACACCTGGAAGATATAGCTACCACTAGTTTCTTCAGTTTACAGGATTAGTGTGCAAGTGATTAATGAGGCAAGATGAACACAGCTTACTAATGCTAGTTTAAGCTTCAATTTCTTAGGCTGGATTTTAGAAACATTCTAAAAAAAACTAGCAGAGGATTACTTTGCTTACTAGCTAGGATTACTAGCAATAGGTACTCAGAACTATCAACATCAGAGGCCTGAGACTGTTCAACACGCTTCCACTACACAAGGGGCATAACTGGCCTCCCCACCTCCCCCACAGTATTCAAGAGAATTTGACAAGACACCTCAAAGGATACCTTATCAACCAGGCTGCAAAGCACCTGCATCTAATAGCCTGGTTGATCAGTCCAGCAACCAGGAGGCCAAGTTGAGGACCGGGCTGTGGGGACGCTAAGCCCTAAAATCATGGCAAGTTAATCCTAGAATAACATACTTGGTTCACAGATACTTGGGCCCTCGCCAAACACACACCGAAACTACGACGTTGGTACAACGTTCGAAGAAGTTTTAACCTCTCCTAACCAGTTATAACAACCAATATAGCAAGTTGTAACAACGTTCTAATACATTATAAACACGTTAAGCCAAGATGTAACAACTTTATTACAAGTGTATCAAGCGGAAAATAGAGCCAGTTTCAGTTTGTGTTTCCAGGGCTTTGATCAAGATGGGAACCAGGTAATTAAAATTCATACTAACTATTAATTAAGGTCTAGTAATTTGCACGGTAGCAAGTTTTGTTTGACATGCATATTTTGGTGACTGGAGGCCATAAACAGACTTCAATATAATTTGTCAGACAATGCCTGATCAACCATGCAGCAATTCATACTTTAAGCCACAGACAGCTTCATTCAATTCTTTGATTAAACTACCAACCATGCCTGGTTGGGACATCCTCCAATTCACCACAAAGTAACAGCAAGGCAATGCACCCTTGAAGAGCCTAATCCCAGTGCCACACTATACAGCAAGACCACTTTAGTAGTAAAAGCCTAAAATGTTAAAATTTTACCCATTTTTGGAAGGACCCCACAATTAAAAAACAATATTTAACATTTCTATTTCATGTTTTTTCCCATTTCAATACTCTTGAAACATTATTTCATTCTATGCACTGGTGCAAGCACCTTAAGATCTAGGCAAAAAATGGCTGGAGACTAGCAATTTTACTCAAGTTACAACAAAAGCAATGATGTGCACAGACCAAGCCACCAAAACTCTAAAGGTCAATTTAAAGTCACATGTCCCATGTACTGCATTTGCACATTTACAGACCTACATGGCCAGTGGATCCAAGGCAAAGAGCCACCAACCATGGGTGAGGACTATGCTAGTGTCTAGTATCAAACACTAAGAGTTATCAAGCAACACACCCACTATATATTGGGGTAATGTACAATGTTTGGCAGAATGTGTAAAATTGAAAATGTAGAGGTGCAATAGGCTGTGGTGGGTATGTGCGCCTGCAAGCTACTCCAAGCAACAGCCTGTTGGAACAGGGTTGGGGAGTAGTAGAACTCCCAGAACCCCATCAAGCAGGTAATGACTTTTCACCATTAATGGTGACACCCACCCACCAAGGGATTATATTAATTAACTGACCCCTAACATTCCAAAAGAAAACCACTAAGCCACTAAAGGATACCTTATCAACCAAGCTTTGATTCTTACATCAGATGGCATGCAGCAGCAGCACAACTCATCAACCAAGAGGCTGGAGCAGAGACCACATCAGACTCCTGTGAACCACCTCAAGACTGGCTAGGACACCTAATGCTACCTCTGCCACTTTACAACACCTAAATGATTGAAACACTAATGTCAAAATCCCTAAACTAGTGCATTATGTTACCATCTAGATGCTTACTAAGTACTGCACTACATCTTGGCAATGACATTACTAAAGTACCATTTTGCACCTACAAGGGAACAGTATTTTTTATTAAATACATTTTGAAAACCAACTAGCACATCTACACAACTTGGATAAACCCTAAAGCCAAGGCCTGCAAGTTAGTAATTGCAGCAATGTAAACCAATACAGAAACTTGTGGTACGTGATAGCTTGCTAGTTAAATGCAAAGATTCTGAAGCCTGCTGTAAATTATTAAACATTAATATTGTATACTGTACCAATTGCCAAGCTGTGCCTGCTTTTACCTATTAAATATAACTACCAAAGGCCTGTAAGTGCCCTAACCTACAACCCTCAACACTGGGCAAGATCCTTTGTGTCAGTGCAGCAATTTCCCCCAAGAGCTTTGCTTGATTGATCTCTTAAATTTTAGTAATACTATCACTTCATCATTTGAAGTTAAATATGATTCAATAAATATGAAGTTAAATATGAACGACTTACAAGTTTCATACAGAAAAGTAGTCCAATAAGCCCAAGTTCATTTGCATTTATTAAATATTTCAAGTTAACCTGTGGAGGCCAGCAATACTTTTATATGGTACAATACATACTCAAGCCACCATATTCAACTCAAACATCCTGTTGGACCAAGCTCTCAAGTCAAGCCAGGCTTTTGGAGTAGAACAACTCCCAGAACCCCCATCAAGCAGGTATCAAATGGGTACCTCCCTCTTAAAATCCACCTTAAGTGTAATTTACTGCTTAATACAGTACACCATCTGCCTCCTTATATTCTGGAATAAAAGTACACTGTACAGCACTCATGATTTCGGGAATTAGCGTACCCGCAGCCTGGTCCTCGAGCAGGCCTTTTTGTTACACCCCCCCAGGAAGCAGCCCATAGCAGCTGTCCAACTCCCAGGTACCTATTTACTGCTAGGTAACAGGGGCATCAGGGTGAAAAACTTTTTACCCATTTGTCTATGCCTCCACCTGGGATTGAACCCAGAACCTCAGGACTACGAATCCGAAGCGCTGTCCACTCAGCTGTTAGGCGCCCATCAGGGTATTAGTTTTACCAACAATCTTGTTTGTCAGGGATAGGGAACATCCTCCTCCAAAGGCTACCTGATCAACCAGGCTGTGACTCATACGTCAGGCTGCGAGCAGCCGCGTCCAACAGCCTGGTTGATCAGTCCAGCAACCAGGAGGCCTGGTCGATGACCGGGCCGCGGGGACGGTAAGCCCCGGAAGCACCTCAAGGTATCCTCAAGGTAAGGTAACATTATTACACTTCAGGCTTATCAAGGTAACCTCCAAAAACAGTTTCCTAACCAATGAATTTACTGCCAGGTGAACAGAGGTATTAGGTGAAAGGAATTTGGCCTAACCATTTCTATTCTACCCTTTAACGAAACCAGGATCACTAACAGTCTTAGAATGAAGGCTGAACAAAACACTGTCATGCCTCTCCATCAACGAGTGGCACGGGGCACACAGCACCTCTGATGCATTTCCGATGGTTCATGTATAATAAGAGAAGAGGTGACGCCGAGGAAAATAAGACTCGCGTCCCTAAAAATACCACGAGATGAAGTTCCATGAGACCCAATACAACCAAGAGCTATCCCATGCAATTTCATTTGCCATCATACAATTTAGACTCAAATGCTGAAGAGCAGACAATGTAATCAAACAGTAGCATANAAACGTGTCATAGTGTGTACCCCAGAGAAGTCATCACTGCCTCATGTTATAATGAAGGGGGCTCCTTCCAAACAGTAAAACCTATCCTCCTCCCCTCACTGTCTTCCATACGCCAACAGGAGTCATCAGTAAAATAATAACTTGCCTACTTTTGTACTTAAGATTTGGGTGAATTAGATATAAAATTTACCTTTAACATTTTTGGGAGAGTCTTGGCCTGATTATTTCCCATTATTTCTTATGGGAAATTCGCTTCAGTTTACAACTGTCTCTAGGAACATTAAATTCATAAACTGAGGTACCCTTTATTGGGAAGCAAACTTGGTCACTCCTGCAATTTTGCAGTTCGTGCATGGTAGGTGCAGTTTCGTGCTTGGGAGCTGTAAGAAGTTCATATTTGAGGACCAACTGGTGGGCGATTCTACTGTTGGTTTACTGGAAGTGATCGGCAACGAGGAAGGTGGCGAGTATTTATCGTTACTGATTTATACGTTAAAGCCTAGCTTTGATACATTTATTTCTGCCCAGTGAATTAATACAGCAGTAGCCTAGTGAAGAACGATGTGGTGAATAGACTACATGGAAGCATAACTACATTTATTGAGGCAATCTCTGGTGGTGACATTCCCAAGTTACTGTTGGTAAAGAAATTTATTTAAGAGTTCCTGATATATGTAGCTCTTACGTAAGATGGGGTAGCCCTGCCCTGCCCCCTTCTTAATATAGAGGGGCGCCTGACATCTGAGTGGACAGCGCTTTGGATTCGTAGTCCTGAGGTTCCGGGTTCGATCCCCGGTGGTGGAGGAAACAAATGGGCAGTTTTTCTGATGCCCCTGTTACCTAGCAGTAAATAGGTCCCTGGGAGTTAGACAGCTGCAACAGGCTGTTTCCTGGAGATATGTAACAAAAAGGAGGCCTAGTCGAGGACCAGGCCACAGGGGACTAAGGTATTTTTATACCTGAAATCAAGATAACCAAGATATGGTATTGATTTGTTTGATACAGTATATATTTATGTACGCCATAATTTTAGCCGAGGCTCACTAAATTCTGGAGGTGATTGTGACCAAGATAAGAGCTACAAGTTGGGGGACCCCAGCCAAAGCCCCATCTTATATTTGTATTTTCTTTGTAAAAAATGTTTGGTAGATCACAGTTTGCTCGTGTTCCTGTGATGGTTCAGAGTTAAATCGCCTGACCTTTGGACCAGACAAACTAAGGTAACCTTTAAGGAGGACACCAGAGTTGAGAAAGGCAAGTCACCCTTTGCTCAGTTCATGGGTGTGAATGTGACAATTCCAGCATCCAATTATCTGCCTACTCTTAAGTTTGTGAAATTCTTTCAGCACTACAATCCTTGCCAATCATTAAATTTGCACTACCTGCAAACACTTGCCTGTACGAGCTCACGCCCTCTTGACGTCACTTACATAAAAATGATACACCAATGGTTCTAGGGCAATGCTGTGGAAAAATTTCTACTCTTCAGACAGGGGCACCCTTACCAGAAACATTTCAAAGTACTTGGCACTTCATATCTTCCATATTTGCCAACAAGCAAGGTATCAGTTTTCAAAACCAAAGTCCACTTTATAACTGGCCTAATTGAGAAGCACAATGTTTGCAGCTTTAACAAACTCAAAGGACTTGCAACATATCAAAATCTAATCTTTCCAAATGTGACTGGAACATGCTACAGAGCAAGGTCAGCTTGTGCATCAGATGCTCATCTGTACTGAGCTGCTGAACACTAAATAATGGTGGAAGTGCTGATAATATGCAATTCAAAATGAGGTGATCATCCTTTTATAAATCACTAGATGAAAATCCTGAATAGTTTAAAGACCAACTAATGAAAATAGAATACTGCTTAGAAAACCTTCACATGTCCTGTCCCAATCATCTTTGCAACTTAACTTATGGCACCTAAAGTGGGAAAATGTAGCAAATAGTTACACTGGAGAATCCCAAGAAGCCATCTAAATAAAGTCATAAATTTGCCTTAAACAAAAAGAATTAGATAACACCCTAGGCCGATGCAACTAGCAAATGACAAATTAACAAAATACTGTACCGAGAATTCAGTAAAAATCAGTTTTTCACCGAATCTAACATTGTGGATTCAGATTTACAGATTCAAATGTTGAAGAATCCCCACCAAAGTGGGTATTCAACACTTACAGCTTAATCTGAGGTGTTAATCAACAACTGGTTGAGAGGAGCTGGTTGGCTGAGTGGACAGCACGCTGGACTTGTGATCCTGTGGTCCCGGGTTCAATCCCGGGCACCTGCGAGAAACAATGGGCAAAGTTTCTTTCACCCTATGCCCTGTTACCTAGCAGTAAAACAGGTACCTGGGTGTTGGTCAGCTGTCACTGGCTGCTTCCTGGGGGTGGAGGCCTGGTTGAGGACCGGGCCGCGGGGACACTAAAGCCCCGAAATCAAGATAACCTCAAGAATCATCTCAAGATAACCACCTCTGTCACACCTTCCCTGTTCAGCTATTACCAAATCCCTCCAATTTTATGTACTCCATTACACATCAGCACTGCACTTTGAGTCAACCACTTCCACATCCACTGCATTAAATTTTTTTACATTTATCTTTCCTATAACTATAACTGTACTTTAATACCCGTATTATAAATCTTCATACCAAGTCCTTACAACCAATCCCAACTGCTCATATCTGCAGTTCAAATTTCAATTTTGCTATACAGTACAGTACTTTCAAAGTACTGTATCTTCAACATTGCTTCACCAATTTACATTCCATTGGCAGCTCAATTTTCTACCATTACTAAATGGCCTTTTACCAATGCAATTTCTTCCACACAAATTTGAGCATTTATCTGTTTACACATTTTTAATGATATACAACTGAAGTGTGGTGTATGTAGAGACTTCTGATAATGCATTACTTATTAAGATGGGCCCAATGCCCACTTACAAGCCGTTAAAATACTGTACCTATATACAAGTTCCATACCAGTTATGACTGGAGTCTCACTTTAGAGTACATCCTGGCAGCAGTACATTTGGCTGCCATTTAATTTAGATGAACATTTTTATCTAGGACACCTGCATTATATATCGTCAAAGGGTGTGACTTTCACCAAGGTGCAGATTCCTCAACATCACCAGTGTAATCTGGTAATAGAGCTAAAACATTTGTTACATTGTTCCGATTTTCATCGAGTCCTCTACCTGCAAGGCTGCCATCATGCTAATTAACTACATCACTATAGTAATAAGGTTATGTTCATGATGCTTTACTAATAGTCTGGGACAGCCTATTATGCCAATCAATGTTCATAGGCCTATTCAAACTGTGGACCTTCCCAGGATGCAACCCACAATAATTGACAACTCCCAGGTACCCATTTATTATAAAGGTAAACAGAATCTGGTTAAATGAAATAAAGCAAATGCTATGTCCTACTGCTGGAATCTAACACGATCTTTCAGCTTTGACCTGACTGTACTTACCACAGACCTGCCCATTGGGTTAAGCAATTTTACCCTTTACTCTACTCACAGTAGAGCCTCTTCACATACGGGACTGTGGGAACCTTTACCCCCTGGAATCACCATAAGGTAACCACTCCCACACAGCCCAAGGCCCTAAGTTGCACAAAATTTAATAACCTACCTTCAAGGGTTAGACAAATTCTGGATAGAAAACCTTTGTCTAACACTAACTAGGAATCATTGTTGAAAGTATTAGTCGTTCCGCCTAAATAGTCCCTTTCACACACGCCTACCTCTGATGTGGAAGAATGACACTACCATTTGAATATTCAACTTAGCATCTTTAAAGTCTGCTATTGTGACAAAGGCACTCAATGCTACACCAATCAAAGCATGACAAGGCTGACTAAGATTGAAAAATATCCCACCATAAGATAATGCAAATTAATGTCGTTTAGTTTCATTTTCATTAATACCCGCTTCATTACACACTGTGCCCAATCTTTACCAGTATCCTCTAAGTTCATTAATACTGTAATTATGCAAGTTTTTATTCAATATGGCTAAGACACTGCTGCTCCTTTAATTTACAATTTTAGACATTATGCCACAATTTTAAGTGCTATTTTTACACCTATAAATTTTCCCATGCACCACATTACCATATCATCCATACTCAAGGGAAGAGCCAATACCACTTGAAAGGTACATGGCAAAGTTGATATTAAATCCTAACTTAGAACTTGTACCAGCCTCTTGCCTTACTTGGCCAACTACTAAACTTACATTCCTGTTCAACCACCAATTTGCATAAACCTCTTCTTGCAGAGCAGCATTAGATCTCCAAGGGTCCAAATGGTTTGACACTGTTCCTTACCTCAAGCTTCATCTCTACTCATATCCTCTTATCCCTTCCATGTACTGTACACACATACCTTTTTACAGACTGCATTTATTTAAATTTATATTCCACTGACTTCTCCATTTACCCCTTTTGAACACATTCCTTTTAGTCTTCTCACTTCATCTGCATGTATAAAACTTGTGCATTTTCTGCCCCCAACTGCAGCAGACATATCCAATATACCTATTGTTTATTCCTCGCCTCATGACTACTCTCACTTTACCATTAGAACAATCTTTTCATGCTTCTACATTATAAATTTTAAATGCTCTCTTTTCCAAATACAGGTACAAATTTTTAACTTTCCACATTACAACCACAAACTCATGACTAAGCCCTTTATTCACTAGCCATCTCAAGTTCATAAAAGCCTTTAAATCTTCACACTCAAGCTCTCAATACAAGTAAACCCAAAACAGACCACTACTGAAGCAACTCTTGACTGACTGCTCCTGTTACTTAGACGGTAACAAAGCTGACAACCAACACTGGACGGCTGATTTAGGATCATTAATGTGAACTATCGAGGAAGGTGCAGGCAAATTTTACAATTAAATAAATTACAGCAAATGTTTTAACCTTACCTTGTCAGTCCCCGAGAGGTAGAAGAACTTTTCACCACCTATAACAACACCTGTCATTGCCAGATTGCTCTGATCTGAAAAACTGGTAGACAGCCTCAATAGCTCATCCCGTGTTGGCTGAAAAGAGAAAAAAGGTCCGTCAAGTATTTTTACAACAAATTAACACAGCATCTATATGTAATGCTAACATTCCGATGATTAACTGCATGCATCATCCGATCCCAATTTCCAAAAATCCCTTAAACCCTTTTATAATAATTGTAGTTTTATTACTGCATACAGTGGGCACAACTTGACAGGACTAACCAAGGGCCAGAGATCACACCTGGCAACTACATCACTGAGTTTATTGCTGCCAATGCCTATTTTTCAAGATGCCTGCTTTAAAAGTACTGCATTAGGTTTATGTTTAGCTCATTTCCACTAGAGTATCTTAAAATAAACTAGAAATACAAAAATGTTTATAAACTTCTATTCAGCACCTTCAATATTAAAAACACTGGTCATTTTTTGTATCAATACTATTAGCATCGACAAATTTAAAGTTAAAACCCAAAAAAGAACCTGACACTAAAATTATTAAACATTTTACAGGTTCCTGAGCAGGCCCCTGAACATTCCAGCTGAGCACACAGCAAGGGCCAAACTCAAGAAGAGGTACACTTACTCGAGGCCAAGAAATTCTAATGGTACAGTAAATGTAAGTATTGTACAAAAGGTTTATCTGTAGTCTTTGCAGCAGTTGGATCAACAGTGCAATAATATTCAAAAATGCAACCTTTTTGTCTGTAAACTATATGCTACCAACCCTGATTCGTTGCAACTGCAGATACCTTCTGGAGGCACTCACTCCATGTGCTAACTTTATGGAGTTAAAATCTCAATTTCAACTTGCTGTATATTTTGGACAACTACCAAGTTAACGTGTCTAAAGAAAACTTCATATCTAGCTTATTTCTTATACCCCCCCCCCCCAAAAAAAAGTAAACTTTCAAAAGGTAGCACAATTATACCAGAGAACAGAAACTCTGCCAACCATAGAATTTGGCTCAAAATAACATCAATAACTTTCTTGCACCTTCAACTCAGTGTTGCATGAACCCATGAAAATTATTAAAAATGAGTGGAGCCAAATTAAGTTAACATTCATGCCCTAATTCATTGTGTTGGGGGAGGCAGCCAATGTACCGTATACATACATGTTATGCTTTTATCAATTACCTATACAGAACTAATACATGGTATTAATTTATTATGCTATAAAAATAATTTCAATTTATACATTAGAAAAAGCTTTACTGGGTAATGCACATTACAATTACTTAATGTATGTAGGGTCAGCCACTGCTTTAACGAGCCTAGCGTGAGAATATGTAACTCGTCCTAGACTAGTTTATTACATCCAGCGGTCAACCCCACAGACGCATTCATCAATTTTAACTTTGTTCATTCAAAACAGGAATTTTCTCAAATAAATTATTATAATAGCATATTGTGCATATATAGGCATAGGTTAGGCTAGGCATTTGGGTTCTATTGGAGATTATTTGTACATTTAGTACGTGGGTGAAGCATTTACAGTGTTGTGGTTCGAACAAAAGTCGTCAGTGAAGCACTTGTCCCGGAAGTGTTCGAACTAAATCAGTCGAGTTTTCTGTAAACCGTTTTTCATTCATAAATGGGGTTTGACGGGTGCATGGAATCACTTTTGGGTCTGTTTGGAGGACGGGCTGGAATATGAGAATTCATTCCTTAACAGGCAAGTTTCAAGATTAGGTTTCAAGTTCAGTATAGTATTTTAAGTTATTTCAAAGAATGCTTAAAAAGTGGTCAGCTAACATACCTCTTATAAATACAGCACAGTATTAAACTACTGTATTTACATTTCAGAAGGTTTTAAATCAGTATTAAGGAATCAATTTAGTCCTTAATACTAATAGTAACATACAGCGACACCTGCTTACTTTCTTTTTTTTACTTGCCCTTCTTTACAAACTTTTCGGGTTACTAGCCCAGTGTCTTTGTAAAACCCAATTCGGGTTACGAACTTTGCCTCGGGTAACGTAGTTTGTCGATACACGTATGGTCGGCCACGATGACCATGCCTCAGTTTACCAGTGCCTCCTGCCTTGTGACAATCGCACTTTAATTCTTTGTAAAGAATCAGTTTTTTTATTTTTGGGCATTTGACCATAAAATTATTATACAACTCGCTGTGGGGCCCAAGAAAGTCAGTGGTAATGTTCAACAAGAAAACAGCCATTTCCCCACTACAGACAAGTGTTAATTTTATAATGTAGGGGAAAAAGTGTCTTTAGACAGATTCCTAGCAAGACAAGCAGCAAGCCACTAAATGTAAGTACACCCCCAGAGAAGTCATCACTGCCAGATGTTATAATGGAAGGGGGACTCCCAAACACCAACCCCACTTCTCCCTCCCCCTCTCCTACTCTTCATCTTCCATACACCAACAAGAGCCATCAATAAAGGTAAGCAATAACTCAATTTAGTACTAACGATTTAGGCAAATAAGTATAAAACTTGAAAAGTTAATATTTCTGAGTGTGGAATGGATTAATTTAATTTACATTTCTTATAGAAAAAACTCTTCGGTTTACGAATTTTCGGGTTACAAACCGTCTCTGGGAACTGATTAAATTCCCAAGTTGATGTACCACTGTACAGATATATAATACACATTAGAATTTTTTAGGGGAAGGGGCAAACCTGGATTTAAATTATACATGCACAGTAGTTCAGATTAAGTAATTTACCTAATCTGAGGTAATTAGGTAATATAATTAAGGTAATTAGGCAAGTTCAGATAATTTACACATTGAAAACATTCGAGGGCTGGTCCCAACCTTACGCAAAAATGCACACGAGACCAAAAGGCATGGCAGGATGTGCAGAATAGTTGAAAAGCAGATGCAATAGATAAAGAAATATTGTCAGAGGCCCAAGACTGTTCAAATCATAATAGCATTATATATCAAATGAACAAATCCACAAGGTTGTGATGAGGGTTCGAACCTATGCACGGGATGCTCTGCAATTTGTGGGTATTAAAGTAAGGGCATAGAGGAAGAACATTTGGTTGACAGCCCGAGTGCAGGGGAGGGGGGGGGGGATTTTATGAAAACCCGATTGGGCTTCTGAGAAGCTTCAGGATCCTAATGAGGGCAGTAGCACTCCTGGTTGAAATTCTTTTAACCATGTCGTGGCATAGTTGACTAAGGCGCAGCTAGGAACATTCCATGTGTAGGTTCAAACCCTCATTACGGCCCTTGTAGATTTGTTCATCTGTTCAACACCTCCAATACACAAGCATTTTGAGCTCGGCATTCCACTTCAACTGATTAAGACATCACTTTGTACAAGAGTCATAGCAGATGTGTGGAATAAGGCTAACAGTTGCAATCTACAGAAGTGGCAGCAGGGAAGACCCCTCTTAATTATAGACTTGCATCATTGACCAGTGTAATACTGCCGTCAAAATATTGGGAAAATAATTAAAACTAAATGGGTAAAACACCTGAAGAAAAATTCTATAACAGTATGGTTTTCGATCTGGAAGATCATGCATAACAAATTTACTCAATTTCTATGATCGAGCCACTGAGATTTTACAGGAGAGATGGTTGGATTGACTGCATCTATCTGGACTTAAAGGCTTTTGACAGTTCCACACAAGAGGTTCTGAAAACTAGAACATGACAGGTAGTCATGTCACATGATTGTCATGTCACAGTCAGGATGTTACACAGACTGACAGGTAGGCTCCTAACATGGATTAAACATTTTCTAACCTACAAAAATGCAGGTAGTAATCAGAGACAATGTTATCGGACTGGAGAAATATCAAGTGGAGGGCACCCGACAGCCGAGTTGACAGCGCTTCGGATTCATAGTCCTGAGGTTCCGGGTTCGATCCCCAGTGGAGGTGGAGACAAATGGGCAAAATATGTCTTTCACCCTGATGCTCCTGTTACCTAGCAGTAAATAGGTACCTGGGAGTTAGACACCTGCTACAGGCTGCTTCCTGGGGGGGGAGAGGGGGGGGTGGTAACAAAAAGGAGGCCTGGTCGAGGACAGAGCCGTGGGGACGCTAAGCCCAGAAGTCGAGATACTTAGGACTTAATTTTAAAGAGTCCAGGTTCGATCCCCAGCAATGGCAGAAAACGGGCAGTTTCACCCTGATGCTCCTGTTCACCTAGCCATAAGTAGGTACTTGGGAGTTAGACAGCCGTTATAGGCTGCTTTCTGGTGTGAGGGGGAGGGGGGAGCGAGAAAAAACATTTGATCGACAATCGAGAGGTAGGCCAAAAGAGCAGAGCTCAACCCATGCAAGCACAACTAGGTGAATACGGGGTTCAGTTCTTGCACAAGTAATGTTCACCATCTACAGAAATGATCTACCAGATGGAATACAGAATTATATGAACACGTTTACTGATGATAAGATAATAGGGAAGAAACTTAGATGATTATCATGGCCTTCAAAAAGGGCTGACAAATGGAGCACCACTTTGTGGTAAATGGAATTTAATGTGAAATGTTATGTTACGGAATGTGGAATAGAACAGACCCATACAAAACCTATAAATTGTGAGAAATCTTAAGAAGTCTGATAAAGAAAGATCTAGGGGTAGTTCTACATAAAACCATCACTTGAGGACCACAAAGAATAATTCAAGGAGCCTATGCTACACTTTCCAACTTCAGAATTGCTTTTAAATACTGCACAAATTTTTTTAATTAAAATTACAAAATTACTGACTAAATTGTTTACAACTTTTGATAGACCAAATGGTGTATGGTGCCCATATCTTAAGCACAAACTTTAAAAGGGGCAAAGACATGCAACTAATTGGCTCCCAGAACTGAAGGACAAGAGCTACAAGGAGGGGTTAGAGGCATTAAATATGCCAAAACTAGAAGATTGAACAAGTTAGGCAGGGTGGTGGTGGAAGGCAAAACTATTCCAAAGCATTTTATGACAGTGCTTGGAAGACAAGACACCACTAGCATAGCTTCTGTAACTACTTGGGTAATTACGTAAGGGGCATAACTGGCCAACCATTACGTGTTTAAGAGAACTTATAAACACCTCCAAAGGATACTTTATCAACCAGGCTGCAATTCATACGTCAGGCTGCGAGCAGCCGCATCCAACAGGCTGGTTGAGCAGTACAGCAACCAGGAGGCCTGATCAATGGGTAGTTGAGCCCAAAGTCATCGCAAGGTAGATCTAAGGAACCCTTAAATTCCTTTTTACTTTAAAAGAATTCACAACTGCAATCATAATTTACCATCTAAAAGGTACATGCATTTTATTTAATATTCAGCATTAACTTCCAGGCTATTTACCCCATCTTCCACTCCCAATCATCTAAATTTCAACAATTTCAATTACAAAAATAACAAAACTTCCTAAAGCATTTGTAAGTGCCTTTGTATTGCCACTGAGTGGCAATACAAAGGAAGCACCATATGAAGGCACTGGCAAGAGCATTTGTAACTTCAGTGGCTAGCCTGGGGTCAAACTTCCCCAAACAGCAGTGGGATTCAATGCAAGAAATACAGCACTATGGTGCTGGTCAGAAAATCCATCTTTTTCTACAGACCTGCCACATTATACATCAGTGTTACTATATTTCTAGCAATGAATGGCCATCAAATTAGTAAAAATGTTGTTAAGATATATTAGCTACAGTATTCCTGTATGACAGGATAAAATTTCTAAAAGTGAACTTTAGCCAGAAAGCAAGTTAAAAAAAGAAGGACGACAACCATTTAGTATTTTCTGTACACAAATTAGCTCATCAATGTAAACGTATTATGATTATGACAAATTTAAATTTGACTAGAAGTCAAGATTACCAAATCCATTTGCATGACATTTGATCCCGTATAAGGTTAGTGTCGCCCAAAGTTTATAAAGGCACTTCCGGAATATACAAATCAGGGATTTCTCCAATTACTTTATTGGAATATCTGCATAATTTATCAATGTTTGGATAATAGGAGTAATGTTAAAAATAACCTACAGCCATTTACTAATACCCCCACTAGGTATTTAAGACAGTTCGTAGAATGCCAGTAAAGCTATCGGCATTATTAAAAACCATTAACCCGCTGAACCATCTATGGCTAGAGTAACCATCGTTTGTGTTCATGACTAGCTTGTGCCACAGCCATTTAATCAGAACAGCCTCGTTTCACAACCACTTCATATACATGTATAACCTGATTTTTAGCAATTACAGGTAATATCTTAAGCCAGTCTCCAAAAAGCTAACCAACCACTGACTAGAAAGTAGATTACTGGTCTCACTTCATGCAAGTCGGCATTCAGTCCAACTGTCCAAGTAGTCGAGTGCTTTTCCTTACTACTCTGGTCCCATCCCAAAACCTTATCCTGATGAAGTTTAAAAAAAAATGAAAAAATGAAAAAAAAAAAAAAAACGATCTTCGCGGCGGGATCGTATTCCAGGGACCTGCCCGAAACGCTATGCGTACTAGTGGCTGTACAAGAATGTAACAACTCTTGTATATATCTCAAAAAAAAAAAAAAAAAAAAAAGTGCTATCATAATGGCTTGGCACTTTTGGTAGTTCCCGTCCCTTCGCCAAAAAAGCATGTCGCCAATAAACTAGTCAACATTGTCTGCTATACATTTGAAAAATTTATTCCCAAATTAAATTTGAAAGAAAATGACCACGTTGATCAATAAGTCAATTTTGTATAGCTGGGATGGCAGACATTTGAGCACATGTCCAGATAGGCAACCAAAAGAAATATCTTATGGAAATCGAGCTGCAGATTACTGTATAATTACCAAATTATATTTTTATAGAGAAAATGCTTGTCAAAGGAGTGATTAGACACCAATAACTTCAGTTTCTAAATCTTACCCCTTTAGCTATTAACAACTATTAATTTCCAAGTAGTAAATGAATCTAAACATTTAAGGGAAAAATCCATTGTCGATTTAATTATAATTTTATTAGGAAAAACATTGAAATATGAAATATTTTAGAAATGTTAAACGAATATTAATGTCAAGACAATGTACAAGTTGTAGTTCACCTTTTAAGCCAAAAAAATGTAAAATTATAAGCTATGATCCATATACCAATACATCCATATATTCAAGGCAAAATTGGAGGAGGAGGACCTTTGACAAGCTGCCAGATTCCTGTCCTCGTAGAGGCCACTAGTGTTAGCAGTCAGGTAAATTTGGTTGCACGGTATACAAAAATGGGATGGGGATTTAAAGAACCTAGGAGTGGCAGCGGCATGCCAGCAAAATTTGCACACTTGCCAATCTGGGCATGCATACCATAGGTTTACCATCCCTGCTGTATAGTAGTTTAACTCATTCAAGGTAATTACCGCTATCAAGAGCAACCCTGCAATTTGTTAACTTTAATGAATACAATACGGATTGTGACACCTGGAAGATATCATAGCTACCACTAGTTTCTTCAGTTTACAGGATTAGTGTGCAAGTGATTAATGAGGCAAGATGAACACAGCTTACTAATGCTAGTTTAAGCTTCAATTTCTTAGACTGGATTTTAGAAACATTCTAAAATAAACTAGCAGAGGATTACTTTGCTTACTAGCTAGGATTACTAGCAATAGGTACTCAGAACTATCAACATCAGAGGCCTGAGACTGTTCAACACGCTTCCACTACACAAGGGGCATAACTGGCCTCCCCACCTCCCCCACAGTATTCAAGAGAATTTGACAAGACACCTTCAAAGGATACCTTATCAACCAGGCTGCAAAGCACCTGCATCTAATAGCCTGGTTGATCAGTCCAGCAACCAGGAGGCCAAGTTGAGGACCGGGCTGTGGGGACGCTAAGCCCTAAAATCATGGCAAGTTAATCCTAGAATAACATCCTTGGTTCACAGATACTTGGGCCCTTTGATCAAGATGGGAACCAGGTATATTAAAATTCATACTAACTATTAATTAAGGTCTAGTAATTTGCACGGTAGCAAGTTTTGTTTGACATGCATATTTTGGTGACTGGAGGCCATAAACAGACTTCAATATAATTTGTCAGACAATGCCTGATCAACCATGCAGCAATTCATACTTTAAGCCACAGACAGCTTCATCCAATTCTTTGATTAAACTACCAACCATGCCTGGTTGGGACATCCTCCAATTCACCACAAAGTAACAGCAAGGCAATGCACCCTTGAAGAGCCTAATCCCAGTGCCACACTATACAGCAAGACCACTTTAGTAGTAAAAGCCCAAAATGTTAAAATTTTACCCATTTTTGGAAGGACCCCACATTAATTAAAAATAAACAATATTTAACATTTCTATTTCATGTTTTTTCCCATTTCAATACTCTTGAAATATTATTTCATTCTATGCACTGGTGCAAGCACCTTAAGATCTAGGCAAAAATGCCTGGAGACTAGCAATTTTACTCAAGTTACAACAAAAGCAATGATGTGCACAGACCTCAAGCCACCAAAACTCTAAAGGTCAATTTAAAGTCACATGTCCCACGTACTGCATTTGCACATTTACAGACCTACATGGCCAGTGGATCCAAGGCAAAGAGCCACCAACCATGGGTGAGGACTATGCTAGTGTCTAGTATCAAACACAGTTATCAAGCAACACCACTATATATTGGGGTAATGTACAATGTTTGGCAGAATGTGTAAAATTGAAAATGTAGAGGTGCAATAGGCTGTGGTGGGTATGTGCGCCTGCAAGCCACTCCAAGCAACAGCCTGTTGGAACAGGCTTGGGGAGTAGTAGAACTCCCAGAACCCCATCAAGCAGGTAATGACTTTTCACCATTAATGGTGACACCCACCCACCCACCAAGGTAATTAAATAACTGACCCCTAACATTCCAAAAGAAAACCACTAAGCCACTAAAGGATACCTTATCAACCAAGCTTTGATTCTTACATCAGATGGCATGCAGCAGCAGCACAACTCATCAACCAAGAGGCTGGAGCAGAGACCACATCAGACTCCTGTGAACCACCTCAAGACTGGCTAGGACACCTAATGCTACCTCTGCCACTTTACAACACCTAAATGATTGAAACACTAATGTCAAAATCCCTAAACTAGTGCATTATGTTACCATCTAGATGCTTACTAAGTACTGCACTACATCTTGGCAATGACATTACTAAAGTACCATTTTGCACCTACAAGGGAACAGTATTTTTTATTAAATACATTTTGAAAACCAACTAGCACATCTACACAACTTGGATAAACCCTAAAGCCAAGGCCTGCAAGTTAGTAATTGCAGCAATGTAAACCAATACAGAAACTTGTGGTACGTGATAGCTTGCTAGTTAAATGCAAAGATTCTGAAGCCTGCTGTAAATTATTAAACATTAATATTGTATACTGTACCAATTGCCAAGCTGTGCCTGCTTTTACCTATTAAATATAACTACCAAAGGCCTGTAAGTGCCCTAACCTACAACCCTCAACACTGGGCAAGATCCTTTGTCAGTGCAGCAATTTCCCCAAGAGCTTTGCTTGATTGATCTCTTAAATTTTAGTAATACTATCACTTCATCATTTGAAGTTAAATATGATTCAATAAATATGAAGTTAAATATGAACGACTTACAAGTTTCATACAGAAAAGTAGTCCAATAAGCCCAAGTTCATTTGCATTTATTAAATATTTCAAGTTAACCTGTGGAGGCCAGCAATACTTTTATATGGTACAATACATACTCAAGCCACCATATTCAACTCAACATCCTGTTGGACCAAGCTCTCAAGTCAAGCCAGGCTTTTGGAGTAGAACAACTCCCAGAACCCCCATCAAGCAGGTATCAAATGGGTACCTCCCTCTTAAAATCCACCTTAAGTGTAATTACTGCTTAATACAGTACACCATCTGCCTCCTTATATTCTGGAATAAAAGTACACTGTACAGCACTCATGATTTCGGGAATTAGCGTACCCGCAGCCTGGTCCTCGAGCAGGCCTTTTTGTTACACCCCCCCAGGAAGCAGCCCATAGCAGCTGTCCAACTCCCAGGTACCTATTTACTGCTAGGTAACAGGGGCATCAGGGTGAAAAACTTTTTACCCATTTGTCTATGCCTCCACCTGGGATTGAACCCAGAACCTCAGGACTACGAATCCGAAGCGCTGTCCACTCAGCTGTTAGGCGCCCATCAGGGTATTAGTTTTACCAACAATCTTTTTGTCAGGGATAGGGAACATCCTCCTCCAAAGGCTACTGATCAACCAGGCTGTGACTCATACGTCAGGCTGCGAGCAGCCGCGTCCAACAGCCTGGTTGATCAGTCCAGCAACCAGGAGGCCTGGTCGATGACCGGGCCGCGGGACGTAAGCCCCGGAAGCACCTCAAGGTATCCTCAAGGTAAGGTAACATTATTACACTTCAGGCTTATCAAGGTAACCTCCAAAAACAGTTTCCTAACCAATGAATTTACTGCCAGGTGAACAGAGGTATTAGGTGAAAGGAATTTGGCCTAACCATTTCTATTCTACCCTTTAACTGAACTCAGGATCACTAACAGTCTTAGAATGAAGGCTGAACAAAAACACTGTCATGCCTCTCCATCAACGAAGTGGCAACGGGGCCCACAGCACCTCTGATGCATTTCCGATGGTTCATGTATAATAAGAGAGGCGACGCCGAGGAAAATAAGACTCGCGTCCCTAAAAATACCACGAGATGAAGTTCCATGAGACCCAATTACAACCAAGAGCTATCCCATGCAATTTCATTTGCCATCATACAATTTAGAACTCAAATGCTGAAGAGCAAGACAATGTAATCAAACAGTAGCATATTACAAGTTTCTATTTTGCACACTGCCACTGATACAGGTCAGTTGTTTATAAGTGTCAAACAGCCCTGTCAAGTTCATACAGGTCAAGTTTGCAGGGAGACATTTTCATGGGTTTCCCTAATAAATTCCAGGTTTCCTTCAAATTTCAGACCAGCATAATTTACAGTTGAATATCAAGTGTTAAGTGTGGGTTTTCCCTGTACACTAGTGCCAACAATGCATTATTCTTCTAGCAGCCTTTGTCTTTTTAACATTTAGCAATGTTAAAAGATTGTTAACTTCCCTGGCATAATACTGGAAATGCTATTACAATGTCAAGTTCTAACAAGACTTGTGTAGTTACAGTGAAGCAAAAGAGGATTCAAATCCTCAAATACTGGTGGATGGAAGCTTTTAAGATTCTATAAAATGAGCAAGGCTAACAGCCTTTGGGGCACTGCACTAGTAATTGAAGATTAGAAAATATAAAATCTAGAGAAATTTTTAACCTCATTAAAACTGAAAAACCTATTTCAAAAATACCCAAATAGTTTATTTCCAACACTATTGACCTTCTTGACAACCTTATTAATGAAGGTATTTACAGACCTACAGAACCAGAAAATGCTGCTTATTGGATTTCAACAAAACACACTTATTGGATTTTAGTACATTTACACATTTTAAGTGACCCATAGACATTTTGAACAGGTTTAATGGCAAATTACTAATTTTATGCAAAAAGACTAAGCTGTATCCAGGTATTGTATGAAGCCATCGTTATTCGGACGAAAGTGCCATAACTAGAAATCCCGTCCAAAATGGTTAACAGCTCCATATTGACCTACCCAGGCTTTGCACCCTGGAGTGGACACTCCAGCCTCGACAACCAGAGCACAACTCTGTAGTCTCACGAGCATGTAGGATGCCTAACTACTAGTCCAAAACTCACGCTTGCTAGCCATGTGGCATCACTGGCATTCAAAGCCATTATTGCACTGTTCTGTACCCAGTGTTGCCCTTCATGCAGATGGCACACCTACATGGGCCAACATCCATAACCTTCCCTTCAGAAAACAGTAAGCCAATGTAAATGCATAACTCAAGTGCTACTAACTGACCAAGGAACACACAGTACAGCAACTAAAATCATTCAAGTTCACATGAAATTAAGAGTCTTCCTCCCAATACAAAAGGCTGTACCATCATCAAGGTCCCCTTTTTTATTTGTAAAAGTTTACATGTAAAAATTACCATATTTAGAAATACGTACCCACAATAGTTGTGTAATTATGGCATGCACATCCTTTATGGGGAAGGTTGTACAACAAATCCTTCCCTTTTACCTCAGTTAAGTCGCTAACTTTACAAAATGCCAGCATGGCACTGCAACAGTGCACAATTTATTTGGCATTTCAAGCAATGACATTTACCCAATATACAATTAAAAAAAAAAATAGTACAAACACCAGGGAATTCATTTCAGCACAACATACTTTCCAAAGTAAATTTGGGCTGTGTCTAGACCCAACTAGAATTTTCATTCATAGCTACCACCCTACGAGCCCAAGCGCTACCATTAACCAAACACCCCGGATACCCATCAATACAGACAGCGGAAAGTTAAAGTCTGGATAACCCCGAGCGACCCCACAGCCACGTGCCCCCCCACGACACCCACCACAGGGGTCAAGGTGCGCCAGTTGCACAAGCCAGCCACTCACTTTCTACAGTAACTGGCCTTGCTCAAAGGAAAACAAGTCCATGTAACTGGCCGCACATAATTAGTGCATGGCAACACCCCCCCCCCAAAGTTCCTCCGTCACCCACTATAATTTCACCTCTGAATTATACCAATTAATCTATCCATACAAACGAAGCATCCATGAAACTCCACAACCATTATTGCCTTATCCGTCCTATAAAATAACTTGAATTTTATTTTACTTCTGAAATACAAGACCAATTATCAAGAGCCCTCAAGGTGAGGATAAGCCTATGCATGTACTCTATAATTTCTTGTCAGGACAAAACTACCTACACAAACTACGCCCTAATTACTCTTAACTGCCATCTTGGTCTACCCGTAACTGCCCTGTACTCTACGTCACCCCAACCACAGTTACAGCACCAAGACATTAGTCTCCACTCCTGTACACGCTGTATGGTGTACACACGAGTGGTGTACACGCTGTATGGTGTACACGCTGTATGGTGTACACACGAGTGGTGTACACTAGTGTACACAGAAGGGGTGTACCGGCCAGTATACCGCTGCCAAACACTTCAACTCCTGTACCGTTCCTGAAACTTTAAGTCACGAGGAAGAATTTTCTAGAAAGGAAAAGTCCCAACATCACCCTTATAGGCCTAAATCGCTGCCATCAACAGACCTACACATACAAATGATTTAAAACCTAAAAATTTATAGAAAAACCTTTAAATACCACTTAAACGTATACATTAAATAAAAAAAGGAATAGGATATAAAAATTAAGAGGCTTCCTTCCCATAAAGGGATTTACAGAAGCCAGGGAGAATGGGACAGCCTTTAGGCCTAGGGGAGGAGGGGGGGGGAAGAATATTGGGGTCAAGAGGAGGAAACTTTCACTAGGAGCTGTCAAGCCTCCCCCCCACCAGGGCCGCCAAGCCAAGCCGGCCTTTGTTACACCCTAAAGCCACCCCCGCCACACCCCGCCCCTACACCCAGCCACACCCCACACCCCGCCCCTCCCCACGCCCCCTCCACACACCCAGCAGCCGCACGGGGGCAGAAAAGGGACAAAACTCCCATATATGAGAGAGGGAGAGAGAGGGCGAGGGAGAGAGAGAGAGAGAGCAAGCCGGCACACACGCCAATACTCACCTCAATATTATTACTCTTGGCCCATAGTGTGCCGTCGTGACCAGCGATAATGGCCTTAGCGACAAGTCCAGAGCCCATAAGCTGCTGGTCAACGTAATTTTGCCACGACATTGTGAAATAATTTGCTAGAAATGAGCCACTGCAACTCCCGAACCACAACTGACTTGCCTACTGCCAGGGAGGAGGTCGGGCCGCACAACGCCGTGTATCCCTCCGCCGCCGGGCTGCCAGACGCCCCCTGTTTCACACCCCCCCATCCCCTCCCAACCCCCTAATTACCTCACACTACTCCTTACCCCGCCCTAAATACCATATATATAGAGAGAGATATTATCCACGGGATGCTATGGTTCAATTACGAGTGTTAATGGGGAGGCTGTCATGTTGGTATTAATTATTTAGTGTCAGGGGCTGCCGGCTCAAATGTGGCGTTTTCTGGCATACACCGGCACGTATATATAACCTTATCAGTTATCTCAGTGATTTCAACGTCCTCTTTTTAATGCGTATACGGGGCGTCAATTCCAGACGCAGTGGCGTAGTTTATTAGATAATTAATGGGGTAGGGCATCCATGTTGAACTAGTTTGTTCGGCGTAGTCCCAGATGAATCATCGCTGTTACTGGGAGGGTCCATGTGTCAAGTGACGTCATCACACTCTAAAAGAGCGGGAAATCACGAAATATCAGAAAATGGGAATTGCCATTGCAGAGCAACATTGGCCTTGCAACACACGTAATTCATTACAGCCTATGTCGCAAAGATAGCGTTTGCCACAGTGCCGTATATATGGCAGTAAAGGTCGCCCAACTGGCGCCAAGGGAACGAGCAGCTCAGGCCACCGGCGCACTAATTATTGCCTATAAATGGTAATCCGACATTTATGGTCATTCCGCTCTCACTTAGCCTTCAAATCAAGTATTTGCATTACAAAAGTTGCAACGGTTGCAGACTATGGCGCCTATTCCATAAGTGATCAAGCGCATGCCAAGTAGCGTTCAAACAGCATAAACCAGCTATACATTTCACCTACGACGTATGTATCTATTTTTACACATTCTTAAAAATATAACAAGAATTCTGAGGAAGCCTTTACACCCCAACCGAGAGGGGGGGTCTATGGACCCCAGAGGGTCCATACAAACATTTCAAGGGATCTATACGAGATACAGTACTGTAGCCTAATACAATATATGAACCAATATGAAGGTGTTGAACTGAACCTCTGCTATTGACAATAACAAGTAGCGTTACTACTTGTTATTAACTAACTAACAAGAACACTGCAGACATTGTAACATATGAATGTTTGTCCTTGTTTTGGCAGGATGAGAACGTCGTTGTTGGAGTTCCACTACCACCCACAGGAGGGGCAAGGTGTTCCACTACCACCCACAGGAGGGGCAAGGTGTTCCACTACCACCCACAGGAGGGGCATGGTGTTCCACTACCACCCACAAGAGGGGCATGGTGTTCCACTACCACCCACAGGATGGGCAAGGTGTTCCACTACCACCCACAGGAGGGGCATGGTGTTCCACTACCACCCACAAGAGGGGCATGGTGTTCCACTACCACCCACAGGATGGGCAAGGTGTTCCACTACCACCCACAGGAGGGGCATGGTGTTCCACTACCACCCACAGGAGGGGCATGGTGTTCCACTACCACCCACAGGAGGGGCATGGTGTTCCACTACCACCCACAGGATGAGCAAGGTGTTCCAGTACCACCCACAGGAGGGGCATGGTGTTCCACTACCACCCACAGGATGAGCAAGGTGTTCCACTACCACCCACAGGATGAGCAAGGTGTTCCACTACCACCCACAGGATGGGCAAGGTGTTCCACTACCACCCACAGGAGGGGCAAGGTGTTCCACTACCACCCACAGGATGAGCATGGTGTTCCACTACCACCCACAGGAGGGGCAAGGTGTTCCACTACCACCCACAGGAGGGGCATGGTGTTCCACTACCACCCACAGGATGAGCATGGTGTTCCACTACCACCCACAGGATGGGCATGGTGTTCCACTACCACCCACAGGATGGGCATGGTGTTCCACTACCACCCACAGGAGGGGCAAGGTGTTCCACTACCACCCACAGGAGGGGCAAGGTGTTCCACTACCACCCACAGGAGGGGCAAGGTGTTCCACTACCACCCACAGGATGAGCATGGTGTTCCACTACCACCCACAGGAGGGGCAAGGTGTTCCACTACCACCCACAGGAGGGGCAAGGTGTTCCACTACCACCCACAGGAGGGGCATGGTGTTCCACTACCACCCACAGGATGGGCAAGGTGTTCCACTACCACCCACAGGATGAGCAAGGTGTTCCACTACCACCCACAGGAGTGGCAAGGTGTTCCACTACCACCCACAGGAGTGGCAAAGTGTTCCACTACCACCCACAGGAGTGGCAAGGTGTTCCACTACCACCCACAGGAGTGGCAAGGTGTTCCACTACCACCCACAGGATGGGCAAGGTGTTCCACTACCACCCACAGGATGGGCATGGTGTTCCACTACCACCCACAGGATGGGCAAGGTGTTCCACTACCACCCACAGGAGGGGCAAGGTGTTCCACTACCACCCACAGGATGAGCAAGGTGTTCCACTACCACCCACAGGAGGGGCAAGGTGTTCCACTACCACCCACAGGAGGGGCAAGGTGTTCCACTACCACCCACAGGATGAGCATGGTGTTCCACTACCACCCACAGGATGGGCATGGTGTTCCACTACCACCCACAGGAGTGGAAAGGTGTTCCACTACCACCCACAGGATGGGCAAGGTGTTCCACTACCACCCACAGGATGGGCATGGTGTTCCACTACCACCCACAGGATGGGCAAGGTGTTCCACTACCACCCACAGGAGGGGCAAGGTGTTCCACTACCACCCACAGGATGAGCAAGGTGTTCCACTACCACCCACAGGAGGGGCAAGGTGTTCCACTACCACCCACAGGATGGGCAAGGTGTTCCACTACCACCCACAGGATGGGCATGGTGTTCCACTACCACCCACAGGATGGGCAAGGTGTTCCACTACCACCCACAGGAGGGGCAAGGTGTTCCACTACCACCCACAGGATGAGCAAGGTGTTCCACTACCACCCACAGGAGGGGCAAGGTGTTCCACTACCACCCACAGGAGGGGCAAGGTGTTCCACTACCACCCACAGGATGAGCATGGTGTTCCACTACCACCCACAGGATGGGCATGGTGTTCCACTACCACCCACAGGAGGGGCAAGGTGTTCCACTACCACCCACAGGATGAGCATGGTGTTCCACTACCACCCACAGGAGGGGCGAGGTGTTCCACTACCACCCACAGGAGGGGCAAGGTGTTCCACTACCACCCACAGGAGAGGCAAGGTGTTCCACTACCACCCACAGGATGAGCATGGTGTTCCACTACCACCCACAGGATGGGCATGGTGTTCCACTACCACCCACAGGAGGAGCAAGGTGTTCCACTACCACCCACAGGATGAGCATGGTGTTCCACTACCACCCACAGGATGAGCATGGTGTTCCACTACCACCCACAGGATGGGCATGGTGTTCCACTACCACCCACAGGAGGGGCAAGGTGTTCCACTACCACCCACAGGATGAGCATGGTGTTCCACTACCACCCACAGGAGGGGCAAGGTGTTCCACTACCACCCACAGGAGGGGCAAGGTGTTCCACTACCACCCACAGGAGGGGCAAGGTGTTCCACTACCACCCACAGGAGGGGCAAGGTGTTCCACTACCACCCACAGGATGAGCATGGTGTTCCACTACCACCCACAGGAGGGGCAAGGTGTTCCACTACCACCCACAGGAGGGGCATGGTGTTCCACTATCACCCACAGGAGGGGCATGGTGTTCCACTACCACCCACAGGAGGGGCAAGGTGTTCCACTACCACCCACAGGAGGGGCAAGGTGTTCCACTACCACCCACAGGAGGGGCAAGGTGTTCCACTACCACCCACAGGAGGGGCAAGGTGTTCCACTACCACCCACAGGATGAGCATGGTGTTCCACTACCACCCACAGGAGGGGCAAGGTGTTCCACTACCACCCACAGGAGGGGCATGGGGTTCCACTACCACCCACAGGATGAGCATGGTGTTCCACTACCACCCACAGGAGGGGCAAGGTGTTCCACTACCACCCACAGGATGAGCATGGTGTTCCACTACCACCCACAGAAGGGGCAAGGTGTTCCACTACCACCCACAGGAGGGGCATGGGGTTCCACTACCACCCACAGGATGAGCATGGTGTTCCACTACCACCCACAGGAGGGGCAAGGTGTTCCACTACCACCCACAGGATGAGCATGGTGTTCCACTACCACCCACAGGAGGGGCAAGGTGTTCCACTACTACCCACAGGAGGGGCATGGGGTTCCACTACCACCCACAGGATGAGCATGGTGTTCCACTACCACCCACAGGATGAGCATGGTGTTCCACTACCACCCACAGGATGAGCATGGTGTTCCACTACCACCCACAGGATGAGCATGGGGTTCCACTACCACCCACAGGATGAGCATGGTGTTCCACTACCACCCACAGGAGGGGCAAGGTGTTCCACTACCACCCACAGGATGAGCATGGTGTTCCACTACCACCCACAGGAGGGGCATGGTGTTCCACTACCACCCACAGGATGAGCATGGTGTTCCACTACCACCCACAGGATGAGCATGGTGTTCCACTACCACCCACAGGATGAGCATGGTGTTCCACTACCACCCACAGGAGGGGCAAGGTGTTCCACTACCACCCACAGGATGAGCATGGTGTTCCACTACCACCCACAGGATGAGCATGGTGTTCCACTACCACCCACAGGATGAGCATGGTGTTTCACTACCACCCACAGGATGAGTACGGTGTTCCACTACCACCCACAGGAGGGGCAAGGTGTTCCACTACCACCCACAGGATGGGCATGGTGTTCCACTACCACCCACAGGATGAGCATGGTGTTCCACTACCACCCACAGGAGGGGCAAGGTGTTCCACTACCACCCACAGGATGAGCATGATGTTCCACTACCACCCACAGGATGAGCATGGTGTTCCACTACCACCCACAGGAGGGGCAAGGTGTTCCACTACCACCCACAGGATGGGCATGGTGTTCCACTACCACCCACAGGATGAGCATGGTGTTCCACTACCACCCACAGGATGAGCATGGTGTTCCACTACCACCCACAGGATGAGCATGGTGTTCCACTACCACCCACAGGATGAGCATGGTGTTCCACTACCACCCACAGGATGGGCAAGGTGTTCCACTACCACCCACAGGAGGGGCAAGGTGTTCCACTACCACCCACAGGATGAGCATGGTGTTCCACTACCACCCACAGGATGAGCATGGTGTTCCACTACCACCCACAGGATGGGCAAGGTGTTCCACTACCACCCACAGGAGGGGCAAGGTGTTCCACTACCACCCACAGGATGAGCAAGGTGTTCCACTACCACCCACAGGATGAGCATGGTGTTCCACTACCACCCACAGGATGAGCATGGTGTTCCACTACCACCCACAGGATGAGCACGGTGTTCCACTACCACCCACAGGATGAGCATGGTGTTCCACTACCACCCACAGGATGAGCATGGTGTTCCACTACCACCCACAGGATGAGCAAGGTGTTCCACTACCACCCACAGGATGAGCAAGGTGTTCCACTACCACCCACAGGATGAGCATGGTGTTCCACTACCACCCACAGGAGGGGCAAGGTGTTCCACTACCACCCACAGGATGAGCATGGTGTTCCACTACCACCCACAGGATGAGCATGGTGTTCCACTACCACCCACAGGATGAGCATGGTGTTCCACTACCACCCACAGGATGAGCATGGTGTTCCACTACCACCCACAGGATGAGCATGGTGTTCCACTACCACCCACAGGAGGGGCAAGGTGTTCCACTAACACCCACAGGATGAGCAAGGTGTTCCACTACCACCCACAGGATGAGCATGGTGTTCCACTACCACCCACAGGAGGGGCATGGTGTTCCACTACCACCCACAGGATGGGCATGGTGTTCCACTACCACCCACAGGAGGGGCAAGGTGTTCCACTACCACCCACAGGATGAGCAAGGTGTTCCACTACCACCCACAGGAGGAGTATGGGGTTCATAATAAATGAACCCAATTATCCTACACAGCAAGTCATCAACCTAACATGCTCAGTATGCCCCATATCTTTTCTGTGCCAATTCTGTCGTTAATACCAAAATATCATCAACAAAACAGTGCCCCAAAACTACCCAATAGTATGAAGTATTATTCTTCCACTTAAATAATCCCCTGAAGCACAGGACACATTTTTTATATATTGAACCATTTTCCTTAGATGTTAAGCCTGTCAGTACCACCGGACGGTTTCTGTAAACTTAACAAGAAATGGGACTCTTGTAGTGAAAACAGAAATACAAAGGAATACAAGGTTGCAAACAAAATATTTCAAAACAGCACAACGGATTGGAATGAGCTACACGGATGCACATTCATCCCAGCAACAACAGTCTGCTGGATCGAAACGAGGGAGTGAGGAGAGAGAGGGCGAGCCAAGTGGAACAGCTTCACTCAATAACCCCGAAAGTCAGTGTAGTGGAGGATGGAACAAGCATCTAAGGGTGTTTCCTTAATAACCTTCTACAGGTTGATAGTTCTTAATAACCCTCCAGAGGTTGATAGGTCTTAATAACCCTCCAGAGGTTGATAGGTCTTAATAACCCTCCAGATGTTGATAGGCCTTAATAACCCTCCAGAGGTTGATAGTTCTTAATAACCCTCCAGAGGTTGATAGGTCTTAATAACCCTCCAGAGGTTGATAGGTCTTAATAACCCTCCAGAGGTTGATAGGTCTTAATAACCCTCCAGAGGTTGATAGGTCTTAATAACCCTCCAGAGGTTGATAGGCCTTAATAACCCTCCAGAGGTTGATAGGTCTTAATAACCCTCCAGAGGTTGATAGGCCTTAATAACCCTCCAGAGGTTGATAGGCCTTAATAACCCTCCAGAGGTTGATAGGTCTTAATAACCCTCCAGAGGTTGATAGGCCTTAATAACCCTCCAGAGGTTGATAGGCCTTAATAACCCTCCAGAGGTTGATAGGCCTTAATAACCCTCCAGAAAAAAACAACGGAGTTTCCCATTAGTTTACCACAAGAGTATTGATAATTACTAATTAGGGGTCGCTAGTGGTTCATGGGAGGGAGGGAACTATCAGGGGGGGGGGGAAGCACCATGCCATTACGACTATATAGCACTTGGAAGAGGTCAGGATAAGGATTTGGGATGGGACGGGGGGAAGGAATGGTGGCCAACCACTTGTGGACGGTCGGGGATTGAACGCCGACCTGCATGAAGCGAGACCATGGCTCTACCGTCTAGCCCAAGTGGTTGGACTCATGGGCGGAAACCAGTGTTAAAAAGGGAAATTTTAAGATTAAATAAAGATTTGATTTAATCAAAATTATGATATTTTGTAAACTTAAAAAGATAAGAATGTTTTGTTCTTAAAAAAAGTTTACATTCTTAAGAATGTAAATAATTAAGAACATAACAATTAAGGTAACTGCAGAAAGCCTATTGGTCCATATGAGGCAGCTTCTATTTATATCCATCCAATCTCATTTATATGTAAATACATGTTTAACCTACGCTGGAAACAACACCGAGTCACCCAGGGACCGGGTTGAGAGGCAGTGAACTCCAGTGGGTTGAGAGGCAGTGAACTCCAGTGGGCTGAGAGGCAGTGAACTCCAGTGGTTGAGAGGCAGTGAACTCCAGTGGGTTGAGAGGCAGTGAACTCCAGTGGGTTGAGAGGCAGTGAACTCCAGTGGGCTGAGAGGCAGTGAACTCCAGTGGGCTGAGAGGCAGTGAACTCCAGTGGGTTGAGAGGCAGTAATGGTTAATGGTATCGTGTAATATCTCTGATATATTGTCCATGTCTAAATTACGTAATCATTGCCAGAGTAGGATAGAAGTAGCTTTTAGGAATTTGTGAATATCATAATTTCGACTAAATAAAATGTTAAATTTCCATCTTAAAGTGTCAGTGGTTTTCCATCCATTGTCATCTCCCGTGTGCCAACAAGGTCATTGAACCTCCTTGTGTGAACCTCCCAAATTCTCCAGTATTAAATTATTAAAAATAACTGTCAGTAAGTGATTACATCAAAAAGAAGAACTCTCTCAGTAGTAATTAAAGTCAAGAGGGGACAGTGGTTTCCGTCATGAACCACTGGTGACCAACTAATTAGTAATTATCAATACTCTTGTGGTAACTAGGGTGGTCGCAGCCCGTGTTTCTCCTTTGTCTGTGGGATTAGTTGGATTAGGTTACCTGGTAACCTCGCAATAAAAACAGCTACTGACCTTTGGAATGTGAACAACTGATAATCTATGTAAACATCTGCTAACGTTAGCAATGTGAGCAGTTGCTAACCTTAGCAGCGTAAACAGGAACTATCCTTAGCAATGTAAACATCTGCTAACTTTAGCAATGTGAGCAGTTGCTAACCTTAGCAGCGTAAACAGGAACTATCCTTAGCAATGTAAACATCTGCTAACTTAGCAATGTGAGCAGTTGCTAACCTTAGCAGCGTAAACAGGAACTATCCTTAGCAATGTAAACATCTGCTAACTTTAGCAATGTGAGCAGTTGCTAACCTTAGCAGCGTAAACAGGAACTATCCTTAGCAATGTAAACATCTGATAACTTTAGCAACATTAACAGTTTCTAACTTTAGCAGTTAGCGGACAAAATCCCCCCCCCCCCCACACATGTAGTCCCGGANTGTCTAGCATTGGGAAGACACCCGTTAGCATCTCCAAAAATGTCCGGTTAATGCCAGTATTGGCACTGTTCTCCTCCCGCACCTTCTGAGAAGCATCTTAAGCACCATCACCATGGTCATACCAGCAGCAGCACCATGTTAATACTTTGGTGGCACCAGGCATCAGGTCACCGTTACTAGCAGCTACAGCAGCAGCACCACAGGGTTTGCCAGCAGCTACAGCAGCAGCACCACAGGGTTTGCAAGCAGCTAAGCAGCAGCAGCACACACAGGGTCTGCCAGCAGCTAAGCAGCAGCACCACAGGGTCTGCCAACAGCTAAGCAGCACCACAGGGTCTGTCAGCCACTAAGAAGCAGCACCACAGGGTCTGCCAGCAGCTAAGCAGCAGCACCACAGGGTCTGTCAGCCACTAAGAGCAGCAGCCACAGGGTCTGCCAGCAGCTAAGCAGCAGCACCACAGGGTTGCCAGCAGCTAAGCAGCAGCAGCACCACAGGGTCTGCCAGCAGCTAAGCAGCAGCACCACAGGGTCTGTCAGCCACTAAGAAGCAGCACCACAGGGTCTGCCAGCAGCTAAGCAGCAGCACCACAGGGTCTGCCAACAGTAAGCAGCAGCACCACAGGGTCTGCCAACAGGTAACAGCAGCACCACAGGGTCTGCCAACAGCTAAGCAGCAGCACCACAGGGTCTGCCAACAGTTAAGCGCAGCACCACAGGGTCTGCCAACAGGTAAGCAGCAGCACCACAGGGTCTGCCAACAGCTAAGCAGCAGCACCACAGGTCTGCCAGCAGCTAAGCAGCAGCACCACAGGGTCTGCCAGCAGCTAAGCAGCAGCACACAGGGTCTGCCAGCACTAAGCAGCAGCACCACAGGGTCTGCCAACAGCTAAGCAGCAGCACCACAGGGTCTGCCAGCAGCTAAGCAGCAGCACCACAGGGTCTGCCAGCAGCTAAGCAGCAGCACCACAGGGTCTGCCAGCAGCTAAGCAGCAGCAACACAGGGTCTGCCAGCAGCTAAGCAGCAGCACCACAGGGTCTGCCAGCCACCACAGGGTCTGCCAGCAGCTAAGCAGCAGCAACACAGGGTCTGCCAGCAGCTAAGCAGCAGCACACAGGGTCTGCCACAGCAGCAACACAGGGTCTGCCAGCAGCAGCAACACAGGGTCTGCCAGCAGCTAAGCAACAGCACCACAGGGTCTGCCAGCAGCTAAGCAGCAGCAACACAGGGTCTGCCAGCAGCACCACAGGGTCTGCCAACAGCTAAGCAGCAGCAACACAGGGTCTGCCAGCAGCTAAGCAACAGCACCACAGGGTCTGCCAACAGCTAAGCAGCAGCACACAGGGTCTGCCAACAGCTAAGCAGCAGCAACACAGGGTCTGCCAACAGCTAAGCACAGCACCACAGGGTCTGCCAACAGCTAAGCAGCAGCACCACAGGGTCTGCCAGCAGCACCACAGGGTCTGCCAGCAGCTAAGCAGCAGCAACACAGGGTCTGCCAGCAGCACCACAGGGTCTGCCAGCAGCTAAGCAGCAGCACCACAGGGTCTGCCAGCAGCTAAGCAGCAGCAACACAGGGTCTGCCAGCAGCACCACAGGGTCTGCCAACAGCTAAGCAGCAGCAACACAGGGTCTGCCAGCAGCTAAGCAACAGCACCACAGGGTCTGCCAACAGCTAAGCAGCAGCAACACAGGGTCTGCCAACAGCTAAGCAGCAGCAACACAGGGTCTGCCAACAGCTAAGCAGCAGCAACACAGGGTCTGCCAACAGCTAAGCAACAGCACCACAGGGTCTGCCAGGAGCTAAGCAACAGCACCACAGGGTCTGCCAACAGCTAAGCAGCAGCAACACAGGGTCTGCCAACAGCTAAGCAGCAGCACCACAGGGTCTGCCAACAGCTAAGCAGCAGCACCACAGGGTCTGCCAACAGCTAAGCAGCAGCACCACAGGGTCTGCCAGCAGCTAAGCAACAGCACCACAGGGTCTGCCAACAGCTAAGCAGCAGCACCACAGGGTCTGCCAGCAGCTAAGCAGCAGCACCACAGGGTCTGCCAGCAGCTAAGCAGCAGCACCACAAGGTCTGCCAGCAGCTAAGCAGCAGCACCACAGGGTCTGCCAACAGTTAAGCAGCAGCAACACAGGGTCTGCCAGCAGCTAAGCAGCAGCACCACAGGGTCTGCCAACAGCTAAGCAGCAGCACCACAGGGTCTGCCAGCAGCTAAGCAGCAGCACCACAGGGTCTGCCAGCAGCTAAGCAGCAGCACCACAAGGTCTGCCAGCAGCTAAGCAGCAGCAACACAGGGTCTGCCAGCAGCTAAGCAGCAGCACCACAGGGTCTGCCAACAGCTAAGCAGCAGCACCACAGGGTCTGCCAGCAGCTAAGCAGCAGCACCACAGGGTCTGCCAGCAGCTAAGCAGCAGCACCACAGGGTCTGCCAGCAGCTAAGCAGCAGCACCACAGGGTCTGCCAGCAGCTAAGCAGCAGCACACAGGGTCTGCCAACAGCTAAGCAGCAGCACCACAGGGTCTGCCAACAGTTAAGCAGCAGCAACACAGGGTCTGCCAGCAGCTAAGCAGCAGCAGCACAGGGTCTGCCAACAGTTAAGCAGCAGCACCACAGGGTCTGCCAACAGTTAAGCAGCAGCAACACAGGGTCTGCCAACAGCTAAGCAGCAGCACCACAGGGTCTGCCAACAGCCAAGCAGTAGCACAGGATCCATTAGCATGTAACGATGGGTAATAGGCCTATTTTGCAACTTGATATTTAATTTTGTTCTGGGTGAGAGCAACATTTTTGTATATATTACTGACGAGGTAATGTAGGTTGCAACTATTGGTTGCTCGTGTTAGTGCGAACTTTGTTTTTTTTTAGTTTACTGTAATGTCAGTGCATGAATCTTGCACTAATTATGTGTAACATACCACAATTGCTGACTTGTGATCCCTGCATTAACCTGTAGTTAAATATGTATATTGTTAACCTGAACTGACATGGTCTGTAATCTATCCCTTTTACATCTGTGCTCCGAGATTACTTACAACACTTAAGAAAAATTAACATTTGATTTTACCACCATTTTAAGCATTCCCATTAAACTTTTGCAATAAATTGTTAATATAATTAAACGTATTTTTTTAATTAATATTTTTTGTCCAATTTATTTTATTTTTACAGTTCATATCTTCATTTCTTGTACACAGTATTAGTGCAATTCATGTAAGATTCATCTGATAGACAATTCTTTACATTAACTAAAAAAATTATTAACCTTTAAACTTACTACCATAACAATTTATGCTGTATTCTTATAAATTGGTACGTCATTTTACTAGGTGACTTATTAACACTACTTCTGGTTTATGCTTCGTTTTATCAACAGTTATATTTGCTAGAACTTCGTAATGCTAGATGCAATTAAATTGGTGCCGAGGTGGACAAGAAAAAACATTTATTAAGTAGTGTTTATTGGGGGGCAATGGAAGCTGTACAATACTGAGCACCAGCAGGACAACTGCTAGTGCGGCAGAACACCAAGCCTGGGCACACAAGGGCCAATTTTGTGCCGCTGATAACCACAGCAGTGACCTTGGGTGGTCAACGCTGTGCTGGAACCTTAAGTTAAAAAATGACACGACCAGCGATCCTGAACCTGACGTATTTTGAACATGAATATGACCACATCGAACTTCTACCTCAGGTTCATAACCGCTGACCTTATTGAATTGACTAACTCCCCCCCACCCCCCTAAAACTTTTCAAAACAAAGTTCAAAATCTCCCAAAATGTGTAGGAGTTAATTACCCCCCCAAATCAAGTGAAAAATTACATTAACAAAACTTAGAACACTGAGCAAATGCACAGTAATAGATATTAGGACCCAATCAATAACAGGCTAGAGCAGGTTTTCTTACTAGAAAATGTAGTTCGTTGGATATCAACACAAGATACCAGTTGAAATAAGGAATGCATGTCCCATAAAATCGTTTCCACTTTACAGATGGTTGACAACGGAAAACTACTTAAAGGAACAAATTCAATAAAATTCAACATGAGCATCAGTGGCTAGCAGAGACTAGACACTCACAGTTGTTCGAGTGTGGAAGGAATCGAGTTGATCAAGAGTGAGATGTGGTTCAGGAGAAAAGGTGGTAGTGGGAGAGGAAGCCTTTATGGGAGGGAAAAGAGGGGTGGGGGGGTCACAAGGATTAGGGAACAATTGAGTCAACCCCCCCTCCCCTGCCACTAAATGCTTGCAGATACACACAAGCTAGCCACTTCACTAATAGCTGGAAACAAAAATAATCACTTATCAAGAGTGCAAGTTAATTCACAAGCTTCAATAATAATGTTCAGGGAAAAAATTTATTTTACAAAAGTGTTGAAACGTGTAAAGTATATATATCCACTTCATTGAACCCTTGCCAAAGTCTGAAATACATACATACATCAACACTGGTGACACAGGCAAGCCTCTCCCAAACAGTAGCTGTTATTATCCAAAAATCCAAGGGCTTACACATTTTTCTCTTTCTGTTTGCATTTGTTCAGATTGAGTAGCAGAGTTTAATAAGATGGAACATGTCTGGTTCATGTCACAGTCATAATTCCACTGGTCAACACTGGTATATCACATGTCATCCACTGCCATGAATTTCCAAGTGAAGAAACGGTGATATTCAGAGGATCCGCCATCACTGCAAAAAAAAAAATTTAATTTGTTTAAATCACTGCCACCTATTAAATTTCAGTTCCCAAAGTGCAACTACTTTGGAAAATTTTACAATGTTCCATATGGAAATTAACTTTGCATGCATGTCCAGAAACAAAAATAAAAACATTAAAGATGCATCTAATTATCTTCCAAATTACATGTCTCAACTCCAATAGGAAGAACATTCATTCACCAATGTTTAGAGAGCAATAATTACAAAATTGTTCATATACAATTAACTTTCCCATAGAAAAATTTAGCTATTTAATTGTTAATGAATGTTGTCGAAGCTTCCTTACAATCAAGACTAAACCATCTATATTAATTCATTGGTTACAATATCAACACTGACCATCACTAAACATTGATCTTTATTGTGTACAGTAAAAAGTGAGCCTCACTGCTATGTAATCTATGTCCATACTACCTAGGTCATTTCACATTTCTAGTCCAAACTCTTTACTTTCATCGAGGCACTTATCCTAAGAGCACGCCTTTTGAGTAAATCGCAATTGCTACCAATTTCTTGCTGCACAATGTATGCATTATCTCTATAATTCATGGGTAAACAATCTGACTAGCGCACAGTACCTCCAGGCCTTTTGTACCTCCCTCCCACTGTCCAACAATTTATATTTAACCTTTTTTAAGTATGAATTACTTCACAAATTTTGTTTAGCCCTTAAACTGCCAACTGTTAAATGGCCAACATCCCCAGGGTGCTCAAGAAAAATTCTGAAAAAATTACTTATGACAGCCTTCAAGAAGCACAAAAATCCAAATAAAAAGTCTAGCTCTTGTGGTTTAGCTGTAGCAACCTGGGGAAGTTGCATATTTTTAGTTGAATATTTTAAAGGTGCTGCATAGGAACACTATCTTCATTTAGTTTTTTCATGCTAACAGGTTGTATTTGTATCAAAATTACTGTATTATGGAAAACTGAAAATATATGTATGGATATACAAGTATAGATACAGACATCCACATACTAATTCATAATACATGTATATATAAGCCTGAATTTTATAAATACATATAGCACACATTTTGCCTCAAACATATACATGGTAATCACTCATTTGTTGCTAAAAGTTTACTATCTCCTCTATGGCTGCCCTAAACATTCAGACAATGGATGGTGATGTTGCCAAGCCATGGTCATTTTCTTACTAAGGCCCTAGAAGGAAAGTGATGAACTCTGGAATTTTTTTTTTTTTTTTTTTTCCAAGATTGGGATGGTTACTGATGGTCTGAGGAAGCAGATGTGAGCTCTATCCCGCCAAACACACACCGAAACTACGACGTTGGTACAACGTTCGAACAAGTTTTAACACCTAACCAGTTATAACAACCAATATAACAATTTGTAACAACGTTCTAATACGTCATAAACACGTTAAGCCAAGATGTAACAATTTTATTACAAGTTGTAACAAGCGGAAAATAGAGACAGTTTCGGTTTGTGTTTCCAGGGTATGTATGTACAGGACTTTTAAATATGAAAATAATATACAGGTGGTTTGCACCGTTTTGTGACGATTACTCCCATCATATATGTATGTATTGCACTGTTTAAGGGTTAAACATTAGTTTAGATAAAATTATGCAAAAGCCTCTAAAATCCAGTACAGTACTTACAAGTAACCTAAACTGCATACTGTGCAACTTACCTAAACCACTGGAATAAATTTTCCAGCAACTATAATTAGCAACTGCATGGCTAAAAGCTATGCATCTTCAGGCACACACTGCTTCAATGGCAGTATTCCATAAAATACTAACAATTGCTATACACAGATTTATACACAGTATAGAAGCATTGCTTTTAATTCATCCATTTCAGTACTGTAGTGCAGCAATCATTATTCGACCTAATTACAACCTATTTACAATTTTAGCACCCCCCTCCCATACCTCCTCCCCTAGATACTCAAACCACCCTTTGACTTCATGTAAGCCAGCAGCCACAATTGGACCAACTTTCACTAGGCTCTCCTTTATATGACTCAGGTTATTCTACTAATGGTCAGAACCTATTAACCCTTACACTGCTCCCCACTAGTGATTGGCCCATCCCATATGCTCAAATTGCCTGGAGAGGATTTAATGTGCCTCATTTTTAAGAGCCCCTCCTTTTTAGAGGAAGTCATTTGACACTAGACACCTCTGTCAATCATTTCCAATATTTTGGGGGGGGGGGGCAATCCCAAAGTTTCCATCCAGGGCCTCTGTAAGAAGATGCAGACCATGTCTGCCACGCCACCACGCCATCCAGTGACAGCACACTGGCCAGCCATACTGTACTTTGAAACGTTGAACTTTACAGCAAATCGGTCATTTCCACATACAGTATGTATTTGCAGGCAAAATGTGCACTGTGTACAATAAGATTATGGCTTTTATACATTTGTATCAATATATAGTACACAGTATATTTACACATTTGAACATTAATATACTGTACAGTATTTCCAAAGCTATATAATTCATACCATTTTACATTTTATTTTTATCCATGATCACGTTGTAAAGTGAGGAAATTAAAAACTGACATTCCCGAATGGCATCTTCATTTCCATGAAGAAAAATTAAACTTCTACCGGCCACTACAGCTGAACCACGACAGTGATTACTGTGCTTCCTGGATACTAACAATATTAGAGCAAAGCATTTAGTGTTTTGCCAAATGTTTTTTGTTAACTACCCAATCCTGATCAACCAGGCTGTGATTCTTGTGTTAGGCTGTGAGCATCTGCATCCAACAGCCTGGTTGAACAGCCCAGCAACCAGGAGGCCTGGTTGGCAACCGGGCCATGGGGATGCTAATCCTCGAAATCTGGAAGAAACCTGCACAGTTGGGGGGATTTAACTATCCAAACTAGTCAGTCCACCTGCAAACACTTTAGCATTTTACTAGTGAAACTTACTTTGACAATCATCGTTATAAACCGATGGTGCCAGTTTGTCAAGTTTAGTTAATATGTAAGTTTTTTTTTTAATCTCTTATTTCCACAAGTGCATGTTTACAATTGTAAATCTAAACGAGTAATTCCAGCAGTAGAGTTAACTGCGGCCGCGGCCTGGTCGACGACCAGGCCGCGGGGACGCTAAGCCCGGGGAAAACTCCAAGGTAACTAAAAAGGCGCAAATGGGAGGAATAAATAGTTGCAAGTTGTCTTGCCACAAGGCCCAGTGACAGACGCATGGGGTTCATGTGCACAATTGTCCTCATTGCCTACTGACAATACCCCTACATCTTCCCCTTTTTAATGGCCTATTATTCACTAGCCAAGTTCCTCCATTATCATGTCTGAAGTGCACACTTTCTTTAATGCATGCCAACACTAAGCTTCCCTCCAACTCACTAACTACTGGCCATTTCAATCTGAATTTTATTTATTTTAAAAATACAGGTACTGTATATATATTTTTAGGCCTACTGAAGAATTTTCCATAATTATTTATGCCATTTACTACCTTTGCCCTTCCTAACCTATAGTTACATCCATTAATTTACCTACTCCAATATTGTACTTTGACATTTTCCCCAAATTAATATTACTAAGTAGTAGTAGAAAGTAGTAGTAGATAGTAGTAGAAAGTAGTAGATAGTAGCAGTAGTAGAAAGTAGTAGTAGATTGTGTGAATGTACACTAACCTATGAACTACACTAAGAGGCAAAATTTAGCATAGCTGCTATACCACCCACAACTCCCTATTCACACTACTAGTCATCCACTGGCTACTATGCCTACTTGCTCCACAACTCCACAAGTAATTACATTCAAAATAAAGCCTTTCAACTGGTTTTGGCAAATATTTGTCACGTTGTATTTATCAATAAACAGGAAATGGTACAAGGCCTATTGGCTCAGCCAGCCAACTATTTATACCCAACCACTCTTGGTATCTAACCTACACTTAATACTGCATGCTCAGCAAAGTGACTTTGCAATAAAAATATTTACACCTAAATTTTCCATCTGTAGCCTAGCTAATTATTCAAACTTAATTGAAGTAGGCATTTGCCAAACTGCTACATGTAGTACAGTGGTCAATGAGAACATCTTGCTTACACAAAATGCTCATTTTCACAGCTTTAGTCAAACCTGACCCATGATTTAAATTTATTAAGACCTTGTGCATTTTTGTACCTTTTTTTCCATATTTAACCTAAATTAAATTACAAGGCTTTATTTTATGCTGGCACCTTGCTCCATTTTACTATTAACAGCTGCTGCAGTTTCTCCTAAGTTACTAAAGCCACTTAATGAGCCCATTCTCAACAAAAGACCATTTCATCACACCAGTGTCATTTTCCTAATTAAATGGAGAGGGAAGTTGTTGACCAGACCACACACTGTGGTCACACAGACCACACCAGAGGGAAGGCAACACCCAAAGGAATGTAGTTAGATATTTTATTACTTCTATTAGTCAAATAGAATCACTACCACCATCACCAAACTATAGCACCCAATGCTTCATACAAGCAGGTGTACAATGCTCTGGTTAACTTTAACCTTGTGCCATTGGACGGACCAAGTCCTGTGGACATTACCGTATCTCCCTCATTATTAAATCTACTTCTCTCTATAGCACATTGCATTTTGACATACTTTATACAAGGCCAAAAACTTAAAAAAATGGTAGCGACATGCAAAATTGACACGTTTCATTTTCTGTGTGGGTCCTTCGGTTGGTTAGGTTATGGCACTTTAGGGAATGCTCACCAAAATCGGCTGATTAAATACTTTTTGTTCCCTCCAAATACAGTACTTTCCCTCAAATCTGACAACTGAGGCACCAGATTCGAGTGTTTCATCAAAGCCTTTGTAATTCCATCAAGTGCCTTCCAGTTTTAATGTTAGTTATGCCTTTTCCACCAACTACAATACTAAAAACTACTCTTCCAAATTAGTGATAGCCATACTCAAGTATCAACTCCACATTACACCTAAAGGAATGACCCAACTGATTTTAAAGTAATTAAAAGTCATTACCCAATTATTAGATATGGTAATGGTGCGCACAACGGAAACAATAGGCAAAGCATTAGACTTCAAAAATCAAATCTCATTAGTAGTAAAAATTTCCACAATTTGCACATCATTTTAGCCTTTAACAAACCCTAATGTAAATGAATCCAATCATGCCACACTTCCCATACTTTCTAAAATTCAAAAAGGTCAAAGTTTCCAGAACCAATGGCCTCAAATATGCACTACTGTACAATACTAGGCTGGATTTCCCTCATTCATTTAAAATCTTCAAGTACATTAACACCAAATGGGCATCTGGTACCTTACCTCAGTAAGACAAGGAAATTAGGTAATCCCCTAGCGACTCTACAATTGATGCCACCTGAGGGTGTTGAATGGGTTCTTCAAACACTGCTACCAACACTGCTTGCAACGTCTTCATCGAGTGCATTCCAGCCTTTCCTTTCTTGCATCGGATAACCTGTAAGTAAAGAATACCCATGTGTCACCAACCACAAAATCTAGGACCAAGATAAGGAGCTTTCCAAGATTAAAGCTAGCCCTACGTATTCTCCAACTCCAGTCTAGTCTGATAAATAGGTAACCCTAGAAGTTTTGAAATGCCAGGAGCTGTTCATAATTTACCAATATCCAGATATTGCAGCCCAGCCCAAGACAAAACATGTTTACCATCTACATTTGTTACCTGCAATGCTTCTAAATTCAATTTTAACCTACATTTGTATTATCCGAAATATTTTTCCAAGCAACCCATTTCTTGTGTTGGTATGATGAACTATGGTACTCTTGCCACTAGTCCCATTTAACAGAAAAGGCCCATTTACAGCATCTGAATTACTCAAGACAATTTATTGTTACACTGAAATGTGTGGGGCAAAATCTTGCTGAAGCGACCATACGCGTAAAACTCTTACTCCACTTAAGTAAAACGGTAACAGTGGGCCAGCCAGAGGCTTAGGGCCCATACTGGTATATCCCAGAGGGGGGGGGGGGGGAGTTTAGAATATCTTCTTTCCTAGTTGGTTCTACTATTTGCTGGTTTAAGGCAAATCCGTCACATCTGCAAGATGTCATTTGTGCGAGACATCAGACTGCTTCTGGGTACAGTATTCTCACACTATAAAAGTACCGTATTTGCCACATTTTCCATGTTAGAAGTCTCGAGTTTAAATCTAGCAAGATTATGTTAGGGGTAGGGTTTGAGAGGTTTTCTAAGCCATATTCTATTTTCATAAGTTGGTCTTTAAACTGTTGGAGGATTTGCATCAGATTTGTATACGAGGATAATCACATTTAGAATTTCTATTTTGGTTATCAGCACTTCCACCATATTGTTTGTGGTTTGAGCAGCTCTGTGCAGATGAGGGTGTGATGTACAATCTGACCCCCCCCCCCCACCTTGTAGCCCATTTCCTGTTACATCTGACATTGTACTCCAATACCCATATTTCACTATCACTAGTCCTTAGTGAGTTTGTTAAAGCAGCAAACATTACATTTGCCTCATTTAAGAGGCCATTTATAAAGCAGCCTTTGTATTGCATGTTTTCATACCTTTTAAATTGGTAAATATGAAGGATGTTGTATTTGTGGAAGTGCTGAGTATTGTACTTTGTGCTAGTATCTGCCTCAGTATCACTGTTGGAGGACAACACCAACAGGCTCAGGAAACTGAGCAACAGCTCATTGACACTAGATGGGAAGGACCAAAGCAGTTCAAACCCCCCCCCCCCCAAGCACTTAATTTGCAGGAACACGTCAAAATCAATCTAACCCCAGCAAAAATTGTTTTTAATACCAGTACTGGAACAAGCCTTAGCTATCACAAACCAGTCTTAATCTTTATTAACTATTAGCTGGAAATTTTACTATATCACACTTTGTACAGCTTTACCTTTAACTGAGGGGTTAAAGGGCTAAGCTAACCAAGATATTTCCAGATTAACACTGCTAATATTTAGTTTCAAAAACTAATGTATGAATACTAAAGTTGACAAAATTGTTTAAACTATTGGTACACTAAACTATCATTGCAGTCATTCCTTTGGTATCTAAAAAAATTAAATTACCTCAGATTATCTTAACCTTCGTAAAGAGCCAATTTGTGTACAGTATTGTGAAAATCAATCCGATACAATCTAACGGGGTTAAAGAAACGCTCAAGGGACTAATTTTTTCCAAAATATGCAGTAACAAAGCCAACAACCTTTTGATTATACAGTACTACAACTTTTCAATGATTATAATTATGTACATTCCATAAAATTACTAGTTGCCAACTTCTTTATTGCCATGGATTTTTCAGAATAGTTTACCAGTTTCTTCCAAATAAAAATGTAGCTGCTAATCTAGGCTTTTAATTAAGTGGCTAAATCTACCTATATAAATAAAAATGTAAATGTTCGTTTGTGCATAATCGATAATCTCCGAAAGTTCACCGATTGCTTTGAAATTCACACAACATTCCATTCGCATCCGAGCGGGTTTTTATATACATACTATATAGATGTCACGTCTGATGGTAAAAAACTTGCTTTTTATGAAAAACCGTTTGTGTTTTTCATGTGGGGAAATCTTTGAAACCTCTTTACCGATTTCTTTGAAATTTTGACACCGTTGCATTCGAATAGAAGCGTCCTTTTATATACCTACTCACCTGAGACAGGAAAAAACATACATGCCTCACCTGTAATAGGAAAAAACATGCTTTGTTTGAAAAACAGCGCCATCTGTTTGACGTAAGAGCAACACTCGCTGAACTCTGAAAGTTCACCGATTGCTTTGAAATTGTGACAACGTTCCATTCAAACACACGCATTTTTATGTATCTACTATATAGATGCCACCCCTGTGACAGGTAAAAACATGTGTTTTTGAAAAACAGCGCCATCTGTTGCACACAAGACCAACACACTATACTAATTATGTTACGATTCCATTTCAATATTTCCAATTTCATTGATAAATTTAATTTTCATAGATTTCAATTTATTTTCATTTTGATTTAATTATTTTGTGTGACATTGCATTGGAATTGAGCTGTGTTTACCATTCCGTTCATTTCGTGAGTATAGTTTATTTTTTTTCAGTTTTTCATTTTGTTTTTGAACTTTTTTATTTCAGTAATGGGAAAATCTGGGGCCAGATTCACGAAGCAGTTACACAAGTACTTAAGAACGTGAACATCTTTCCTCAATCTTTGATGATTTTGTTTACATTTATTGAACAGTTTACAAGCATGAAAACTTGCCAATCAACTGCTATTGTTATAAACAGCCTCCTGGTGCTTCGGAGCTCATTAACCTAAATAATTGTAAACAAAGCCGCCAAAGATGAAGGAAAGATGTTCAGGTTCGTAAGCGTTTGCGTAATTTCTTTGAATCTAGCCCCAGATCATTTTATGTTCCCAATTTTCTGATGGGAACATCAGATCACTGCATCAGACGAGGGAGTGGGGAATGGTGGGAAGGACGAGGAGACAGAGGGGGGGGGGGGTAATGGTAGGGGAGGACGAGGGACGGGGGAATGGAGAATGGCGGGGAGTACAAGGGGACAGGGGAGTGAGCTATAGTGGGGAGGACGAGGGGACGGGGGAGGGGGGGGGGAATGGTAGGGAGGACGATAGTGGTGAGTGGGGAGAGGACAAGGGGACAGTGGGGTGGGGAATGGTTAAGAGGACGAGGGGATGGTGGGGTGGGGGATGATGGGGAGGGACAAGGGAATGAGGAATGGTTGGGAAGTCGAGGGGACGGGGGAGTGGGAAATGGTTGGGAGGAGGGGACGTAGGAGTGAGGAATGGTTGGGAGGACGAGCGGACGGGGGAGTGAGGAATGAAGGGGGAGGACCGAGACAGGAAGGTTGCTGTGGCCAGGTACAGCTAGTTAAAAATAAAAATTGCAAAGTACCCCTCAACTTCCAGTAGAATCCTTACCTATCAGCAACTGTGGTAAAGGTGGTTAGGAAGCAAGATCTTGTTCTTTACAACCTGCCTCCTAGCCATTTATATCCATGTTAACTGCCACTGAACACTTTTCGTAGTTTCCTTAAATTTGAGGATCGAGAGCCTCTTCCTTCAATGCATTCACTTTAACTACCACTTACACAGGGAACGAGAACATCCTTACGTCTCCAGCGTCCACGGATATTGCCTAGTCCTACTTCTAAATAGGATTGTGTTTTCCACTTTCTCTATGCCCCTCAAAATCTTTCATTTAGCCATCATATGCCCCATCCCTTTATTACTTAAGGTTGTGAAGGCAAGGTCCCTCAATCTTTCCTCATAGTTGAAACCTTTCAATTCTGGCCCTAGTCTTACTGCAAACTTCTGAACTTTCTCAAGTTGCTTTGTGTGCTTCACAACGTATGGGTTCCATGCAGGTATTGCATTCCCAAGTAATGGCCTCAAATAGGCAGTGTGTATGGGCTTTAGTCTAAAGCTTCCTCGTTTAAATTCTTAACCGACATTCTAATGTTTGCTAACTTCCCATATGCTGCTGCTTTTATCCTCTTCACAGGAACTGCTGGTGATAATGTGATTAAGTCTACTCCCAGGCCTTTTCTTTGCATTTCAAATAAATCCCTTTCCATTATGGTGTAATTAAAAATGCATCTTTTCTCCCTTGCCCATTATTACTTCACACTTGCTTGGATTAAATTCTGTTGTGAAACTATACTACCCCCAAAGTGAGTTATTCCCTGCTTGGTCCTACAGAGGATCCATATGAATGTTCTAGTAAAGTTGATAGAATAAGAACCATTGAATATTACAGAAGACAATATGAGCAATTTTATGGGAGCAGGAGACTTCTACAGTATGTGTATTTCCCCAAGGTAAGGGGAAGAAATCATCGCTAGTGGCATGACATGTACTGTGGGCTTGCGACATCAGTGGTCAGTGAGGGATCAAGGAGAGAACAGACCGTCTCATCCTAGGAAAGAAGGTACAGTATTTTGGAGTTTGGGCGAGAAATCTGCAGGGCCCTATGGAGAAAACAAGTGCTCAAAGCAAGAGGACAATTTGCAGCACCCATCTGCTTTGTGTGTGCAGCAGGTTGATCAGTCCCTGGTAGTCCACTGTGGTAGACAAAAAAAAAAAAAAAAAAAAATCTATCCTTTAAGAGGATGTGTTGACAGGTAAACCAAGTTGGTGCCTGTGTAGTGACCCCACACTCAAGTCAGTATAGAGAAGTCAACAGCGAGTGCGCTTGATGAGGTCCTGGGAGTAGTTCTTCAAGCCCGGCCCGAGGCCAGGCTCGGCTTGTGAGAAGTTTCCTTCTAGATGTCTATGGAGCCATCTTCATAGTGGTACCTCTGCTTATGAATGGGGCATTCATAAATTCTTAAGGAACTTGCGAATGGGACAAAACTTACAGGGACACAAAGTTCTCTTATGAACTTTGAGTCATGAGCCCAATTTCTTCAGAAAATTTTAATCAGGTTATGAACTTTACCTCGGGAAACTAGTCTTGATACACGTATGATTAATCTAGCACGTGGTGGCACAGCGATCGCGCCTCAGTTTACCAGTGCCTCGTGCCTAGTCACTATCGCACCTGAATTCTTTACAAGGATTTATTTTTTTCCCCAGATTTTTGGCTATTTGAACATAAAATTTGTTATTGTATCTCACCATGAAAGAAAGCCAGTGGAAAGGTTCAAGGCAAGAAAACTCGAGAATGACCAGAGGAAAGACAAGAGATCATTCGTAAACATGAAGTAATTATCAAAGAAGGCACCAAACCAGGAAGGCTATGTAGCACCATCAAATGTGCGGAATAATCAGAGGGCACTAAATATCACCGAGGATGCCAATAAGAGAACAGAAACAAGGCAAACAATATCAAAAGTATCAGATTCACCAAGAATTCTATCTAGGGAAAGTGACCGAGGAGGATGGTCAGAAAGCAAGACACTTGTCCTGAAAGTCAGGACATTCAGCAAGGATATGCACAACTGTAAGAGGGACAATGCAGTTAGGACAATAAGGAGCAGGGGCGGCGCTCTATTAAGAGTCTGAGTTAAGTGCGTTAAGTGCGTATGACCAGTACGCAGCCTTGCCAGAGTTGTTTCCCATTGCCGGTTACGGTGGTAGGAAGGCCACTGGGATAATACCCTTAACCCTTAAACTGCGCATGGCATATATATATGCCCTGAGTAACATGTCCCACGGTGCGCATGGCGTATATATACGCCATAGGGTGCCACGCCCGATTCAAATGGCCCGCGGCTACACAGGGTTCACATTAGCTTCCTCAGGGCTCTTGTAAACAGACGCAATTTAAAAAAAAAAATCGTGGGCAATATTCTCGGTGTGAGAGGCACATTACTGTTGGAGCAACCAAGGCTGGCGCACGCAGCATGAGCGAGCAGCATTGCTGTTCAGCTTGTGACCACAGCATCGCCGAAAAATGTCAAAATAAATATATAATTGTTATTTAGCGATGACAATATTACAGATGACCTCTGACTGATATAAATAACCAGGGTTGTGATAATAGCAGGATTGTTGTAATGATTAGCGCTGTAGGAGTGATGCCGAGAGACGGAGGGAGACAGCATCGTTTACCGACTGTGTGGCCACCTGTTATTGTTTACATTCACCATACCAGCTCAGTGGTTCTCTATGGTGAACACAAATGTAGATACTTATATATAATGTGTGTTTTAGTGTAATAACAGCAAAAGGATTATGCTGGGAGTAACCATTTGGATGACGGAGGTGACGTCGTCTGCACGATTTTTCTAGCTGTTAGAGTGTGGCCACTATGCTCTTTGGGCGCACTACAAGCTTAGGTGTCCAGTTACGGTGCATAAAACATGTAGATATTTATAATATGTGTATATAGGGTAATAACACTGCAAACAATATTGTTGGGGGAGAAAGTTTAGTGCATGCGACCTTGAATGAGTGAGGGAGCCGCCAGCTGTGTATAGCGACGACTCTTAGTGCCTGAACTAACTAAATCAGCTTAGCTGTACAGTTGTGGTGAACCAAATATATACATACTTATATATAACGTCTGTATATAGTGTAATAACACCACAAATGGTATTGTTGGGGAAGAAAGTTTAGTGCGTGTGTTGAGGGAGTGGCAGCGAGTGGCTGACTGGTGTGTGGTGGTAACTTCGTTGCTTTTCGACTCTCAATACCAACTTAGTGGTTCGTTATGGTGACCAAAACATGCAGATACCTTTATAAAACCTGTGAATAGTGTAATAGCAGCAAAACTGTTTGTTTATTGTTTTATAAACATGATAGAATCACAAATATGCACACCATACTTTTGAGTATAGCGATTATTCACCACTTATTATATAAATATATTACAATACACACTATTGAATAATATTACTGCAAAAAAAAAAAATAAAAAAAAAAATCAATCGGAGACATTGAAACAAGTAGGTAATAATATCTTTCTGGCAACTCCCACCTGTCAGCGCGGGTGACGCTGACCAGCCCTGACGATCGCTCTGTCAACGCCCATTTTTTGCCAGACTTCCTCTGTCAATTGCGCCCAAAATATGTCACCTACGATTTTTTTTTTATTTTCCCCGTGCTCAGGGGACACAAATTAACGTGTTTAGAAGACGAAAATTCTTGTGCACAGGGGTGTAAATGTCCCCAGGATCCCTGAGCAGTGCAAGGGTTAAGAGTACGCAGTTTGTTACCAGCAACAAGACCAACAACCCTGCCAACGGGCAAGGATGGAGGAATGAATAACTGGGTAAAAGTCTGAATAAGGAATACCTTTAAGGGAGATGGGACAAGTGCGGATAGCTTCCTTAGCGGCAGCATGTTCATTTAAAGACACCAATTTGGCTGGACACCCAGCAAAACGACTTTAATCTACTGGAGATAAGAAACAGCCAATGTTGAATCTCGACAACCACCAGATGAACTGGAGTAAAGGACCCCAAAGCCATGAGGGCACTACGAGTCAACTACAACCACAAAGGAGGATCGAGTGAGAAAGCAGGAGACGAGCAGAGAGAATAGCATAAAGTTCTGCCGTGAAGATGCTAGTCTCTCAAGGCAGGTGACATGTGGTCAGGAAAAACAACAGTAGCCTACACCGCCTGCAGATTTAGACCCATCGGTAAAGATGGAAACCGAGCAGGAATGCAAAGTAAAGTGTTCAAGGAAAAGGCACATCAGAACTGTAGGTGGTGTAAAAGCTTTAGTAATGTGGATCAAGGATTTGCAATATTGAGGAAGGGGGACCCTCCACAGGTTGTGCTGAGGCACAACCCTGTATGGTGCACAGGATCAAGATGGCAAAGAGTAGGAGAAGCAGAAGAGTAAGTGGGGCAACCATAATCGAGTTTAAGACAGTATGAGGGAGGAATGCAAAGAGGAGCGTGCGCCTATCCGCTCTCCAAGAAGTATGTGATAGAACCTTAAGGGACCTTAGAGCATTCAACACAGAGGTACCTGGTTGATGGGGTTCTGAGAGTTCTACTCCCCAAGCCCGGCCTGCAGGCCCACATACCCCAACAGCCCGGTTGGTCCGGCACTCCTTGGAGGAATAAATCTAGTTTCCTCTTTAAGATGTCCTCCTAAGAGTTCTAAGACTGAGATATGGGGCAACCAAGACAAACGAGCGTCAAAGATTAACCCCAAAAGCTTCACGGAATCTTTGTACACAAGGGGATGACCATAAAGCGACAAAGAAGGACGAAGGATGACATGCTTTCGAGTAAAAGTCAGCACAAGTCTTGGTTGCAGAGAACTTTAAGCCATGATTGGTGGCCCAAGATGACACGGCATCAATCGCAAGTTGAGGCCGCCGTTGAAGGAGAAGCGAATCGCCTTGACAGCAAAGAGTAAGATCGTCGACAGAGCAGAGATGATGTCAGAAGGAATGGAGGAAAGGAGACCATCGAGGGCAACCAGAAAAAGTAGTGCTCAAACCACTACCTTGGGATACACCTTCATATTGCCAAAGAGGCAGAATAGCACCATGCCTGACTAAAGGAACGACGAGAGAGGAAGCTTTGGAGGAAGGGAGATTACCACGAAGACCAAAAGAACGAAATTGGGACAACATGGTATCTCCAGGTTGTGTCAAGCCTTTTCCAAGTCAAAAAGGACAACAACAGAGCTCTTCACAGCAAGAGCAGTACGAATATAGACCAAGTTCACCAGGACATCAGTCGTGCTACTGCAACTGCGAAAACCAAGATGAGGAGGAGATGATGGTGGTACAAGAACCACAGACGAACATTTACCATACACTCAGTTTGCAGACAACTCGTGAGGGCAATAGGGCAAAAGTCCTTAGGGGATGTCCCGAAAGACCTCAGTTTCCGAATAGGAAGCACAACGGCATCGAGCCAGTCCTCAGGGACTGATGACTCCTAGACCTGGTTACACAGATCTAGTAAATACCGAGACGTGCAAGGAGGGAAATGGCGAAGCATCTCAATGAATGTCATCCAAGCCCGCTGCCATAGAACCGCAGAGGGCCAGGGCAGACAACTTCAGAGAGAAGGTATCATAGGGAAGGCGGAGACGAGTGTGGAAACCTAAGGGACGAGATTCAAGAACAGGCTTAAAGGAAGGATTGAGGAAGATGAGAACCAGAGCTAACAGAAGAAAAGTGGACCCAGTTCGACCACGACCTGCACTGGGTTCACTACCAGAGTACCATGGAGGTGAAGAACCAGCGAGACATTTGGAACGAACTTGCCCGCAATCTTGCGGATCTTCTTCCAAACCTGCACCAGAGGAATATCTGACAATGGTGGAAACAAAACTTCCAACTCTCATGCTTAGCTGTACGGATGGTCCTATGGGCCAACGCACTTGCTTTCCGAAGCAAAAGAATCGGCTGTCTGCCGGCGTCGGTGTCTTCCAGGATGCATGCTTACAGCGGACAGCCCAAGCAGTCCGCATTCCACCAGGGAAAACACTTCTGCATGCCCCGGGAGGTAGAGCGAGGAATAGAGCAGAAGGCAGCATTTAAGACTACTATCATGAAAAAGGAGGGCTCAAGGAAGAGGTAGAGAGGTCAGAGAGAGTAGCACAGAGGGTGAATAGGTTCCAGTCAGGTTTGGCAAACTGCCACCTAGGGAGGGAGAGGGAGAAGAGAAAAAGGAAACAAGGATGGGAAAATAGTCACTTATGGAGAGCAAGAACTCGCCACGTGAAATCTAAGTTAAGGGACAATGAGTAGAGAGAAAGATCAAGACAGGAAAGGGTGCGAGTTCGTGAGTCCACATGGGTGCGCTTACCAGAATTCAGAAGACAGGGAAGAAGAGAGGACGAACGGTTCGAGACGGCGGCTTCGGGAGTTTGTCAGAGCATCACCCCAGAGGGTATGTCGACAGTTGAAATCATCCAACAGGAGCCCCGGCTCTGGCAAGGAGTCCAGGTGCTGCTTAACACTTTCGCTCGGGCATGACGCAGCATTGCGTCATCCGTTTACTGGCGGTGCTGCCGGGCATGACGCAGCATTGCGTCATCCACTTTAAATCGCCAAAAATCAGGTTTATCAGATTTTTTGGGGACTGGTTTTAAAATGCGCGCCTATGTCTTCCCTACACGCCTATGTCATGTTCAACACGCAATAGTACAAACATTTGTGGGCAGGAATTGGGAGTTTAGCTGGAAGGCGTCTGGGCGCTCACTTGCGGCTAACGTGGCCCGTCTTCAACTCGTCAGCGGTTGGAGCGTGACCAGGTTTTTTATTTTATATGCAATTGTTCCTCTAGAGAATTGTATTGCGAACCCATCGAGACCAAAATGAAAGACCTAGGACGAAAATTGAGGTGACCAGTGAAAATAGTGAAAACATTTTATCGCTTTCGCGCGCTCCTGGGTAACGCGTTCGCACCGTTTTCTGCGGGTAATTAGCCGGGCTTTTGGAGTTTATATGCATTTAGTGCTGTAGAGAATTCTATTGCGAACACAATGATACCAAATTTAATCTCGTAGAACGAGAATTGAGGTGACAAAGTTGGAGAGTATACACTTTACGGAATTAACGCGCGCTCCCGCGACACGTGGGGACCCACCACGCACAGTTGAAAGGTGGCGAGCGGGGTGAGCGAAAGTGTTAAGATCATTAATGGAAACTGGGACATTTGGGGGCAAATGGGAACAGACTAAACCATTTATACGAGGACATGATCACCCCATTGAAGCTTCTCAAAGGAATTGATAGGGAAGAGAAAAACCGACTACGGGGACCCCAGGGGAACACGCACCAGGGGACACCGGTGGAAGGAGAGCCCAATGAGCGTACTTTCATAAACACGGACAGAACAATGGACAGGTGATGGAGAGGATGAAAGGATTATCACTAACAATCAAGAGAGCAGTAGAGTTATGGGCCCCAGCAAGAGCGGGTTCGGGGGGGGGGGGGGGTCAAAAACCACAAAAGTGACCAGGGTGAGCACCAAGCAAAGCAAGCATTGTGCTCATCCTGCAGACAGTGGTGAAATCTGTGTAATCAGAAGCTGAAGTTCATGGAAGTTGGCATAAAATCCATGAATATTCCATTGAAGACTAGACATTATCAAAAAGAGAAAGGACAGCAACAGAGAACAATGAAAAAACAAAGGTAAAGAAGAAAACAGTATATTAAATAAGCTTAGGATCACCAAAAATCAGGGTTAGGGGGCATGGGTAAACTTGGCAAGGATGGAGGGAAGGGAGCGGGAGGTCAGACCAGAGGCAGACGGACGGGGTCCGGAGGAGGGGGAGACAACTGAGGGGCTGTCAAGGACAGCAAGAGGAGGGGGGGGGGGTTAAAAAAAACTGGGGAGCACACCTCAGCAAGGGCAGCAACAGAGAATCGGGGACGAAAGAAGCCTCCATAGCTGGGACGGGGCCCGACCATCAAAATGGGAGGGGAAGAAGCGACAGTTTGGGGACGAGGAAGAAAGCAATGCCTTCTTACCCGCTGGGAAGGAGAGGAGCAAGGTTTACGTTTCCGACTCAGATGTGATCCAGCAACAACGTACTGGGCGACAGACTCGAAGGTCTCAGCAGGAGAAGAATGGGAATGAACACTAAGATTGCTGGGAGGATGATGGACATCAGCCTGGACAGACAGGCAGCATAGAGGGCCAAGAGATGGTGGGGAGGGACGGGAAGAAGGATTGGGAGGGATGAGAAGGAAAAGAAGACACAGGAGAAAGGTAGGAAGAGGGAAAACTCCAGAAGGATAATCGGGAGGGAGACCTTCCGGGACATAATGTAAAGGAACAGGGAAGGAGGTGGTGGGATTGTTCGGGTCCAAAGTCTGGAAATGGTTGTGGGACTGAGGAAGGTGGGAACGACGAGGAGAGGTAGAACGCAACAAGTGAGCACAAGATACGCCAGTGAAAGGGTGGAGATGGCAGACTTCCCGTCTCACTTCAGGAAAAGTCAAACTATGCCAGTGTTTCAAGTTTAGGACTGCTTCCTCAAGCTTGTAGTGGATACACGTGCGGGAGAATGTAGGGTGGACAGAGGGAGGGGAGCGAGGGCAGTAGTCAGGAGGCTAAGAGCAGCAGCTAGGTCTGGCCCAATGTAGCGGGAGCCCAGTCTTCCAACACAGTCCGACTCGGGGGCTTAGTCACCCCTCCCCCCCCCCCCCCCAAGTCCGAGAAGTCATAAGAGAAACAGTATTCAGCAACATTAAAAGGAGAGGTAACACTCATTCAGGAATGTGCCCCCGCACCCACCACGGAGCCACAATTAGAGGATAGGACACCCAACAAGAGACACGTTGCCGGTCTTGCCAGGGTCCCCTAGTGGTGCGTCCTGAGTATACACCCCACAATCACCACCTTAAGAGCCGTCAGTCCGTCGAGATCGGGTTCAGCAACAAAAGGAGGATTTACAATAAAAGCGTCCCTCGCTCGAGACGTTGGGTACTATAGTTCTACGGGCAAGTATACCGCCCTAAACACTCGGTCATCAAAACAGTCCGAAAGAATAATCAAGACTGACAAAAGGTTGGCAGGAAATGAATTAGAAAGGAGAAGAGGGGGGGGGGGGGAGAAAAATGAAACACGGAAAAGGAAAAGATTTCTGGCAAAATTGGTGAACACAGTAGCAGGAGCACAAGGCTTCAAAATGACAGGACTAACCTATGGAGCATCACACTCCGGCAGCCGCCCACCAAGTACTCTCACGACGACGAGCCACAAAGGGAAGGGGTCGTAAACATGAAAATGGTACACGTGTTGAACTAGCAAGGTAGTACAACAAATCATGCGAGGAGGAGGAGGATGAGGCAGTAGAGGATGTCCCTGCCTCATTAAGAAAATGAGTGCAGTATGGGAAGAACTGCCAAGTTTTGCTGAAAAGAATCACCCAGATGAAGCTTTAGCACGCTGTTGCATTGATCTTATTAATGACAATGATGTCTCACTACAGATAAGTATTACAAAGGGGAAAATAATCTTCAATGGAACTATTTCTAGCGAGAAAAACAGGCAGCGAGCCAGAAGCAGGTCCTAGCAGTATGCAGGCAAAACGTGTCATAGTGTGTACCCCAGAGAAGTCATCACTGCCTCATGTTATAATGGAAGGGGGCTCCTTCCAAACAGTAACACCTATCCTCCTCCCCTCACTGTCTTCCATACGCCAACAGGAGTCATCAGTAAAATAATAACTTGCCTACTTTTGTACTTAAGATT
>WNGS01164437.1:31421512-31440487 GCA_020271785.1 Procambarus virginalis
GCACTGTTCTCCTCCCGCACCTTCCTGAGAAGCATCTTAAGCACCATTACCCTGGTCATACCAGCAACAGCACCATGTTAATACTTTGGTGGCACCAGGCATCAGGTCACCGTTACTAGCAGCTACAGCAGCAGCAGTTCAAGTGCTACCAAGGAGCACCAGGGCCAGCAACAGTGCCAGCAGCACACCAACACGGTGCCATTCCCCCAGGTCAACAAGGCCTGCAGGCCTCTCTGGCAACGGCGTGTTCCACCACGTCACCGAAAGTCTCGCTTGGCCGCCAGTTTAGGCTTCGGGAGTATCAACTCAAAACTCCCCATATACTGTTTGCACAGGCTGCCACCACCAGCGGCACAGGAGGACCCCCCGGCACCAGACGCAGCAGCACCACAGGGTCTGCCAGCAGCTAAGCAGCAGCACCACAGGGTCTGCCAGCAGCTAAGCAGCAGCACCACAGGGTCCGTCAGCCACTAAGCAGCAGCACCACAGGGTCTGCCAGCAGCTAAGCAGCAGCACCACAGGGTCTGCCAGCAGCTAAGCAGCAGCACCACAGGGTCTGCCAGCAGCTAAGCAGCAGCACCACAGGGTCTGCCAGCAGCTAAGCAGCAGCACCACAGGGTCTGCCAGCAGCTAAGCAGCAGCAACACAGGGTCTGCCAGCAGCTAAGCAGCAGTAACACAGGGTCTGCCAGCAGCTAAGCAGCAGCAGCACAGGGTCTGCCAGCAGCTAAGCAGCAGCAGCACAGGGTCTGCCAGCAGCTAAGCAGCAGCCACATAGGGTCTGCCAGCAGCTAAGCAGCAGCAGCATAGGGTCTGCCAGCAGCAGCAGCACCACAGGGTCTGCCAGCAGCTAAGCAGCAGCAGCACAGGGTCTGCCAGCAGCTAAGCAGCAGCCACATAGGGTCTGCCAGCAGCTAAGCAGCAGCAGCACAGGGTCTGCCAACAGCTAAGCAGCAGCACCACAGGGTCTGCCAACAGCTAAGCAGCAGCACCACAGGGTCTGCCAACATCTAAGCAGCAGTAACACAGGGTCTGCCAACAGCTAAGCAGCAGTAACACAGGGTCTGCCAGCAGCTAAGCAGCAGCAGCACAGGGTCTGCCAACAGCTAAGCAGCAGCACCACAGGGTCTGCCAACAGCTAAGCAGCAGCACCACAGGGTCTGCCAACATCTAAGCAGCAGCACCACAGGGTCTGCCAACATCTAAGCAGCAGCACCACAGGGTCTGCCAGCAGCTAAGCAGCAGCACCACAGGGTCTGCCAGCAGCTAAGCAGCAGCACCACAGGGTCTGCCAACAGCTAAGCAGCAGCACCACAGGGTCTGCCAACAGCTAAGCAGCAGCACCACAGGGTCTGCCAGCAGCTAAGCAGCAGCACCACAGGGTCTGCCAGCAGCTAAGCAGCAGCACCACAGGGTCTGCCAGCAGCTAAGCAGCAGCACCACAGGGTCTGCCAACAGCTAAGCAGCAGCACCACAGGGTCTGCCAGCAGCTAAGCAGCAGCACCACAGGGTCTGCCAGCAGCTAAGCAGCAGCACCACAGGGTCTGCCAGCAGCAGCATCACGGTCTGCCAACAGCTAAGCAGCAGCAGCACAGGGTCTGCCAACAGCTAAGCAGCACCACCACAGGGTCTGCCAACAGCTAAGCAGCAGCAACACAGGGTCTGCCAGCAGCTAAGCAGCAGCACCACAGGGTCTGCCAGCCACTAAGCAGCACCACCACAGGGTCTGCCAGCAGCTAAGCAGCAGCACCACGGTCTGCCAGCAGCTAAGCAGCAGCAACACAGGGTCTGCCAGCCAGTAAGCAGCAGCACCACAGGGTCTGCCAGCCAGTAAGCAGCAGCACCACAGGGTCTGCCAGCAGCTAAGCAGCAGCACCACGGTCTGCCAACAGCTAAGCAGAAGCACCACAGGGTCTGCCAACAGCTAAGCAGCAGCACCACAGGGTCTGCCAGCAGCTAAGCAGCAGTAACACAGGGTCTGCCAGCAGCTAAGCAGCAGCACCACAGGGTCTGCCAACAGCTAAGCAGCAGCAGCAGCACAGGGTCTGCCAACAGCTAAGCAGCACCACCACAGGGTCTGCCAGCCACTAAGCAGCACCACCACAGGGTCTGCCAACAGCTAAGCAGCAGCAACACAGGGTCTGCCAGCAGCTAAGCAGCAGCACCACAGGGTCTGCCAACAGTTAAGCAGCAGCACCACAGGGTCTGCCAGCAGCTAAGCAGCAGCACCACGGTCTGCCAGCAGCTAAGCAGCAGCAACACAGGGTCTGCCAGCCAGTAAGCAGCAGCACCACAGGGTCTGCCAGCAGCAGCACCACGGTCTGCCAACAGCCAAGCAGCAGCACCACAGGGTCTGCCAACAGCTAAGCAGCAGCAACACAGGGTCTGCCAACAGCTAAGCAGCAGCACCACAGTCTGCCAGCAGCTAAGCAGCAGCACCACGGTCTGCCAACAGCTAAGCAGCAGCACCACAGGGTCTGCCAACAGCTAAGCAGCAGCACCACAGGGTCTGCCAGCAGCTAAGCAGCAGCAACACAGGTCTGCCAGCAGCTAAGCAGCAGCAACACAGGGTCTGCCAGCAGCTAAGCAGCAGCAACACAGGGTCTGCCAGCAGCTAAGCAGCAGCAACAGGGTCTGCCAGCAGCAGCACCACCACAGGTTCTGCCAGCAGCTAAGCAGCAGCAACACAGGGTCTGCCAGCAGCTAAGCAGCAGCAGCACAGGGTCTGCCACAGTAAGCAGCAGCACCACAGGGTCTGCCAGCAGCTAAGCAGCAGCACCACAGGGTCTGCCAACAGCTAAGCAGCAGCACCACAGGGTCTGCCAACAGCTAAGCAGCAGCACCACAGGGTCTGCCAACAGCTAAGCAGCAGCACCACGGTCTGCCAACAGCTAAGCAGCAGCACCACAGGGTCTGCCAACAGCTAAGCAGCAGCACCACAGGGTCTGCCAACAGCTAAGCAGCAGCAGCCAGGGTCTGCCAGCCACTAAGCAGCAGCAGCACCACCACCACCACCACCACAGTCTGCCAGCAGCTAAGCGCAGTACCACGGTCTGCCAACAGCTAATCAGAAGCCCCACAGGGTCTGCCAACAGCTAAGCAGCAGCACCACATGGTCTGCCAGCAGCTAAGCAGCAGCAACACAGGGTCTGCCAGCAGCTAAGCAGCAGCAACACAGGGTCTGCCAACAGCTAAGCAGCAGCACCACAGGTCTGCCAGCAGCTAAGCAGCAGCAACAGGNACAAGCTCAAGTTCAACACTGTTCTCCCATAACAGCACTCACTCATTCAACAACTTCAAGTGTGCACCCCCTTATCCAGTTAATTACCCCGAACCCTAATTAACTCACTGAATCCTTAAGTACTCAACACAACTTAAAGAAACAAAGTAACCCTAAGGTTACATAGGTCACACATATAATGGCATGCACAACATAAATTAGCACTGCCCACATACGGTGCGATTCTGCAACTCGTTAATTACTCTGCCCACACAGTAGTGACACACGGTTTTGCAACAATCAAGGTATCTTCATATTACTGCCCCACTAATCTTGCAAACGTTGCAAAAGATCGCCCGATCCCGGTGGCTTCAGCAAGACAATATACGTTAATATAAGACACCGTCGCTCTACGCGGACAGCTGGCACTAATTCTCCCATAATTAGGCAAATTAACAAATGCTCGCTCCCATTAAGTGACTGAGAATTTCCCTGAATACTCAAAGGGTCCCCTTAAATCCTCAACACAATTCCTAGGACAGTAATAACGTATACCTGATAACCCTGCACAAACCTGCACATAATGATACCGTCAGCATGCCCCCCATGCTAATGACATCATTAGGCAATCAGTCAGCGATCACATCTACTGACTCACCACACAACACAGTACAACAATCATGCAAATGAAACACATGGAAATGCCTACATAAACAATGTAAATTAATCACCAGGACATATACAGACCTCAGGATATCCACTAATAACCCTGCCCACGGGCCTGCTTAATTAACTCTAACCTGGCCTAATTACTAATGAGGTACCATGGCACTAACCAAGGCTGGACGATTATACAGAATCGCCAGACTGGATCATTTATATGATGATTTCTCTACACTGACTGGTCCCAAACTCTAGTCAGTCTACACACAACATCTCTACAGATGTACAATTATATCACTCCATGATTTACTGTGACAATTTCCCTCTCCAGGTGCTGCCCCACAGTCACCTGGGCATGCCACATACGGGCGTCTCAGCTGCCTCCCTAGCCTGGCCGGGCTAGGGGCCCACACAACTTTTCTCTATTCTCTTTTAACTGAGACCACTTTATACACTGATAAAGTACTCACGTTTCCGTCCACACATTTCCTCATTTCCCAGGTCCTTACCACCTGGCTGTCAACACTTAGCTTGCTCCTCGTGCGTCGACAAGATGTGGCCTTAGGCTGTCCTGGGAATGTGGCCAAAGGGGTGGCCAAAGGTGGTGGCCAACATGTGGCCACTGCGTGGCCTACAGGAGGGTGGCCACGGGTGGCGCGTGACGTCACAGCACCCCACCCCACCCCACCCGAGCAGCTCGCGCGCGGGGTAAGGTGGTGGGTGGTGGGTGGGTGCTGGCTGGCGGCCGGCGGGTGCCCGTGGGCGGTGGGCGGCCGCGGGCGGCCAGAGGGCGGCCTGGGTGGCCGCGTGCCATACACACTTGGATGGGGAATCACTAACAACCCCATCATACCAGAGCATGACTCGCTCTTACACTGGGGTTACAGGAGTGACACTGGCCGGCGTCACCTCCCCATGGACGACGTCGGGCGCAATTCAAAGTCCAAGTCCCAGTTTCTCGCAATTTTGGGCTTCGTCACACCCAGGGTGGCTGGAGTGCCATGCAATATGAGTAAACAGAACGACGGGAGCGATAACGGTGGTGGGGGGTGGCAGGCCCGCCACCCCGCACCTAGACACTTCACACCCTGGCTGCCCAATTCAAACTAAACTCTCTTGGCGGCTAGAGAGGCTCACATGCCCATATTTCTCCCCCTACCTTGTCTTGACCAATCAGCAGGAAGCCGGCACTGGTCCTGATGCCGCTTCCAATGACAGCTTTTCGCGCCAAAACTCGGCATAGGAGTAGAGGTGCTTAGACCAATCACACGGGCCCCTCGCCTGTGGCGTGGCGTGACGTCACAAGGAGGGTGAGGCCTAACACAACGTCTCAATGTCTCCCTTGGTGGGGGGGAGGCAGCGTTCGCCCCACTGTCCCCCCTCCACCTCTAACGGTTTTTGTTATACTACCCTCTCTGTTTCACAGAACAGGCAAATTTTGCTGTAATTCTCTCTACAGAGCAATCACAGACCTCTCATTAGTTTTAACTGCCAGCATTTAACATAAGCTTTCATATGACACCCAACAAGTATATGTAAATTTGAAAGCTTCAGTTTCTAGAGTCCCTAGAGCGACTAGCCTATTCTAGAAACTAGGAAAACTAGCTGAGGAGATTCTACATCTCCTCACACTGTGAATAGATCACAAGCATTTTGTGTGCTATCACTCCATGGTCACATTTATCGAATTGCGAAGTCCATGAATACCACAATCTGCATTCTGTTTTTCTTCTAATGCCTCGGTGACTTTGTCCTAGTGGTCCAGTAGCTGTGAGAGGCAGGAATGGGCTAGCATCTGTCACTCACCCGTCACACCCTTACATCAACTACATTCTTCTCCTTTGGTGAGGTTCTGAACATCTTGAAGTTTGCTATTATTTAGTGAACATTCCGAGGGTCGCCGATTTATAATTGAACAGAAGAACCGCAATATTTTTCATTGCTCCTTCACTTCGCGGTGAAGTGAATAGACTCCGTTGAATATTCTTCACCGGTGAGTCGTAAGCAAGTGGTGAGTAGGGATATATTCCTGAGAGGTATACCTTGCTTCTCGCTGTATATACGAGTTTACTTTGAAGATGCATTATGTTCAGGGATAAAGTATATTTGCTGGAGGCTCAGTAGACTGCTCTGGCGTCTTTAATAACCCTCCAGAGGTTGATAGGTCTTAATAACCCTCCAGAGGTTGATAGGTCTTAATAACCCTCCAGAGGTTGATAGGTCTTAATAACCCTCCAGAGGTTGATAGGCCTTAATAACCCTCCAGAGGTTGATAGGTCTTAATAACCCTCCAGAGGTTGATAGGTCTTAATAACCCTCCAGAGGTTAATAGGTCTTAATAACCCTCCAGAGGTTGATAGGCCTTAATAACCCTCCAGAGGTTAATAGGTCTTAATAACCCTCCAGAGGTTGATAGGCCTTAGTAACCCTCCAGAGGTTGATAGGCCTAACACCAATAACAGCCGCAAAAGAAAATATAATTAGATTAATGTGCGAAATTAGTTGCCCAAGTTGACCAGGGGGGGAGATGGAAAGGCGGGGCTAGGGAGCTATCGCTCAACTGTTATTCCTGGAGTGCACATTTGAGTGCATTGAGTATGCACCCAGAGTGCACAGTATGCAACAGCGGCTCCGGTTCGACTTTGAATTTTTTACTTCACCGTTGACAACGGCGATTTTTGGCATCGAACCGGCTCCGTTCTTGAATGTTGTTGCCACTAGTTAGGCACTGTTGCGCCAGACGCTGAACATGCTGGCACTGTTACGCCAGACATCAGTGTCCACGCGGCAGTATCTTTGACAAGAGAGCAGAAGATCCTTAACAGGTAGTTAAGGATCTTCGTAGTTCGCGAAACTTCGCGCCCTCGTTTCGCGAACGGACTCCAAAGGTTTCAAACCGTCAAGAAACGGTGAATCTAAAGTGCCGTTGTCCTAACCTACCAGAGGATCCGAAGCATAAATCGAGACAGTGCGTCAATTTCGCGAGCCGCTTCCATTTTCTAGTACGACGATTTTGGGGGGTCTTGGGTAGAGTGTACGTAAACAATGAGACGCTCCTTCCTCCAACCCGTAGGAGGACGGGTTGTAGGATGTTTATGTACAGAATACGGACTACGGAAATAGTCTGTTGTTCGAACCTATGACTCGAGACATTTGCTTCAGCCTCTCCTGAACACAGTACCCAAGTCAACGTAATCAAAACACCTTACCTAACCTTACCTAGGTCTAACTATTCATAACTCCCCAGTAAATAATAATATTTATATTTGCGAAAAAAAATTGTTTTATTTACACTATTGGCAACATTTATTCATTGCCGGTTGGTTGCCAGAGGTATTCGTCAACTGCTGACTAAAACGTCAGCAGTTGTCAGTGGGGGTGGAGGACGGGCAGACGTCAGACGTGGCGCGTTAGGTCTCCAGTATTACAAGACGAAGGTACCATGGGGATAGCCATGGAATTTGGTGAGGCTAGTTCGTAAATACCAGGAGCCAGATTCACGAAGCAGTTACGCAAGCACTTACAAACCAGTAAATCTTTTCTCAATCTTTGGCGGCTTTGTTTACAATTATTAAACGGTTAATGAGCTCCGAAGCACCACGAGGTTGTTTATAACAATAACAACAGTTGATTGGCAAGTTTTAATGCTTGTAAACTGTTTAATAAATGTAACCAAAGCCGTCAAAGATTGAGGAAAGATGTACACGTTCGTAAGTGCTTGCGTAACTGCTTTGTGACTATGGCCCCAGGCGTCAGTTTGAAGTAGTCTTAGTGTGACCATCTTGGCCACGATTCATGGAGCATTTACGAAACCTGTGCATCTTTCACAAATCACGGCGACTTTGTTTACATTTACTGAACAGTTTACGAGCTTGGCAACTTCACAAGCCAAGGTTATTATTGTTATAAACAACCTCACAATGCTTTCAGGGCTAATAAACTATTAAATGTAAACAAAGCCACCGTGATTGAAGAAAAATGTAAAGATGTCGTAGGTGGTTATGTAAATCCTTAGATTTCGGTGGTTGGATAAAGATAGGTGGTTGCTATTGTAATCCTTGATGAATCCTTGTCCAGGCTCGGGTGGCAGGAGAGTGAGTCAGGTGAGTTCAAGTTACTTTCTAGCGAGATATTAATGCACATCCCAAAACGAGAAGAGTAGCTTAGGCTATTTCCACCAACCTCTCACTGCACGGTGACGCAGGGGAGCCATTGTTGTCTTGGGATGGTGATTGGGATCTGGGATCTAGGAGGCTGTTACCGACTTGTCACAATATCTAATAATGACGTTAATTCAACGCTGAATGTTACGTCAATAACGTTGTCAACGCCGGTTGGTTGCCATGTGTCGCTGACTGGGGGGTGTGTGCGAGGCTGCCAGTACTCACCACGACTAGTAAGGCGTCCACACAAACCTTTACCAAGCTTGCTATCAGTATTATTTACATGCACATTTCAAGATAAATGAACCAATATTTAATTATAAAAATGCTCCTTGCTATTGCATATACTGATTGTGAACTGATTTATCTTAAGTTTGGTGTATAAATAATGTTATGATACGAGGCTTCGTCAAGGTCTAACGTGAACACCTTTGTATGTATAATATAGTCACTTTGTGGCTCGAACTGCAGCCGTGTAAGAGGAACCTCTGGGTCTCTGTACTAGACTTTATAAGTAGGTAAGACTATAAAGTTCACTTTAACAGTATATTATTTAAAGATACAAGAGACTGTGGCAGGTTTTACATAATACAATTGCTGTATAATATTAAATGCTTTATACAATTTGTAATTTTCTTATGACAACTGGAGAATATTCTGTTTAACCAGTGATGAATTATATGATTAGTCTGACATTTTGTAAATAGGTTTCTTGAATATGCTAAGAAGAGTCCATTATGAAGATTAATGAACCATGTAACATTCCGATAATTAGCTTTGTATATATCTATATAAATATATATGTCTTCACATGGATAATGGCTGCTGTATAAACAATGTTTTGTAATTCCATTCACCTGGGCTGTGAATGGAATTGGAATGTGAATGGGACATTATTTAATGTTTTGCAAGTCCTGGTGGAGTCTCGACGACAACAACAAAAATGTCACCTCCCATTAACCCTTACACTGCTCCAACCCCCTATATGAGATTTGTTTTTCCCCCCATTTGATATGTTAACTAAAGTCATGCTCACCTTCATGTGGTACTTGTAAATAGCTGTGCATTTCAGGGGTGAAGCCAGAGTGAGACAAAAGGACCTTAACTCGGGGTTCTTTGTGCTGAAGTGTCAGTAATTTACTTACAATCAAGCAGATGCATATACAGCCATACAGAGAACAGGTGTATTTGAATGTAAAGTAATTTTAAGCTCTCTTCAATGGACTAGAGTAAGGCCAAATACAGGTATCGACAAGAAACCTTTCCGAAGCTTCGAATCACATTCACACGCAAGATTTAAGATAAATTTAATCATATTTCATTTACTACAAACATTTAATATACGCACTGTATCTGTTTCATTGTTCCAAATGATATATGAGCTAATATAGCTTCAATTTTGGGTATAAAATAACGCTGTGATTCGAAGCTCCATTAAGGTTTCAAGTGGACATCCCAGTACATTTTTAAGAGTAAACAGAGACTGGAACCGGGTTCCAAGAAGTTTTGAAGCCCTGCGCGAGTCTTGGCCAGTTATGGCGGAGGCCGCAGATGCAGCCGGAAGAGATGGAGTCGCTCTGAATTACTATTAAGTAAACTTAACAAATTTATTGTCTTATAAATCATGCAAAGCTTTGTTGGTGGTCACAGGCACGCCATAATATTGCTAGGTGTTTACAACAACCTGGTGATAATATCGCTGGGTGTTTGTAACCAACATTTGATGATATCGCTAGGTATTAAGGGCAGCTTAACATAACTTCCACTGTAAACTTGTGTGAATACATTAATTTTTCCAAGCTTGCTAGTTCTGGTGTCCATACAAGTATTACACAGTCTCCCCGTAGTTCCCCCTCATAGTATTCCAGGTACAAACATTGCAAATGGCCGCCCGTGTGTTTATATCGTGTCAACGGTTGTCTTATCACTCTTGGCATATTAGTCAAGTAAACTGTACTTAAGAAACTAGCTATTTTTTTAAGATATTTTCTTTGCATTTTATTAATCTGTGAATCACTTGGCAAATAAATGATACATTAAAGATATTTTTATTACTACCCTTAATATATGTGTTAGTGCACCGAGCTAGTTCTTTTTATCCAGATAATCATTTTTGTTATCTAGTTTGAAAAATATTTAACCAGTTATCCCGTTTTCTTTAAGAAACTTGCCCATTTTCTTTATTTAGCTGATGCTCTTATTTTCTCCTCTCACTGTTCCTTCCTCTCCCTCACGTTGTGGTGCTACACTTGCCACCAACATCTCGGGATCATAAGTAAACCTGTTTTGTTCTCATTAAAGGATATGGCTGAAGAGACGTCTACAGACCTACGTCGTCCTAAGGGAGCAGCAGGCAGAAGACGCAAGTTGTGGCTTGTGTGGAAGAGAAATTTGTGTTTATACAAGATGGCGTGTCTGGCGGTGCTCGGGTCGACAGCAAAATGGTGCACCATTGAAATGCTAGGAACTCCATTTGTTTATTTATTATGCACCCCATACCCATCCTGTGGGCAATAGTAGAAAGTGTTACAGAGGCACATAATGAAGCTCCAGAATGCTAATCTGCCATTGTATTAAAACAAAAACACTGGAGAAAAAAAAACATTTTAGACTTCATGAGGGTCGTAATGGGAGCTGACCTCTTTTAATGGGGCAACCCGTCCTCGCAAATTCGTATAGTCAATATTGACTTATTAAATATGTGCATAGGTGACATACTTAACATAATAGTTTCCCTTGAAAAGCTTCATAGAAAACACCGACCTTACCTAACCTACTTAGTATGTTAAGATAAGCATCTTATTGCTTTGTAATTACAATTATTACCTAACCTATACCTATAATAGGTTAAGTAACAATTGTAATTACGAAGCTATAAGATGCTTATTTTAACATACTAAGTAGGTTAGGTAAGGTCGGTGTTTTCTTTGAAGCTTTTCAAGGGAAACTATTATGTTTATGTCACCTATGCACGTAACTAATAAGTCAATATTGACTATACGAATTTGCGAGGACGGGTTGCATGGGGAGCAATGGGGCTGCTCCCAACCCTCTTATGACAGTTCCCTACCCCCCACCATTCACTGTGCAAAGTTGTCTGAAGCTAACCCGTTCGCATCTGGCCTTCAACTTAATATAAAAATTATATAAATTATAATTCATTGTGAAGAGAGCATTAGATGAAAGGAAACGTAATCATTCCATTCTATCCCGGCCGTAAATCAAACCCGGGATCCCTGATTGTGAGTTAAGAACGAAGTCAACTTCTGTAATGTATTTTATGAAACTACAAATGGCGCCGCCTCTGGATGCAAGTTATATACGAAATGTTAATTAAACACCTGCAAGAGTGAAAACAATATCTGCACTGTGAAAACACTTGCAACACTTATCATCTGCACTTCTGTTGCAACACCTGCACCTCTAAAAAAAACTGCAACTGTTAATAAAACTTTTGCAACGGTGTTAAAAAAAATAGTTAAACATCTGAAACATTGTTAAAACAAAACAATAATATTAAAGCCCATAAAACACACTTAAAACACCTGTGTTAACACCTGCAGCACTATGGTAAAGGAGCCTACTTAACTAGTGATGATAACCAGGGTATTTTCTATACTTAAAATGATACATGTGTTAACGAGAAGTTTATATACTATGTATCGCTAACAGTATGTATACTTCGACTTTACAAACAGAGATGCTAGCTGTTCAAAAGCTTTGCAACATGCTCTTGCTGAACACCGACAACATGTTATCATGTATACAGGTATACCCAACGGTTGTTATACCCTTTCAAAATGTGTTATACACGAGACTGTTATATATTACATATACTCTGATGTATAATACACACGTATTAACTCGGATGTAATGTATCTTCTATTATTAAACGATGTATCCACATTTTCTCTAATAAATAAATAAATATTAATTTATGTAATAATTTTCCTCCATATATTGATGAGGAATATAAATAAGTCCAAGACAAGTAGATAAGATGTTCCACCACCGTAATATGAACTTGTAAATATAATTAAGAGTTGAATGTGAAGCCTAAAGACACTCCTTCATTCTGGGGCAGCGGCGAGGCCATTGTCACAACGGGGGAGTCTACATCAATGTGCAGTTTTGAATTTTCCAGTAATGTCCGTCCCTCAAAAAGCACGTTGGGCGAGTCCATTATTTAATGGGTGAGTCCTTGGCAGGGTCCATTTTGAAAATAGGGGGAGTCTGCATCAATGCGCATTTTTTAATTAAATGCGCATTTCAAGACATTTTTTGAATTTTCCAGTAATGTCCTTCACTTGAAAAGCACTCTGGGCGAGTCCATTATTTAATGGGGGGGTCCTTGGCAGGGTCCATTTTGAAAATAGGGGGTTTGCATCAATGCGCATTTTTTTATTAAATGTGCATTTCAAGACATTTTTTGAATTTTGTAGTAATGACCTTCGCTCGAAAAGCACTCTGGGCGAGTCCATTATTTAATGGGTGGATCCTTGGCAGGGTCCATTTTAAAAATAGGGGGAGTCTACATCAATGAGCATTTTTTAATTAAATGCGCATTTCAAGACATTTTTTTAATTTTCCAGTAATGTCCTTCACTTGAAAAGCACTCTGGGCGAGTCCATTATTTAATGGGGGGGGTCCTTGGCAGGGTCCATTTTGAAAATAGGGGGGTCTGCATCAATGCGCATTTTTTTATTAAATGTGCATTTCAAGACATTTTTTGAATTTTTCAGTAATGTCCTTCGCTCGAAAAGCACGTTGGACGACTCCATTATTTAATGGGGGAGTCTTTGGCAGGGACCATTATGTAATGGGGGAGTCCATAATAAAATATGAATTCCACGAGAGTTTATAATGATTTTAGTTGTGTTCCGTTTAAAATATTTATTAACCATAATCATTTATGGTTAATATTTTTTTAACCAAGCTCATAATTAAACCGGAGGGGATCTGGCTGTGATCAAACAGGATTAAGAACAGTCATGTGAGACTTTTATCCTATTTTATTATATACAAGAAACAGTATAAACATGTATATGTATAAACTATGTAAATTTATACATGTATAAATTTATAATTATCTATGTATAAATATCGTAATTTATACAATAACAAATTCTAAAAACCAAATGGATGCAAGCTGCAGTAAAGGACCCCACTGACTTAGGTGACTGAACACTTAGTCTATCTGCTGTCCTTCGGTCACTATAAGAGCCTCACCAGGCAAACACTCCCCCGGGGTCGTCACAACATGACTCCTCAGCCAGGGGGGGTAATGAAGTTTGAAGAAGTAAAACTAAAAAAAATCATGTTAAGAGACAGCAGACCGGGGGGGGGGGGGGGGGGGGTAATGAGGAAATAGAAAGTAAAACGGGGGAAAAAAGGAGAAATAAGAACAAAATTGACAAGTGATAACAAAGAATAGAAAAGCAAGGTTGGAGAAAGGAAGAGAACAAAGGTGGAAGGAGAAGAGAGAAAGAGTATAGGTAGGAGAGGAAAGAAAGCAGAATAAAAGTAAAACATGAGGGAACAGATATTTAAAATAAGAGAAAGAAAGGGGAACAAAGAAAGTTAGGGAGAAAACAGTTCACACCGAGAAGGAATACAACCAGCAGGAAGAGAAAGTGAACATTAGCAAGGGGGAAAAAAATAGAGAGGTGGAAGTGGGCGAGAGAAAGCGAGGGTGTGGTGAGAAAACAAAGGATAATAAAAACTGAAAATAAGAAAGCAAAAATAATGAGATGACTAAGAGCAGCGGCTCCAGAATTCTTATATCTGGGGCTTAGTAGCAGCAGTCCGGTTAAGGGGCAGCAATCCGGTTGAGGGGTAGCAGTCCGGTTAAGGGCAGCAGTCCGGTTGAGGGGCAGCAGTCCGGTGAGGGGCAGCAGTACGGTTGAGGGGCAGCAGTTTGGTTGAGGGGAAGCAGTCCGGTTGAGGGGCAGCAGTCCGGTTAAGGGCAGCAATCCGGTTGAGGGGTAGCAGTCCGGTTAAGGGACAGCAGTTCGGGTGAGGGGCAACATCCGGTTGAGGGGCAGCAGTTCGGTTGAGGGGCAGCAGTCCGGTTGAGGGGCAGCAGTCCGGTTGAGGGGCAGCAGTCCGGTTGAGGGGCAGCAGTCCGGTTGAGGGGCAGCAGTCCGGTTGAGGGGCAGCAGTCCGGTTGAGGGGCAGCAGTCCGGTTGAGGGGCAGCAGTTCGTGAGGGCAGCAGTCCGGTTGAGGGGCAGCAGTCCGGTTGAGGGCAGCAGTCCGGTTGAGGGCAGCAGTCCGATTGAGGGACAGCAGTCCGGTTGAGGTCAGCTGAGAAACGAATCATTACCTTGACAGCAGAGTAAGATCGTCGACATAGAGAGCGGAGAAGATGCCAGAAGAGAGGAAAGAAGACCATTGAGGGCAACCAAAAAAAAAAAGAGTAGTGCTCAGAACACTACCTTGGGNACTCCTTTTGACCATGTCGTAGCTCAGTCGATTAAGGCAGGGTCTGGGATGCTCTCGGACGCAGGTTCGAATCCTCGTCACGGCCCTTGTGGCTTGTTCAAGAGTGAATAAGGTTTGGCATACATTAGGCGATGCCTGTATGTGCTCTCGTGTCTATGTTGAATAATAGTCTATTTATCCCAGTACACAGAACATGACGATAAATACAGTTTGAATAATTATAGAACTAACCGTGTTAAATGCATCTGTACGATTAGACGGGACCTCCCGTGAGTTAATTAGACAGGACCTCCCGTGAGTTAATTAGACGGGACCTTCCGTGAGTTAATTAGACACGTCCTCCCGTGAGTTAATTAGACAGGACCTTCCGTGAGTTAATTAGACAGGACCTTCCGTGAGTTAATTAGACAGGATCTTCCGTGAGTTAATTAGACAGGACCTTCCGTGAGTTAATTAGACAGGACCTTCCGTGAGTTAATTAGACAGGACCTTCCGTGAGTTAATTAGACGGGACCTTCCGTGAGTTAATTAGACAGGACCTTCCGTGAGTTAATTAGACAGGAACCTTCCGTGAGTAATTAGACGGAACCTTCCGTGAGTTAATTAGACGGGACCTTCCGTGAGTTAATTAGACAGGACCTCCGTGAGTTAATTAGACAGGACCTTCCGTGAGTTAATTAGACAGACCTCCCGTGAGTTAGACAGGACCTTCCGTGAGTTAATTAGACAGGACCTCCCGTGAGTTAATTAGACAGGACCTTCCGTGAGTTAATTAGACAGGACCTCCAAGAGGTAATCAGTAAGATTAGCGGGAAATTGACAGACAACTGTCTCCATGTCTTCACTAGACGTCAAAATCACAGGCCACCCCCCATCCTCCTCCTGGCTGGCAGGCTGGCAGGCAGGCTGGCTGGCAGGCTGGCAGGCAGGCAGGCTGGCTGGCAGGCAGGCAGGCAGGCTGGCAGGCTGGCAGGCAGGCAGGCTGACAGGCAGGCTGGCTGGCAGGCAGGCAGGCAGGCTGGCTGGCTGGCTGCAGGCTGGCTGGCAGGCAGGCTGGCTGGCTGGCTGGCTGGCTGGCTGGCTGGCAGGCAGGCAGGCAGGCTGGCAGGCAGGCAGGCAGGCTGGCTGGCAGGCAGGCAGGCAGGCAGGCAGGCAGGCAGGCTGGCTGGCAGGCAGGCAGGCAGACAGGCTGGCTGGCAGGCAGGCAGGCAGGCAGGCAGGCAGGCAGGCAGGCTGGCAGGCGGCTGGCAGGCAGGCAGGCAGGCAGGCAGGCTGGCTGGCAGGCAGGCAGACAGGCTGGCTGGCTGGCAGGCAGGCAGGCAGGCTGGCTGGCAGGCAGGCAGGCAGGGAGGCTGGCAGGCTGGCAGGCAGGCAGGCAGGCAGGCTGGCAGGCTGGCAGGCAGGCTGGCAGGCAGGCAGGGAGGCTGGCAGGCTGGCAGGCAGGCAGGCAGGCAGGCAGGCAGGCAGACAGGCTGGCAGGCAGGCAGGCAGGCAGACAGGCTGGCAGGCTGGCAGGCAGGCTGGCAGGCAGGCAGGCAGGCAGGCTGGCAGGCAGGCTGGCAGGCAGGCAGGCAGGCAGGCTGGCAGGCAGACAGGCTGGTAGGCAGGCTGGCAGGCAGGCTGGCAGGCTGGCAGGCAGGCAGGCTGGCAGGCAGGCAGGCAGGCAGGCTGGCTGGCTGGCAGGCTGCAGGCTGGCTGGCAGGCTGGCAGGCAGGCTGGCAGGCTGGCAGGCAGGCTGGCAGGCTGGCAGGCAGGCTGGCAGGCTGGCAGGCAGGCTGGCAGGCAGGCTGGCAGGCTGGCAGGCAGGCAGGCAGGCAGGCTGGCTGGCAGGCAGGCTGGCAGGCAGGCTGGCAGGCAGGCTGGCAGGCTGGCAGGCAGGCTGGCTGGCAGGCAGGCTGGCTGGCAGGCAGGCTGGCTGGCAGGCAGGCAGGCAGGCTGACAGGCAGGCAGGCAGGCTGGCAGGCAGGCAGGCAGGCAGGCAGGCTGACAGGCTGGCAGGCAGGCAGGCAGGCAGGCAGGCTGGCATGCAGGCAGACAGGCAGGCAGACAGGCAGGCAGGCAGACTGGCTGGCAGGCTGGCAGGCAGGCAGGCAGGCAGGCAGGCAGGCAGGCAGGCAGGCTGGCTAGCAGGCAGGCAGGCAGGCAGGCAGACAGGCAGGCAGGCAGGCAGGCAGGCAGGCTGGCTAGCAGGCAGGCAGGCAGGCAGGCAGGCAGGCAGGCAGGCAGGCTGGCAGGCAGGCAGGCAGGCTGGCTAGCAGGCAGGCAGGCAGACAGGCAGGCAGGCAGGCAGGCAGGCAGGCAGGCTGGCTAGCAGGCAGGCAGGCAGGCAGGCAGGCAGGCAGGCAGGCAGGCAGGCAGGCAGGCAGGCTAAGTTACTGCCCCTCCTGGTGGTGGTGGTGGTGGTGTTTGATGTCTGACGTAACACTGAACAGTAATCTAGCACAAGTCTGCAACGTACGTCAGCAAGAAGGCGTTGCAAGAGGCGGCGAGTGGGGGGGGGGGGGGTTGAAGATACAAATATATCAGTGAAATAGGGAATAGGGACATTTTGGGGGAGAATTTTGCTAATTTTGGGGGTGATGTTGGCGATATATATATATATATATCAGTAATGTCTACTTACAAGAACGTCGCTTTTCGATCGTATGCGTTACATACGGCCAAAATTCGTCGTACTAGAAAATGGACACGGCACGGGAAAGTGATTTACTGTCCCGTTTTCTGTGTGGGTCCTCTGGTAGGTTAGGATAAGGGGCACTTTAAATTAATTCGGCGGCCAGATGGGAGAAGGGTGTGGCCAGCAGGTGTGGCCAGCAGGTGTGGCCAGCAGGTGCAAGGAACCATCACCACAGCATCAATTTGACTTAAGGCATTGTACTTTGCTTCTTATCGATACAAGGCGTGTTCCTTAACCTGGGGCCAGATTCACGAAGCAGCTACGCAAGCACTTACGAACCTGTACATCTTTTCTCAATCTTTGGCGGCTTTGTTTACAATTATTAACAGTTAATGAGCTCGGAAGCACCAGAAGGCTGTTTATAACAATAACAACAGTTGACAGGCAAGTTTTCATGCTTGTAAACTGTTTAATAAATGTAACCAAAGCCGTCAAAGATTGAGGAAAGATGTACACGTTCGTAAGTACTTTCGTAACTGCTTCGTGAATCTGGCCCCTGGAGCCTCTTGGAAAGAGGGGAGAAGGGTAGTAAGTAGATAGAGGGGACAGGAGAGTATCATTGTTATCTCTCTGGTAGAGATAATGAACATTATACTTTCTGAGCACAGTGGCGGTTTTGGTAATCCGCAAGTGATGGCGACCTTCAAGAATACACTCATGGATATACCCATTGGTGTGGATCAGTATATCATCCGTATAGCTCATGATGCGGATGATATACCATGATATACCGCTGGGCCTCCGAGTTACTGAGTATAGGAGTGCATTCATCAACACATTGAACAGAGTAGGACTGAGGACATCGCCCTGTGGAGCGCCAAGTTCAAAATCTCTCGTTACACTCCTATGCCCCTGGGACAGTACAAATGACTTCCTGTTGGATAGATAGCCTCCTATCCATTGTAGTAGCCATCCCCCTAGCTATCGTTTTGGCAAGTTCACTCAGACTGACTTGTTGGATAGTAATGGGCTAGATCTTAGGTCATTTAACCAACGCGTCAGTCTGGGTGAGCTTGCCAAAATGATGGCTAGGGGACGGCTGTTACGCTGGATAGAAGTGTCTATCCAACAGGAAGTCAGCTATAGTGTAACGAGAGGGGTTCGAACTGGGAGATGTCCTCAGTCCTACGCATCCCACATATATATGTGTGTATACTTGGTTGGGTATGTGTGTACGCGTGGTTGGGTATGTGTGTACGCGTGGTTGGGTATGTGTGTACGCGTGGTTGGCTATGTGTGTACGCGTGGTTGGGTATGTGTGTACGCGTGGTTGGGTATGTGTGTACGCGTGGTTGGGTATGTGTGTACGCGTGGTTGGGTATGTGTGTATGCGTGGTTGGGTGTGTGTGTATGCGTGGTTGGTGTGTGTGTACGCGTGGTTGGGTGTGTGTGTACGCGTGGTTGGGTGTGTGTGTACGCGTGGTTGGGTGTGTGTGTACGCGTGGTTGGGTGTGTGTGTACGCGTGGTTGGGTGTGTGTGTACGCGTGGTTGGGTGTGTGTGTACGCGTGGTTGGGTAAGTGTGTACGCGTGGTTGGGTGTGTGTGTACGCGTGGTTGGGTGTGTGTGTACGCGTGGTTGGGTATGTGTGTATGCGTGGTTGGGTATGTGTGTACGCGTGGTTGGGTATGTGTGTACGCGTGGTTGGGTAAGTGTGTACGCGTGGTTGGGTGTGTGTACGCGTGGTTGGGTATGTGTGTACGCGTGGTTGGGTATGTGTGTATGCGTGGTTGGGTAAGTGTGTACGCGTGGTTGGGTGTGTGTGTACGCGTGGTTGGGTGTGTGTGTACGCGTGGTTGGAAGATGATATAG
>WNGS01164437.1:31451964-31489127 GCA_020271785.1 Procambarus virginalis
CCAACTGCTTTGTTCTTACCTAGCTCCTTTAGCATTTTTTTCCACTTCGTCTCTAGACACCTCTATGTGCTCTATGTTGTTCTCTGGAATTCTTATTGTGTCTGGTTCCCTAAAGATTTCATTTTGTACAAACACACTTTGGAACTTTTCGTTTAGTGTTTCACACATTTCCTTTTCATCTCCGTGAATCTATTCCCATTTTCAACCTCTGAATATTATCCTTTACCTGCAATTTGTTGTTTATGAATTTATAGAATAGACCTGGTTCTGTTTACATTTGTCTGCAATCCCTTTTTAAAATTTCTTTCTGCCTCTCTCCTCACTGCCGTGTAGTTGTTTCTCGCATCTTTGTATCGCTGGTATGTTTGGGGGTTCGGCCTCTTCCTGTATTGATTCCAATTTTGTCTTTTGGTCTCTAGCCCTCTCGAAATTTCTATTGAACCAATCCTGTTTTCTAGTTCTGCATCTCTGTTTTGGTATAAATTTTTTTTTGCCTTTATCATATACAAGTATTTATTTCCCGTTCTCTACCTCCTCATCACAAGCGACTTGAGAATGGTCCAGGACGGACCGAAACGTCGTCGTCCCTTCAACTTCTAGTGTGTGGTCCTGTCAACATACTTCAGCCACGTTATTTGACTCTTCGCCTGCATATACAAGTTTTCACAAAACTTGACATACATCTCATTCACTTCCTTGCCTAGCATCAAGTCTGTCCAATTATACTCACTAAAAAAATTTCTAAGGTCACCATAATGTCCTCTCCTGAAGTCTGGTTTTTCAACTGCTTCAACCTCTTTATTTTCTTCCAGCTTATAACACATTGCATACTTTATTCCCAAAAAGACATGGTCACTTTTACCCAAGGGAGGAAGGTACTGAATGTCAAATATCTCTTCCTCCTTCCTGGTAAATATCAAATCTAGCATGGAGGGAACGTCCCCTTCCCTCATCCTCGTAGCTTGTTTAACATGTTGATACAAGAATGTTTCCAGGATGAGGTCTACAAATCTACAGGTCCAAAAATCTTCTGTTTTAGCTTCATATGCTTCCCAGTCTATGGATTTCAAGTTGAAGTCACAACTATCAACAGTCGTGATCTATCGTTATCCGCTCTCGCTATAATCTCTCTCATTATTGTTTTAAGACCTTCTCGTTTACTATCTAGCTCCTCCTTTGACCATGTGCTGCTTGGCGGTGGACTATATGCATTTATTATCATTAGTTTATCATCCTCATGGCAGATCTCTAGTGCTATTATGTCAACTTCTTGTGGATTGGCAGTCATTTTCCTTCACCTTTAGGTGTTCTTTACCAGCACAGCAACGCCACCGCCTTTCCTAATTTTTCTGTCCGTCTCCAAATTGAGTAGCCCCTTGGGAATATGACCTCATTTAAAATAACATCTTCAAGTTTTGTCTCCGTGAGTGCAACAATGTCTGGTGTCTGCAGCTGTATTACATCACTTAACTCCAGTATCTTCGATCTCACTCCATCTATGTTGGTGTATGCAATCTTCAGGAACTTGTTCCCCTCTCCTTATTCTTCACTCCCTCTCTCTATTGATTTTGTTGGTTTGCCTTTATGTACCACTTTACTGGTTTGCCTACCCCTAACACTTTGTAGAAAAAAATTGATTTCTTCTTCATTCCTGTTCTCATTTAAACGTTTTGCCTCGGCGAGGTTCAGTTTCAGCTTCTCTCTGTCTTCTTTTGAAAGATCTCGTCTTAACGACCACCATTTCCCATCCTCATACTTTGCAATTTTCTAGCATTCCTTAGTACTTCTTCCATCTGTTTGGCACCGTTTAGGGTGATCCTCAAAGGTCGATCTTTCCCTTTTACGTACCTGCCTACCTGTGTGTGTACTTTTTTACGTACGTACCTGTGTGTGTGTTGCCATTGTGCTGTATGTGGTGGTTGTGTGTGGTTGCCATTATTGCTGTGTGGTTGCTATATTGCTGTATGTGGTTGTGGTGTGTGTATGTGGTTGCTATTATTGCTGCATGTGGTTGTGTGTGTGGTTGTTGTGTGTGGTTGCTATTATTGCTGTATGTGGTTGTGTGTGTGGTTGTGTGTGGTTGCTATTATTGCTGTATGTGGTTGTGTGTGTGGTTTTGTGTGTGGTTGCTATTATTGCTGTATGTGGTTGTGTGTGTTTGTTGTGTGTGGTTGCTATTATTGCTGTATGTGGTTGTGTGTGTGGTGGTTGTGTGTGGTTGCTATTATTGCTGTATGTGGTTGTGTGTGTGTTGTTGTGTGTGGTTCTATTATTGCTGTATGTGGTTGTTGTATGTGGTTGCCATATTTCTGTATGTGGTTGTTGTGTGTGGTTGTCATTGTTGATTATGTGGTTGTTGTATGTGGTTGTCATTGTTGCTGTATGGGTGTTGTGTGTGGTTGCTATTGTTTTTTTTTTAAACAATGCAGTTTGTTGACTAACCTGTACAATTGCTATTTCTGCCATGTTTCCCCCTTTTGTTATTCCTTTTTTCAACACAATTTATACTTAATCCCAATTACTATTAAGTTTTAGTCTAAGCGTTTCCCCCCCCCCCCACACCTTGCCCGAAACGCTATGCGTATTAGTGGCTTTAGGTATTGTATGTACTAGCTCTATAACTCCAACATTATGCTTGTAACTAACTCATCAGCTATGTATGTACTTTTCCTGAATAAAAAAAAATCAATTTAATTTAATTTAATTCATTCATTTAATTTAATTAATTTAATTTAATGTGGTTATATGTGGTTGCCTTGATTCTCTCAAAGTGAATAAACCTAGAAAACTGTACATCTTCAGCATAACTTCTTAACATTTATTTACTGTATATTTATATATTAATAAGTCACATATCTCTTATTATTATTATTATTATGCATTGCTCCTCAAATGTATTACTGTATCTACAACAAACCATACATTTAATTCTAATGATTAGCAGCATTATATAAATACTGTAAATAAATATACAGTATATACAGTACCTTCATTTTGGTTTGGTTCCGATAGATGGGGACAGGAAACCTGGCAGGCTTATCCGATATGGTGGTAACCAAGTTACCTGTTGGCAGGATTATCTGCTCATCAGTTTCGGTGTATGTCCACCCACATGCCCACTTAGTAAACATTTCAAACACAGTAAGAGCTCAGTCATCTGAATTCCAGTAACGTGGATTTTTGAGTAATCTGAATAAATCTGATTGAGTTTTTTACTGCGCAACTCAAAAATTTGGGTTACTGAGAATTCTGTTAGACAAAACCCCTGAACAAATTAAAATTAAATTTTTTTGGACTTTCTAGGAAAAAATTCGGTTAACTCACATGGAGGGTTACCTTACATTGAGGTAACCCCATGTGAGTTAGCCAAATTTTTTCCTGGAAAATCCAAAATCCAGGGGGGGGTTGGCCCGTATTTATTACTAAACAGTATAGTAATTTGGATTATAAAGTATAGACAGTGCAGTACTGTACTACATATACGATTCTGGGATTCCATCTCGAACTCATGCCCACAAGTTTGTATGCCGTGAGAGAGATGCCTATAAGGTAACTCAATTTGATTTTGTCATCATGAAGAAAAACAGGTTACAAACTCTTTGGCTTTGGTGCATCTTTCAATAGACTTTATAATCTCCATCACGAGCAAAATGTTGTCTACAGTAAAGGCTCACTCTTGTGTGGCGTTTTTCTTGACTTTTTTTTTTTTTTTTTGCAGCCCTTACCTGCTACAGTACACCCAGCTTTAAGACCCAGCTTTACAGTATGTACACCCAGCTTTACAGTATGTACACCCAGCTTTACAGTATGTACACCCAGCTTTACAGTATGTACACCCAGCTTTACAGTATGTACACCCAGCTTTACAGTATGTACACACACACACACACACACACACACACACACACACACACACACACACACTACATATAGTACAGTACATAAATCCTACCAAGGAAGTGTTCCACCAACTTTCCTAGGCAATGGAACTGACTGTTTTGCTTGGAAACATTGCATTTATGACCTCAAATCACAACCATTTATTAAACATCATATTTCATACGCATCCAACATTTCATATTTCCTTGGATTAGTCACCATACGAGAGACGGGGGGGTTTAACCACAAAAGTGGCTGGATATGTTAATACCCGTACTACAATATTCCCAAAGCTTATAACTTAATGTTAAATCCCTTTATGGCAAACAACCCATCCTTGTTATGTTTTGTCCTGCTTGGCAATTTAAAAAAAAGCACGGTGCTTGCCTGTTTACTAATTTGAGGTGCTGGAGGCTTTTCTCGAATCGCTGACAACTTTGACCGAGGTTGAGCACTTCCCGCTGGTTTCATAAAATTGAACAGAATCATTAAATATGTGGGTGTGTCAAATTGGGAATGGTAAGTTCTCATAGAATATTCAATAATGTTCTTCTGAGTACTCAAATTTTAAGAGCATGATGGGTATAAGACACAGAAATGAGAATGGTTATATAACTGATTTTGTTGGTGTGTGAATCATGAAAAACAGAAGCTAAAATATACAAAGGCACAGGTTTAGATGAAGAATTGTACGACTAAATACAATAAAAACAATGAAATAAATATACTGTAGTACTAAGTTTGTGTTATATGGCCCTAAGAAGTGGTATTGTCTTGAATGCCTGGAAAAGTTGAGCCAATAATGTCGAGCCAAGAAAGTAGAGCCAAACAAAAAAGGAAATATAGAGAACTACAGTAGATTATTGCATAAAGCAGGGGTAAATATTTCAAGTGAAAGAGGGACAGAGCCATTCCTGTAGTTTCCAGCATGTTATGAGTTTAGTGTTTTGGATGACAGTAACTTCAAAGCATAAGAGAAAATAGCAGCAACTGGTACATAGTGAGTGACTGTGTGGAGTAGACACTCGGATAAAGCAGTTAATGAAGACATGTGAGAAAGACTGCCATGTGCGCACAGACCTTGAGAGAGCCCTGTGATTAAAGACATCTTGAAAAGATCGTGGAATGTGCTGAACAGGTAGGGAGTTGGTAGACTATTGTTAAATGCTGTGAAGGGGTTTAGTGAGAAGAGGAGCACATAATAGTATATGGGGCACCGAGTGAAATTGTTATGATGGAATAACATGTTTATGAGTTGATGGGGTTCCCCCCCAAGTGACCTTTTTATCAAGAAAATAACACTTGTAAAGGTTGATGGGGTACCGAGTGACAATTTTTATTAGGGGAAACAAAGAGAGAGAGAGATGTCCAAGAGTTGAAGGAGCCGGTTTCACATAAATCTGTGTGTGCGCCAAGTGTGATGTTTCCAGTCTTCAAGATTAGTGGTCTTGAAAAAACCAGCGTTGAATGTAATGAATCGCCATTTTCCGGGTGAGACCTGGAGGCTTCCCGGAGCTATCCAGGCTGATATGTTACTATTACCTTTCTGGCATCATTCAAAGTGCATGGAGTTTTTGCCTACTGGGGACCACAAGCCAGAACCTGGCCCCCTCAGAGAGGCACAAGCAGCAATGGCCTATAGAAACCCCCGTGTGGTTGGAAGCATTCTATGTCTGCCATCGACTGGGTCTGGCACCCAAAAAGGTAGGCGTCCCAAAACAAACCCTTATTTGGGTGAAAACATTGCTACCAAAAGCCGAATGAGTGAACAGAACTCCCCAAATGAAAACTAGCAACTAGCATGACGTCATCACGTTGCCGCGCCACCGTCTGTGCAACCTCCCCCCTGAGAGGGGGAAGGGGGAGCCAGAGACTTCTGCACCGGCGATCCAACCAGTGCAGAGGCCAAGACGTGCAGAGAACATCGAAGAGCCGCAACCTTGGCCTGCAGAGGCCAAGACGTGCAGAGAACATCGAAGAGCCGCAACCTTGGCCTGCAGAGGCCAAGACGTGCAGAGAACATCGAAGAGCCGCAACCTTGGCCTGCAGAGGCCAAGACGTGCAGAGAACATCGAAGAGCCGCAACCGAACACAACACATGATGTACCCCCAGCCCAACCAACCAAGCATCAACAACCCAAGGACCCCTTTGGAAAATAGCAGACCCAAACATCACCAGAAAAGAAGGAGACTGCTGCAAACGAACAAACCTACCACAAGGACCAAATGAGCAGAAAAAACTTGGGGCCACTTTCCACTTGTGGAAAATGGCCCCAAGTCCCAAGGGCAGTACTTACAGGGCACCTAGGGAAGGAAATCCTAGGCGTATGCAGCCCGAGTACCGTAGAATATTACTCCTGGCTCACACACCACCTGTAGAGACAGGCCACAAGGCACAGTAACTGAAAACAAAACTGGAACCAGAGGCACCCGACCAGCCAGTATCACATCAGCCAGGAACTGGAGATTGGATCACCAGCACGGAGGTCTGGGGCTGCCCCTTCCCCCTCCAAAGGAGGGGGGAGGGGGTTGCACAGACAGCGGTGCAGCGACATGACGACGTCATGCAAGTTGCTAGTTTTCATTTGGAGAGATTCTGTCATCTCGTTCGGCTTTCGAGGGCAGTATTTTCACCAGAATAGGGGATTGTTTTGGGGCGCTTACCTTTCTGGGTGCCAGACCCAGCCGATAGCAGACATAGAATAATAATAATAATTCCAACCACAAATGGGGGTTTCTATAGGCCATTACTCCTCGTGCCTCTCTGAGGGGGTCAGGATCTGGCTCGAGGTCCTTGGTAGGCAAGAACTCCATGCACTTTGACTGATGCCAGAAAACTAACAGCAACATATCAGCTTGGATAGCTCCGGGGAGCCGACGGGGCTTCCCCCAGAAAATAAATAAAACTGTGCTCTGAATATAAACAATGTAACATCCTTTGTAATTTTTTTTAATAAAAATTATCATCATTATTACTACTACCTGTATTATTATTATTATTATTATTATTATTATTATTATTATTATTATAAACGGACTACATTGTGAAATGGCCTATACAGTACCGTACATTGAACTAAAATATTGTACAATACAATAGTAATTTTTTATTAACTTAAAAGAGAAACAGAAAACAATTTACATTTTTAACCATTTTTCGAGTGACGTGTCTACCACTCTACACAGCACACCTACCCAAGCACTTGTTATTATGCTAAAATTTTATTGATGAGAAAAATCATAAATCTCTTAATCAAATTTGCAGATGACACTAAGATCTCCAATAAAATTTGAAGCAAAAAATATATTGAGCCATTACAAGGTGATCTACATTAACTCCAAAGATTATCAGAGCACTGGCAGATACTTTTCAATATTGAGAAGTGCAAACAAGACCCTACATATAGGGTGTCACTACACATCATAACTACCATATCAACAACATGACTCCATAGCAGACTGACAAAGAAAAGCATTTAAAAGTTATGATCCAGAAGACATTACAAGTCACTTAGCAAGTAGGAGCTGTAGGAAAAAAAAAAGACAACCTTATCAATAATCAAATGAACTTCTAGACTTTAAGGAACAGAAAGTGGCTATTCAGCTGTACAAATCATCTGGACTACTGTATCCAAGCATGGAGACCTCCCCCCAACCACCTTCAGCAGAACATACCTGCTCTGGAAAAAGTCCACCATAGAATGACTAAAGTCATCCAAGAACTAAGTCAATTCTCGTAGCATAAAGAGTTGTGGCCAACAGGACTAACACTACTTCGAACCATACATGACATGGTTGATCTCATGGAGACCTTTAAAATAATAATAATAATTCATTGTGTTGGGGGACAGACAGCCAGAGTGTATTCATACACGTTAGGCTTATATCAAGGTCCCCCCCCCCAAGGTCGAATTACTAACCCTGCCAAGGATGCAACCCCACAATAAGCTGACTAACTATTGAGTACCTACTTACTGCTAGGTGAACAGGAACATTAGGTGATTGAAAATGCACCCAACCATTTCTGTCCCACTCAGGATTTGAGCCCGGAATTCTCAAATGAGAGTCGAGTAGTACAATGTATGTAGTAAAATGTAGTACAGTACTGTACTGAACAAATATGAAGATATTAACCCAGACCACTTCATTTGAAAGGTCAAATGTACCCCACACAAAGGGCAACAGTTTTCACCTCAGCTAGTCACAATTTAGGATAGAAAACAGATGTTGCTTTATCTCCCATAGGGTAATAAACCAATGGAATTGCCTTCCCGCTGAAGTCGTAAATGCAAAGACAGTATGTACTCGAGTTCAAAACTCGACTGGAAAAAATCCTCAAGAATAGGGAATTAGAGGATTTAAATCCTTTAAAAAGCTACTGACTTCCTGTCACCACTATGATTATACTAGCAATGGTGGCCCTCTGGTACATTCAAGATTAGGTAAAATTTTCTCTTTAATAAACCAATATTTATCTAAAAAATCAAATATAAATAATGCACTTCCTATAGTATTAAAATTCACTGTAAATACCCAATTCTTTAAATAGAAAGTATTAGCCAAGGGCTTGGATAAAACACCATGTATTGAGCTTGTATTCATTCAATATATGTACGCATATGGCTGAGAGATGACAGCATTACACAAGGGTGTGAACTTAGTGCAAGAGAGCAATAAATGGAGCATATCAAGTTTAATGAAGGAAATTATACCAATTCTTTCACAACTGAGAATGAAACTCAGGATATACAGTATGTATACTAACTGAAAGTTTTGTTGATATATGCAAGAAGCCCAGCATGGAATGTAAATGTAACAGATCACATTAAAGGTGTTCTGCAGTACTGTATAGTGGTCTACTCAGTTGACTTGGTTGAATTGTTTCGGGTTTAATTCCCAGACAAGGCAAGACATTTGGGCACGGTTTGTTGAGGGCCATTTGTTGTTAAGGGCCATTTGTTGTTAAGGGCCATTTGAAGTGAGTTGTTAGTTAAATCTTGTGAAAATGTAGTACTGAGGTTCACCCAGGAGGGGGGGGGGGAGCCTCAATAAGCCTGCCTAACCAGACTGTGCCCTTGATTTGCCACAACATACAAAATAACAGGTATTGAATTGCATTAAACACAAGCCACCCACCTAACCTAACCTATGTATAGAAAAGTGAGCATTTGAGAGCTGCTACTTTTTGTAGTATATTACCCCTTATTTTTTACACTGGGGACCATAATAGCACAGTTGGGTTCATTCTCGGCTCACAATTGGGAATTCAAGATTTGAATCTGGGGTGTAACAAATGGTTGAGCACATTTCCTATCACTTAATGTGCCTGTTCACCTAGCAGTAAATAGGTACCCCAGGAGTTAGTCAGCTTGATGTGGGGGTTTGCATCCTGGGAACGGTCAATTGTTTTATCTCTATATAAGCTTAACACATGTATATATGTTCAACATACTCCCAACAAGTATAAGAAATATTGCCAGAACAACCATGAACATCTTCAAGAGAAAACTAGATAGTTTTCTCCAAGGAGTGCCTGACCAATCGGGCTGTGGTGGATCTGTGGGCTTGCGGGCCGCTCTGAGCGACAGCCTGTTGGACCAAACTCTCAAGTCAGGCATGGCCTCGGGCCGGGCTTGGGGAGAAGAAGAATTCCCAGAACCCCATCAAGCAGGTATCAAGCAGGTATATATACTGAGTGCCTATCCCCTGACACTTGATTTTTCTGGCTCCATTCTGCAGCATGGATTAGTGGCCCTTATTACATTTATTTTGTCATGGTTTTTCTTGCCTAAGGAAGTACGTAACTGACTGTTAAGAGTTCATAAATTAGGCTTTGAGAGTGTTATTGATGAAATGTTCCTCTCTCTGAAGGCTACCTATTTGCTCCCATCCCATCATGTTTTGTCCCTCCTTTCCATGTCCTGTCTGAGTCAAGTTAAGTGTGAGGTGGGCAGCTTCTTGCTACTAATGCAGGTGTTGACAATGTAGGTGGTGACATGTGGTGATAATCTGGAGGAGTGGTCACAGACTGACTAGCAATTAACAAAGCCATACTTTATCATCTATTTGAAGCAACTGCTGAGAGGAGGTTATTAAGTGTACATTAAAGAATCTTCTGAGGATATCTTGGGCTGAATAGAGGATTTCAATGTCTCCTTTCTCCTAATAATGGATTGATGGAGAGATCGCACTGCTCCAAAAGTCACTATCAATCTAGCCCTGACTGTTGTTTAGTCATATCTTTAGTGAGAACAAGACATTGTCTAAGAAACCAACCAAACTTTTCTTCTTCAATCAAAACCATACTCTTTGTCAATAAAGTTTCTGTTTTAATTAAACTAAAGACACTTAAAGGACAAAAGTGTGTTGCTGTAATTGTACAGATCATCCACATAATACAATACAAATTCTTCTAGTTGTTCTCTTTCTTATATATTTGTATATTTAAAAAAAGCATTTCTGATAGCATTAAAATGCAAAGAAAATAAACGTCCCAAATATGGGCCCTACAACTGAGAATACAGAATGAAAGTTGAGAAGGCCTTTCTAAAATGTAAAACAAATTACTGTACACTCTTGGGATATACAGTAAATGTTCCACACCTAATTTGTGAAATATCTTGTCCTTTATCTACATAACACATGTACAAGGCATTACTTTTTTATGAAGCCACTGTTTTGGCAATTGAAAGTCATATTTTAAATCTATACTTTCAAATCATGATAAATCTAAAAATGACATCTAAAAATGACATCCAAAAATGAAAATTTTTATTTCGTAAGAAAAATTAGTGTGCAATATAAAAAACAAAAACAATTTATTTAACATACCTTTTCCTTTTTTGCCAACCATCAATGATGTTGCTCGTCGAAGTTCTTTATTTTCTTTCTTCATATCTCCTGGGGTGAGATTTGGTGGCAATGTGGAATGTTTTTTCTTCTTTCCAGACAAAGTAGTATCTTCAGGTGTAGAAATGGCTTCTGCCAAATCCTCAATGCTTCTAAAGCGCCCAGAACCATCACGGGTTAGTGGTATAACAGACGGACTGAGGGACGGAAGGCGAGCATAGTCTTGAGGCGAGGGTAGAGCTGACTCACGCAGGGATGATCTCCACGGCTCTCTAATAATATCCCCATGAATACGAGTGGAAGATCTTGAGGTGGAAGTGAGTTTAGTTGTGGTGGCACGTGTGGTGGAACTGGAAGAAGATGGAGTTGGTGTTCTACTTCCACTTCGAACAGAATCGGTAATTCTAGATAGCAATCGGCCTGAACGACTTCCTCGAGATCCAATGCTACCTTGGTCCTCAGTAATTACAGCTAATGTGTCTGGTCGAGGTCTAGGCTCAAGGTTTTTTAAGTTTTCTAAAAATTCCCGATCTGTTAATGGGTTATCATTATCTTGAATACTATAGTGACTAGCTAGGGAACCATTTATAGCACTGCTAACTTCACTTCCACTTTCATGTTGTTCATTTTGCCCATAAAGATCATCTATGTGTGTAACCTTATCCCCTGAGAGCTGATGAGAATGGTTTGATGCAACTTCAATCATTTCATCTTTTTCCGAGACGGCATTGTGTAGCCAGCTTGGATTTTTAGATGTCGAGGGTGTAGTTGGCATGGATCTCGCAGAAAGTTTGGTATGATCCTTCTGAGTTGCAGATGGAGCAATGCGTGGTGTCCAGTGCATTGACTCATCTCTGGGTGGTGGAGGAGGTGGGACTTCCAATGTTTCTTTCATTTGAATTTCCACTTCATCACCATCATCACGATTTCTTTCTACATCTTCTGATGCAATGGATGCTCGACTGCGAACTGTCTCCTTTCCTTTCCTAATATCAGATTTTCTTTTTCTAAAATTTTCTGCTTCTTTAGGTGAAGTAAGTAAGGACGGAGTACCAGAGAGTTCAGTTCGATTGTCACTACCTCCACTCTCGTCTGTTCTTGTTGTGCTGAACACAGACCCCAAGCCACTGTCTGCTCTCTCATCTGAATGAACTCCATTGGTCGTTTTTTTTGTTGGTGGTGGAGGCTTAAACTGAGGAGGGCTCTCATCTAAGCCTTCAATTAAGCCTTCCTTCAGCATGTGTCGTATCGTATCAAATCTTTCATTGGGTTTTGAGCTGTTAGATCCTGAACTATGAGAACTCTCTCTTGAACACTGTCTACTGAAATCATTCAAATCACCTCTGGAGTTTTCATCGTCCTTGTTCAAGCTTTCCTTGTGAGTGAAACCATTTTCTACTGCCTTAGGGACAGATTTCTTCACTTTCCCATTGACATCCTTTCTGTCCCGAAAACTACTCCCTTTCTGGCCATTAGTATTATCATTATTATTATTGCTGTTGTTATCATCATCATTATTATTATTACTATTATTATTATTTACATTATTATTATTATTATTTTCTGAACCAGGAGTAGTGGGAGAAGGTTTTGGTTTTGGTCTTCCATAGGAGGAATTTCTTGCCTGACCAGCATTCATATAATCAAATGAAGCTGTAGAACTCTCCATGGATGCCAACGACTCCTCAGAAGTTTGTCTACAAGGTTTCTGACTCGCTGTACTGGGCCTCGACGGGCTAACAGTGGAATCTTCGAGAGAATCATCAGAGAAACCATTTTCATGTTCAAACGGGGGTAAACCTTGATGGAATTCTTTTATCATATTCTGCAAAGGTGTAGAAGGCTTCTTCACTGGTGTTGAAGCCTTGGAAGATTTCCCTCCAGCTACAGGTGCATTCTGAAGGCTATCATCACTAAGAGAGTCGCGATTTGCAACCTTTTTCTTTATGGGGTCACCTTGACTATCTGTTACAACATAAAACTGGGAACCTTGAAGAATATCAGATTCATTTCCATCAGAGTCTCCATCATCATCATAGTCTGGAGTTGGGGAGGGAGGAGCAGGAATAAACATTCTTGAAGAGTCATTGAATACCCCTGAGACAATGAAACTACCTCCTGGACGACCTCCATGACCATTGCTGTTGTTGACATCCTCAACCAACGGAGTCTCATCAAACCCGCTGTCCTTCCCTGAAAATCAGAAAAACTGGCTTTTAGCATATTGGCAAAAATTACTGAACAAAAATGTTATACTGTATGTAAATCTATCGTCACTTGATATCTTATACAGCACTTTGATTCCTGCCACTAATTGCCCCCAATCACCAATGGTTAGCTCCACAATGTAAGACTGAGAACTGGAGATGCTTTTTTCACCCACAATGGGTAATTAATCCATGGAACAATCTACTCACCAAAGCTGTAAATGCCAATATTCTGTTAACCTTTAAAGTACAGCCGGAAAAGATCATCATGGCAAATAGGGGGGGGGACCCTTCAACAAGCCGCTGGCTTCCTGTCCTCGTTGAGGCCACTAGTGTTAGAGGCTCTCAGGTAAAAAACAGACCACCAAGCAACAATACCTAATCATAATGTTCTGGCTTATGCTAATCCCTTATGACATCATGGGAGTATACATTTCATCCCTTTTCCTTAATATAATTTTGGATGACCATCCATCACAATAACCCTTTTCCCTAAACTTGTATAGCATTTGAGGTCTCGGTCTTGGTCTCTCTCTCGGTCTCCCCCTCTCGGTCTCCCTCTCTCGGTCTCCCTCTCTCGGTCTCCCTCTCTCGGTCTCTCTCTCTCTCTCTCGGTCTCTCTCTCTCGGTCTCTCTCTCAGTCTCTCTCTCTCTCTCTCTCTCGGTCTCTCTCTCTCTCTCTCTCGGTCTCTCTCTCTCTCAGCCTCTCTCGGTCTCTCTCTCTCTCAGCCTCTCTCGGTCTCTCTCTTCGGTCTGTCACTCACTCTCTCTCGGTCTCTCTCTCTCTGTCTGTCTGTCTGAACGATATCCGATCATATTCTTTCCCTTAAAACCAAGTCTAGTGCCCTTGAGAAGATACCAACTCTTATTTACAAAAAGCCTCCAGATTTTTAGCTCCTGCCATTGCATTGCTCTTCACCAAGTCACTTGAACTCCAAACCTTTCCAGATACAGGTATTCTAAAAAAAGCGAGAGTAACCCCTGTCCACAAATGTGGTGATCCCACTGATGTTAACAATTTCAGACCTATATCAATTCTGCCAAATTTATCAAAAATATTTGAAAAACTAATCTATAAGCAGCTTTACTCTTATCTAGCCAAACTCAATATACTTAGCTCTTGTCAATATGGCTTCAGACCCCAAAAAAGCACTAACGATGCACTTATTAGTATGATTAACTTGATACATACAGCTCTTGATAAAAATGAGTTCCCTGTTGGGTTATTTGTAGACCTGCATAAGGCTTTTGACACTGTTAACCACCAAAACCTTCTTCTTAAATTACAACATTATGGAGTCAGAGGTCACTCCCTGCAGTACATTAAGTCTTACCTTACTGACAGGCTCCAGTATGTTTCTGTGAATAATTCAATTTCTCCCACCCTACCCATCAACATTGGTGTTCTCCAGGGCAGCATACTTGGCCCTCTCCTCTTTCTCATCTACATTAATGACCTTCCAAATGCCTCTAACATCTCAAACCAATTCTATTTGCTGACGATACGACCTTCATTTACTCCAGTCCTGACCCCCTTGCTCTAAATGTCACAGTGAATACTGATCTAAATAAAGTCCATCACTGGCTAACTGCCAACAATATTGACAAAACCCTCAATATTGACAAAACTTTCTATATTTTGTTTGGCAATAAATCTTCAAATCAAATAAATCTCAGGATTAACAATACCCAAATTTGTAACAAAGTAGATGGCAAATTCCTTGGCGTTCTCATTGACCGCAAGCTGAATTTCCAGGGACACATTCTAAATATATCAAAAAAAGTTTCGAAAACTGTTGGCATTCTTTCTAAGATCAGATATTATGTACTTCGCCCTGCCCTGGTGACACTCTTATTCTTTCATCTATCCTTATCTCAACTATGGTATTTGTGCTTGGGGTTCTACTACCCAAAATCATTTACGTCCTCTAATTACTCAACACAAAGCTGCTATTAGGACAATATCTCACTCTGGCCCCAGACATCACTCGGTACCCTTACTCAAATCTCTGAATATGTTAGATATTAAGTCCCTGCACATTCTCTCATGTGTATTTTATATATATAAAATGCTGAACTGTAATGTCAGTCCTGACCTTAAAAGCTTCCTAGAAGGTTGTAACAGATCCCATGAGCACCACACCAGAAACAAATACCTATTTGATATTCCAAGAGTATGACTTAGTCAAACTAACTAGAAATGCTTTACAAATCAAGGGACCTCGAATGTGGAATGACCTTCCCAATTATGTTAAAGACTGTACCTCTCCCAACCAGTTTAAGAGAAAAACTAAGTACTACCTAATTAACTCAATGTAACCTACCTCACCCCCAAAATGCAAAATGTCAACCCATGTCTTCTATTTTAAACAATGCTATTTTGTTGACCAATTTGTATTTTTGCTTTTTTTCTGCCATGTTTCCCCCCCTTTTTTTCCATTCTTTTCTTATTTTTTCTCAACACAATTTATACTTTAATCTCAATTATAGTAGTATTAAGTTTTAGTCTTAGCGTTTTTCCTGCCCGAAATGCTTTGCGTAATAGTGGCTTTAGGCATTGTATGTACTAGCTCTATCTATAAATCCATCAACTTTTGTATCTTACCTTGTATGTATGTACTGTACATGAATAATAATTTATTATTTTATTTATATCTCAACAATCGACACCAACACATGATAATGAACCTCTCAAATCATATGAATGCCCCAAGGCAGCATTACAAACCTCTCCTATTTATTTTATGCTGCACATCACTAACTTGCCAATTGATATGAATATACTGTATAGACTTGTCATCAGTCATTGCACATAGAGTTCAAAGCCTACCGGGAACCACGAGCCAGAACCTGGCCCCCCTCAGAGGCACGAGGAGCAATGGCTTATAGAAACCCTTGTGTGACTGGAGGCATTCTATGTCTGCCATCAACTGGGTCAGGCACCCAGAAAGGTAAGCACCCCAAAACAAACCCCCTATTCCAATTCAGTGGCAATTAAAATATTGCCAGTGAAAGCCAACTTAGTGGACAGAACTCCCCAAATGGAAAACATGCAAATGAGCATGACATCGCCATGTCACCACGCCGCTGTCTGCGAAACTCTCCCCCCTCCCTGGGAGGGGGAAGGGGCAGCCCCAAACCCCTGTGCCAGTTATCCAAACCTCCAGTTCTGAGGCTGGATATAAAAACATGCGAAAAAATGCCGACTGGAGGGAGGGAGGATTGCAGGGGAGCCTCCGGGTCTCACCCGGTAATTGGTGTTTCATTATATGCATTGCTGTTTTTTGGGGGGAGCCCCATCGTCTCCCTGGAGCTACTTACCCAAAGACAAAACATGAGGGACTGACCCGGCAGGTGGTTGGCCCTCACTCCTCAATGCGAAGTCAAGACAACTGACTGCAAACACCGACCCAAAGCAACACAGGCCCGACGAGGTCCAGGAACATTGACAAGGTAGCGAGTGGCCAGGACCTTGTTCGACCTCCAAAAACCCAATGCCCAAATGTCAACCCAAGACATATTACCGAAGACGGCAGCAAGCACAGCAAACATATATATGTCATGGGCACAAGGATAGACCGCAGGCTGGCTGGATCGAATTACCATGAGATTGACCTGGGAGCCCCGAGCCCTGGAACAGAGAAAAAGGGAAACCGGGTCAACCCAAAGCGCGTCCCTGGCTTCTGAGGCTGTGGCACGCAGGTAACAGGGAAGAGCCACAACCAGACAACACATGATGCATCCCTGGCCTAACCAACCAAGCATCAACAACCCAAGGACCCCTCCAGAAAGCAGCAGTCTCATTCTTTGCCAGAAAAGAAGGGGACAGCTGCAAATGAACAAACCTACCACCAGGACCAAAAGAGCAGAAACCTCTGTGCCAGAGAAGAACATGAAGTTCCCCAACCCAACCCAAGAGGCCAATGCCAACAAGAAAAGAGCCTTCACCAAACAATCATGAACCGAAGGGGCCACCACAAACCCTGGAGAAAAGAGAAACAAGAGCACATGGTCCAACGACCAGGACGGCTCAGGCGGTGCATGAGCAGGCCAAAGGTGAAACAACGCATGAAACAGCTTGCAGAATGGTGCAGACGTAACACCAATGCCGAACGCAAGCTGCAGCGGCTCTGCCAGCGCTGCACGATTCAAGGCGACAGTATTCAGTATGAGATGACAGTCTTGGAACAACCACGAAAGGAAGGACAAGACAACCTTAACAGAGACAGAAGTAAACCTACAAAGGGATAAGAAATAATGACACCTGGCTCCAACAGAAGCCGGACCTAAGACAGAGTGGTCATCCGAAAAAAGGGGCAAGGAATCCAGGGGCTCAGACGGGACAAGTCCAGAATAAACCTCAGATCCACACAGTTCCGTTTCGGAACTGGAAACAGGCGGGAACTTACCTGAAGGACAGGGTCGTCTCGACTATGCCCGCCCACCCACTCGTTGGGGGTGCTAACGAGTGGGTGTGTTAATGGATGACGATCTGCTTATTTGTTTGTTTGTTTTCTTTTTTGGGGGGAGTTCTTTGGCTCTGTTAGTATATGGGTTGCAACTTTCACCAGCTGGGGTTTGTATTGTTTCACCTACCTTTCTGGGGGTATTTATTGGTCCATGGCAGACATGCCATACTCTAAATGTAGAGTGCTAATATGGCCATTGCTCATGTGCCTCTCTGAGGGGACCAAGTTCTGGCTTGTGGTCTCAGGAAGGAATACAGAACTCCTGTGACAGATGACACCAAACTAATATGGCACATGTTCGTTTGGATAGCTTCAGGGAGCCGACAGGGCTCCCCACAGGAAGGCTAACGTGTATGAATACACTCTGGCTGTCAGGCAGAGGCCTGACAGCTGAGTGGACAGCACTTCAGATTCGTAGTCCTGAGCCCTTTATGTCAATAGAATCGGTTCTCAGCATACCTATTACACCTCTGCTCTTCAACAGGGTTATTTTGCTCATACAGTACTGCCATGCCTCCTGGTCTCCTGAGGAGTTATTCCCATGTGCAAATTTGTAACTAATCTCTCAAATATTTACCAAGTGTAAATTAATATGTATCTTTCCCATCTGCTCACATTAATATACAGATTTAAATATTTTAAATGCTTCAATTAATTTAGATGTGGATTCAGGTGGTAAATGATCTTTGCACATTCTCCAGCTTTAATTAAATGTGGCTGTTAGTGTGCACCAATATTCCACTAGACATCACTATTGCCTTAAAAATATCATCTTAGGTCTGGTATCTCTTCTTTGAAAAGTTCTTGCTACCAACCTGTCATTTTTCCTTGCAATTGTGACAGCTACTTAATTGTGTTTATTAAACATAAGGTCTTCTGACATGATTACTCCTAAATCTTTTTATATTGCTTTTCTGGGGGGGAGCCCCTTCAACTACCCAGAGCTAACTGGGCTCATATGAATGTATTAGACCCTGGCATCAGTCAATAAAAATGGTGTTCTAGGCCTACCGAGGACCACGAGCCAGAACCTGGCCCCCTCAGAGAGGCACGAGGAGCAATGGCCTATAGAAATCCTTGTGTGGTTGGAAGAATTTTATACTCACCTAATTGTGCTTGAGGGGGGTTGAGCTCTGGTTCTTTGGTCTATGTCTGCCATCAACCCTGTCAGGCACCCAGAAAGGTAAGCACCCAAAACTAACACTCTATTCTGGTTAAAATATTGCTACTGAAAGCCAAACTAGTGGTCAGAACTCCACAAAATGAAAATGAGCAAACAAGGATGACTTGGCCCCCGTCACTGTGCCGCTGTCTGGGCACCCCCCCTTCCCCGGGAGGAGGAAGGGGGAGCCCCAGACCCCCCATGCTGGCTATCCACTCTTCAGTTATGTGGCTGATGTGAACTGGCAAGGTGGTGTGCCTCTGGATCCTGTGTTTTCCAGTTCTGTGGCTGATGTGAACTGGCAAGGTGGTGTGCCTCTGGATCCTGTGTTTTCCAGTTCTGTGTATTGTGCTGTGGTCCTGTCTACTAGGTGGTGCGTGAGCCAGGAGTAATATTCTATGGTACTCGAGCTGCATGCACCTAGGGTCCTCTTTCCTAGGTGCCCTGTAAGCCCTGTAAGGGGGGGGGGGGGAGGGTGTCTTCCCGGAAGGGTCGAGCCTGGGCTTGCGGGTTCCTCCCATCATGGTAGGCAGTTGGTGCCAGTTTCGGAGCCGGCACAGCCTTCGGAACTGTCTTCGTCTGGTAGGCATGCTGATCGCTCTGTGCGGAGGTCTGGTTCTCGAAAGGGGCATTGGCCCTTTCGAGACTAGCCTATAGAAATCCTTGTGTGGTTGGAAGAATTCTTTGTCTGCCATCAACCATGTGGTAGAGCGATGGGGTGGAGGCATGCTCTGTTTGCTCGTGCCTGGTCCCATGATATGTGGGCCTTTCGGGTCGTTTCATGTAGCCTGCGGTGGCATTGGGTAGCCCTTCCTCCTTCGGGAGGTTCGGGGTTGGCGAGGCAAACCTCATCTCCTGCGCTCTGTCGGGTCATCTTGGAGTGGGTTCGCTTGGACGGTCAAAACGACCTCGTCCCTCCAGTGGGGTCCTGCCTGTTTCCAGTTCCAAAATTGGAACTACTATTGGTCTTTGCAAGTCCCACTTCTTTCTGAAGATAAATGACAGCCATCCTTTGGACCTTGTCCAGTGGGGTAGCTATTTGCTTGTGTATTGTTCTTTGCTTTTCATTTTTGCTCACAAATGTGTTTGCCAACCTTTATGTGGACTTTACCTAAATTTACCTGAGGGCCACTAATATTAGTGGCCTCAACGAGGACAGGAAGGTTTATCAAAGGTCCCCCATTTGCCCTGATCTTTTTTTATCTGTACTGTATTTTAAAACCAAACAGCTTTGTCATCTACAACTTTGGCAGGAAGGCGGTTCCACAGGTTTACAACCCTATGGGTGAAAAAGCATTTGTTTTCTGTCCAACACTGGGGCTTGTTGAGCTTGAATCTGTTGCTCGTCGTTCATGTTACATCTGATCTTTTGAAGAAAGTGTCGGGATCTACATCATCCAAATGGTTTAGTATTTTGAAGGTTTCTAAGAGATCCATCCTGTCATGCCTGGTCTGCAGTGTTGTTAGCCCAGTGGCCCTCAACTGCTCCAGATACAAGAGATGACTAAGCTCTGGTATGATTTTTGTTGCCCGATATTACACCTTCTGAGCATCTGTCTTCCTGAAGGTGAGGTCTCCATGCTTGGATGCAATAATCCAGGTGGGGGCACACCAGAGACTTATACAATTGAACGACTACAGGTACTTTCTTTTCCTTGAAGCTTTATTCCCAAGTTTTTTTTTGTGTGTTTTTTTTACTGCTGCTCCCACTTATTGTGCAACTTTTCGTGAATAATGGATTCTGATTCCAAGGTACTTTTCTTCGTCTATCTGCTGTAAGGTATTGCTGTCAATTTAGTAATTGTGACATGGATTGCTATGTCCCACATGTAAGGTCTTGCATTTATCGACTTTAAAGAGCATTTACCAGTCATCTGACCATTTATGGAGTTCATGCAGATCTCTGTGTAAGGTCTCAATATCACATTCACTTCCCACTTTACCACAGATCTTAGTGTCATCTGCAAATTTGATGATGTGATTTGTAATATTCTGAAACTTATTTTAATCCGTGCTATGCACTCTGTGTGTTTAGGGTAACCCTTCCCTAGTTGCTCATTTAGCATTGCCCCTACACTGAGTTAATTCTCTGGTGTGTTTAGGAGTTCACTTTGGGTTCTTAGGAGTTCTACTTCCCAAGCCCGGCCTGAGGCCAAGCTCGACTTGTGATGAATTGATTCAACAGGCTTTTGCTTGGAGCGGCTCGCAGGCCCACATATCCACTACAGCCTGGTTGATCCGGCACTTATTGCAAGAACCTGTCAAAGTGCCTCTTGAATACATCCACCTTTGATCCAGCAATATTTATAATGCTTGCTGGAAGGGTGTTAAACAGCTGTGAACCTCTGATGTTCATACAGTATTCTCTGATTGTGCCTATGTCACCTCTACTCTTCACTGAATGTACTATGCATTCCCTTCCATGTCTTTCATTCCAGTATGTTGTTATTCTACTGTGCAAATTTGGGACCTGGCCTTTAAGTATCTTCCATGTATATATTATTTGATACCTTTCTCGTCTCCTTTCCAGAGAGTACATTTTGAGAGCTTTGAGACAGTCCCAATAATTTAGATGTTTTATCGTTTCTATGTTGCCGTATATGTTCTCTGTATTTCCTCTAATTCAGTGATCTCACCCGCTCGGAAAGGGGAAGACGGGAAAACACCTATGATTTAAATAGTATTAGCATTGCTATAAGGTCCCTGGATTTGAACATTCTCATAATCCATCCTATCATTTTCCTGGCCGCTGCTATATTTGCTCGATTATGTTCACTAAAGCTGCTATTAGGACAATATCCAACTCTGGCCCCAGACATCACTTGGTACCCCTACTCAAATCTCTGAATATGTTAGATATTAAGTCACTGCACATCCTCTCGTGTGTATTATATATATATATAAAATGCTGAACTGTAATGCCAATCCTGACCTTAAAAGCTTCATTGAAGCTTGTAACAGAACCCATGAGTCAGGTTATGTCCTAGGTTATGAAGTTCATTATTTTCTATAAAACTAGAAATTTGATTCCTAATCACTCTTTCAAAAACTTTTATTGAGTGTAATGTTAGTGCAACTGTCTATAATTTTTTGCCAAAGCTTACTACCTCCCTTGTGTAAAGAAGCTATATATCTGCTGATTTAAGTGCTGCTGGTATCTCCCCTGTATCCCGGCTCTTTTTCCATATTTACACCGAGCGCTCGTGCTACTCGTACTCTACATTTCTTTATGAATATTGTATTCCATGAGTCAGGACCAGGGGCTGAGTGCATGGGCATGTTGTCAATTTCTCTCTCAGAGTCTTCTGGGTTTGTGTTAATATCCGTTATATTATCTGCAGCTTGGATGTTATTCATAAAGAAGCTGTCTGGATCTTCAATACCAGGCTGTCTGCCTGGTTATCCTGCTTGGTTACTCACCTTCAAGCCCTGGTAACTTCCCCTGTGGAGTTCTCTCTGTTCAAAAGAGAACTCAACAAGCACCTTCAAAGGATACCTGATCAAGACCAGGCTGAGAGCAGCTGCATTCATCAGGCTGAGAGCAGCTGCATCGAACAGCCGGGTTGAACAAATCAGCAATCGGTGACATTGATCCTCGAAATCTCCAATAGGTAGTTAACAGGTAGATGGATCTGTAATGTGGCTCATGTTAGATCAACCTGCCAAGCCTGCACTTGCTACATGCAAGTTTAAGAGTTGTTCATTCGCACTGCTACATGTCACCAGTCATTTTTCTGCCCAGATTGCCACCTGTTTGTTGGGCATTACCCTCTGCCCAGAGGTTTAGTTTCACTATACAGTACAGTACAGTATTTCAATTTTAGCTTCAGCCTCCATTTTTTTTTTACTTTGTTTTTGTAGTGGCATGGGTCAACAGGCAGCATGCTGTTACTTTGATCTTTTGAACTTTGAGCTTTTATGTTCATTTGCACATTTGACTTTGCAACTTCTTGTCTGGCTGGTTGCCCCCCAGTTGGTCCTTGTTTTTTTGGACCTAGTCTTAGAGCAGCCAGTGTTAATTTCCATGCTCTTTTTGCTTCTTTGTCCATGTTGCATTCACCAGAACCCCTCTTGTCTCCTCCCTCCCTGTTTGCTCTGGGCTCCATGATTTTTGTGGTTTTCAGTCTTGGTTGCTCTTCGCATAGGTGGCCTGCTCTGGGAAGTTGCCCTTCCCCTTCGACTTTGAGGCAGTTGAGTCGTTACTTCCTGCCAAGTATCCGTTGCCTTTTGTTTCTGTAGAAATTTTTGGCTCGGATCCCTTTAGTTTGGTGGTGACACCCTCTATCTTAGCACCGATGCAGAGTTTGACTCTGCTTCAGGGTGTCCTTGTTGGGGTGGGTCTTTGGTTGTCCTTCAGCAACTCCTGATCTCTGCAGCCCCCTCGCGTTCAGTTTTATTCTGTTCTGGGGAGAGGATCTTGATTGGTTCTTGTAGTGATCAGGTCAGCCCCTTCTTTCAGAGGACCTGATTTTTTCCAGTCCCTCTGTTGGATTTGGTGGCCCTGTGAGGCATTTCATCATTTTCCAAGTTTCTGCACTTCCTTAATCGTCCTATGCTTGATTATTTTTCACTCAAGTTCATGTAAATGGTTCTCTCAGTCAAGTTTTGGCTCATTCCTGCTCTCTTGTGGTTCTGGAATGGGACAAGGATTTTCAGCTTCCATCTTGCATTTTTGTATTATTCCCTCAGGTTGGCACTGGACTTCTTGACTGTTTTCTGACTGGCTTGGATGTTGTGGCCTGGCTGATTTCTTTGTGATCTAGTTAACAACCTCATTAACTGGCTCGTTTGGGCCCTCAGCCAGTCTGTACATCTGTGAGCCTGGATCCTAGTTCTTACCCAGTTGCCAGGTTGAGTTTCAGGTGGCCTGATGGAGGTTCCCATTTGTTCCATCTTCAGTTGGGGCCTAGCTGGGACTGGTTTGTTTTTCCCAGCCGGTTTCTCCTGCTCTGCCTCTGGCAACGTTGCTCCCTCAGTTGAAGCATTTCCTGTTGGTCTGGCACTGATTGGCTCACTGGTTGTGAAGGTACTGTACCTCCTCCTTCCCTGTGGGGGTGGGTCTGTGGGCTGGGTTTGGCTCTGGCCACTGTCCTGGTTGTCTGGTTCCACCAATTTCCCCACTACTGAGGCTGTTGGGTTGACAATGAAAGGCTGTCTGCCCTTCTTTGGGTCGTGTTTCATCGGCTTCCTCTTTAGACTTTTCAGGTTTGATTCTGTCCCACCCTCCTTCTCCTCTGTCCCTTGGGTTGTTCCCAGATGCCTCTAATAGGGGTTGAGATTTTGTGCCCTGCTCTTCGTCTCACCTCCCATGGTTGTTAATCGGGTTCACAAATTTGGGCTCTATGCCAGGGATGTGGATTGCTTCTTTGTGGCAGGCCCTTTGATGGGTTCATTTTCTTCCTGGATTCATTCTCCAGTTCCATTCTTATGGCTCACTGTGGTTCTTTGGCTGTGTTGTGGGGAGCCACTTCGGATTTTACCCTCTTTGGGGCTGGTGTGAAAAATATCTACAGAATTATTTTAATAAATATCCTCATTGAGTTTCCCAAAGCAGGCTTCCCCTTATAGGCACCACTGGACACTCCCCTGATGAGTCCCAGCCTGTAATCTACAGTATTAACACTGGAGAAAGAGAGTTATTGACCTAAATTTAATAGTACAGTATTAGTTACAATTTACTAAAGGTACTTTAGTTTAGTGCTATGGCATTTATTAAAACCAACAAACATATTAGTGAATTACTTATTAAACTAAATACATTACATTTCTCCCAAACACCCTGCAAGGGCAGATGGGAGAGCCACCATTATCTCGCTTATCAAGAAGCTTCAACACGCTGGTTGCTACACCCTACGTGCCACAGTGTTTTTTTTTTTAGATATATACAAGAGTTGTTACATTCTTGTACAGCCACTAGTACGCGTAGCGTTTCGGGCAGGTCCCTGGAATACGATCCCCTGCCGCGAAAAATCGTTTTTTCATCCAAGTACACATTTTACTGTTGCGTTAAACAGAGGCTACAGTTGAGGATTTGCGCCCAGTAAATCCTCCCCGGCCAGGATACGAACCCATGACATAGCGCTCGCGGACACGCCAGGTGAGTGTCTTACCACTACACCACGGAGACTGGTTTTCTAATTTTATCGGAACTGTTAGCTTTATTTCTTTTTAGAATTAACCAGTGATTTTCTAGAGACTAAACAAACCCATTAAGAAGTGTCACAATGCACTATACATTAGACAGTGCTGTAAATTGCCCTCGCTGAGCCAGATGCCATGTGTTCCCAGCTGAACAACAACAAAATATTGTGCTCACTTGTGATTAATGAGCATAACATTGGCCAAAGATGTTGACCAAAGCACCTTGGAATCTATTAACAAGTCTAATTGTGGGAGGGTTTGGTTATACTGTATTGAAACTTACATAATTTCATTTGCCTATGTCAATAACTATTATTCCCCAGGTTTTCGGTTACACTGTGGGGGTTTTACCCCAAATCGAATGAGTAAAATAATATTTAATAATATTTAATTGTTGCGATAGCAAATTCAATTGCAATTATTTAGATTTTCATCTCAATAAATAATAATATTTACCAGAAATAGTCCCGATTATTAACATTTTTCACAATTCATGGATTGGACAGCGTGCATAGATGTGAACTAGTGTTTTGCTGTAATAATTCAATTGCTTCATTATAAAATTAAATATGGAACTCCTGGGCAGATATCCAAGGACAGTGCCTTGATATTGCAATGGTCACTTTCTTCCCAACAACTGAACTGCATGAAGGAATCTACACTAGCAATACCAGCTGTGTTAAACTTTTCTTATAGCAGATTTCTTCAGTAACAATTGTAGCTTCTTTTTTTCTTTTTTAATGATAGAGTAATTTGTTTTTACTTTACAGTAGTTTTTAGATGTTTTAATTTATCAAATCAAATCAAATCAAATGTTTATTCAGGTAAAAGTACATACATAGAAGATTAGTTACAAATATAATGATGGATTTATAGATAGAGCTAGTACATACAATACCTAAAGCCACTAGTACGCATAGCGTTTCGGGCAAGATGAGGTCGGGAAAAAAACACTTAGACTAAAACTTAATAGTAATTGAGTTTAAAGTATAAATTGCATTGAAAGAAAAAAAAAGATAAAAAAAAGGGGGGGAACATGGTAGAAAATAGCCAATATACAAGTTGGTCAACAAACTGCATTGTTTAAAAATAGTAAGACATGGATTGACATTTAGGGGTAAGGTAGGTTACATGGAGTTAATTAGGTAGTACTTAGTTTTCATCTTAAACTGGTTGAGAGAGGTACAGCCTTTGACACAATTGGGAAGGTCATTCCACATTCTGGGTCCCTTGATTTGTAGAGTATTTCAAGTTTGATTAATGTGGAATGACCTTCCCAATCATGTCAAAGGCTGTACCTCTCTCAACCAGTTTAAGATGAAAACTAAGTACTACCTAATTAACTCCATCCCTGGAAACACAAACCGAAACTGTCTCTATTTTCTGCTTGTTACAACTTGTAAAGTTGTTACATCTTGGCTTAACGTGTCTATGACGTATTAGAACGTTGTTACAACTTGCTATATTGGTTGTTATAACTGGTTAGGAGGTGTTCAAAACTTGTTTGAACGTTGTACAGTACCAACATCGTAGTTTCGGTGTGTGTTTGGCAAGATGTAACCTACCTTACCCCTAAATGTCAACCCATGTCTTACTATTTTTAAACAACGCTGTTTGTTGACCAACTTGTATATTGGCTATTTTTTACCATGTTCCCCTCTTTTTTATCTTTTATTTATTTCTCTTTCAACGCAATTATACTTTAAGCTCAATTACTATTAAGTTTTAGTCCAAGTGTTTTTTCCCCACCTCACCTTGCCCGAAACGCTATGCGTACTAGTGGCTTTAGGTATTGTATGTACTAGCTCTTATCTATAAATCCATCATTATATTTGTAACTAATCTTCTATGTATGTACTTTTACCTGAATAAACATTTGATTTGATTTGATTTGATGTATTGACGTAAAAGGCAATTAGAAGGTAGAAATCGGTACTATTGAATTTAGATAAACTAGAAAAGTTTTTGTATTGACGTTGCAAAGAAAACTTAACCTAACCTAAACTAACCTTCCCAGGCCTAATACACACTATCTGAGACCTAATATAGTACATACATGTGCTATACTAAGCCCAGGAATATTTAAGCTTGTTTTTTGCTTTATTTTTTGGACTCTATAAAGTGAATACTGTAGTACCAAATTCTACTATCTAATTGGGCTCATAGTTACAAAAAGTACTTTCTAAACAAGGGAATGGGTTGACTGATTACACCATAATATAACTTTACCATACTTATCTCCACATGCATTGATGCAAATCGATTTTTATCTACTAGTTAGAAGAAGCTATTTCATACAGTACTGTACAGAGTAGTGAACTTGTCTATTATCCTTGCCTAAAATATGTATTTGATATGGTTTACCACAGTCGGGAACAGGAAGACTGTTATTGAGACTCACTGAGGGGCCCCTCTGGCCAATTACTAACCTTCCCCAGGATGCAACCCATAACAGTTGCCTAGCTCTTTGCCACCTATTTAGTAGCAGATGAACAGAAGAGTCAGGAAAGCCTCAGGAGTCAAACCCGGGACCTTTCAGCCATGACTCCATTGCACTACATGATTTTCCCACATTGTATATACTGTACTGTACTGTATATATATATATATACCTTAATATCCAATGATAATTTGCATTTAAACCTGGAAGATCACTCATAACATTTGGATAATTCTCTAACTTTGACATTCAGATCACCTATTAGTCACACAGGTCCCAGGCACCTCACTAGCCTCTTGTCCAAATTCATTCCTGAAAATACGGTTTAAATTCTAATGTTGCCATACGGTGCATCTGCAATCGTAAGCGGCCCCTTCACAGTTGCAAACAAGAATTTAATATTTGCATCTTAAATCATGTGGAAAGTCATTCTGACATAGCATGCCATATATATTATTTATTACCAAGAATAATCCTTCATTATCTCCATCCCCAATTTTTCTCCCATCCTGCTCTTAAAAAATTCATACCTAAAAATTCAAATTCATTCCTATCCACAGAAGGAATAGAGGGGCGGATATGATCACAATGTCCAAGACACTGAGGGACATTAATGTCCCTAATGTCATATACACGTTATACACATGTCATATACATATATATAATGTCGTATCTAATCTCAATTAGGTACAGAGCTAAACCTTCACCCTCAACCAATGACAGGCAAGTATAAACATGCTCCCCTTTCTTCTTTATAACCCAGTCATTAGTAACCGAGACACCTAAAGGCATCTGCTCACCTGAAGAGAAATGAGGCATGGATATGGAGGTCTTCGGTGGTCCCCTGGGGCTCGCGTCTCTGACAGCTTCCCCGACCCTGAACTCCGAGGGTGGCTCTCTGAAGGGCAGGTTATTGGTCCGATAGCTAGATTGCATTCTATTGAGAGGACGTCGTTCTTCAGTCGGCGAAGAAAGCCCGGAGCTATCAGAGTGTCCTATTGAGGTGAGGCGTCGATTACTGCATCTCTGTCGAGGCCAAAAATGCTTTAGCTTGGATAGAAACATTGATGTTCTGGGGGAATATTATTAATTAATAATACGCCATAATGCTGCACAAAATTAATGATGTACAGTATGAGGAATATTTGAGTAATAGTAATAATAGTTCATTGTGTTGGGGTACAGGCAGCCTGTGTATATATATACATGTTTGGCTTAAATCGAAGTCCCCCCACCTCCCACAAGGTCAGATTACTGACCTTCTCCAGGAAAGAACCCCACAACAAGTTAAACAGGTCCCAGCTGTGTCTGGGTACAAGTTTTAGTGACAGGATGAACAACCCAGCGGGTTTTCTTCCTAGTGGGGAGTGTTATACATGCTGCTATGGCGGTGTGTCCACTCACAGGATGAGTAGCGCTGCCCAATAAACTCCCCCCCTCTGAGCAAAATTAAACTCAAAATTTAAAGTTGATTTACCTGAGAGAGCTACTGACACCAGTGGCCTCAACGAGGACAGGAAGCCGGCGGCTTGTCGTAAACTGACTTAACTCTTGGATACCTATTTACTGCTACGTGAACAGATGCATTAGGTGATTGGATACTCACCCAACTCTTTCTGTCCCGCCTGGGATTCGAACTCGGAATTCCGAATTGTAAGTCGAGAACGAACACAACTTTTTTGTACTATTGAGCCCTGAAACGCTGCATCTTAGTGGGTTTTGGCATAGTACATGTCTTACCTAGGAATCCTCCTCTGTTCTTGAATCTAAGGTATGTACTTTTCTCTAAATAAATTATTATTATAATAAAAATAAAGATATAGAGAAAAAAACTTAAAATAATTTAGTCTTCCCTGACGATTAGTTTTCTATGAAAGAAATTAATTGGTCACAAAAAACGAGTAACTACAACAAGGATAAACTTTAAAATTAACGGTTCACGTCGCAAGACTTTTGCACAGCGCTAATATACTAGTAATGCTTCAGTCCACAAATGATGCTACATTACACACTGTAACAACTTTTGTTCATGGATAGTAACTGTTATTTACAGTCTATGCCTGCTGCTGTACCATGCCACGAAGCTGCCACCCACAGCTCGAGCAACCTCATCCCTTTGTGCATATTTATATCTCAATAAACGTTTTTAAATTTCACCTTCTCCCCTTTTCCTTGTGAGAGGGAAGAAAGAGGGGCAAGAAAGAGGGGCAAGAAAGAGGGGCAAGAAAGAGGGGCAAGAAAGAGGGGCAAGACAGAGGGGGCAAGACAGAGGGGGCAAGACAGAGGGGGCAAGACAGAGGGGGCAAGAAAGAGGGGACAAGACAGAGGGACAAGACAGAGGGGCAAGACAAAGGGGCAAGACAAAGGGGCAAGACAAAGGGGCAAGACAGAGGGGCAAGACAGAGGGGCAAGACGGAGGGGCAAGAAAGAGGGGCAAGACAGAGAGGGAAGAAAGAGGGGCAAGTGGTCTGTATCAATAATATGCCGCGAACAGATTGGTCCCAAGGAGGCAGAACCAACTCACCTGTAAAGTGAAATGGCTTCTCCAGCTTCACAAGGCAAAGTTTGTGGGGAATAATATAGTAATTTTCTATACTTTGGAGGAGTATAGAATTACCCCCCTTCCTGCTGGCTTACTCACCACCCCCTTCCTTGCTGGCTTACTCACCACCACCCTTCCTGCTGGCTTACTCACCACCCCCTTCCTTGCTGGTTTACTCACCACCCCCCTTCCTGCTGGCTCATCACCACCCTTCTTGCTGGCTTACTCACCACCACCCTTCTTGCTGGGTTACTCACCACCCCCTTCCTGCTGGCTTACCACCACCCTTCCTGCTGGCTTACCACCACCCTTCCTGCTGGCTTACCACCACCCTTCCTGCTGGCTTACCACCACCCTTCCTGCTGGCTTACCACCACCCTTCCTGCTGGCTTACCACCACCCTTCCTGCTGGCTTACCACCACCCTTTCTGCTGGCTTACTCACCACCCCCCTTCCTGCTGGCTTACCACCACCCTTTCTGCTGGCTTACTCACCACCACCCTTCCTGCTGGCTCATCACCACCCTTCTTGCTGGCTTACTCACCACCACCCTTCTTGCTGGCTTACTCACCACCACCCTTCTTGCTGGCTTACTCACCACCCCCTTCCTGCTGGCTTACCACCACCCTGCCTGCTGGCTTACTCACCACCCCCCTTCCTGCTGGCTCATCACCACCCTTCTTGCTGGCTTACTCACCACCACCCTTCTTGCTGGGTTACTCACCACCACCCTTCTTGCTGGGTTACTCACCACCACCCTTCTTGCTGGCTTACTCACCACCACCCTTCTTGCTGGGTTACTCACCACCACCCTTCTTGCTGGGTTACTCACCACCACCCTTCTTGCTGGCTTACTCACCACCACCCTTCTTGCTGGCTTACTCACCACCACCCTTCTTGCTGGCTTACTCACCACCACCCTTCTTGCTGGCTTACTCACCACCACCCTTCTTGCTGACTTATTCACCACCCCCTTCTTGCTGGCTTACTCACCACCCCCCTTCTTGCTGGCTTACTCACCACCACCCTTCTTGCTGGCTTACTCACCACCCCCCTTCTTGCTGGCTTACTCACCACACCCTTCTTGCTGACTTATTCACCACCCCCTTCTTGCTGGCTTACTCACCACCACCCTTCTTGCTGGCTTACTCACCACCACCCTTCTTGCTGACTTATTCACCACCCCCTTCTTGCTGGCTTACTCACCACCACCCTTCTTGCTGGCTTACTCACCACCCCCCTTCTTGCTGGCTTACTCACCACACCCTTCCTGCTGGGTTACTCACCACCCCCTTCCTACTGGGTTACTCACCATCCTCCTTCCTGCTGGCTTACTCACCACCACCCTTCCTGCTGGCTTACTCACCATCCTCCTTCCTGCTGGCTTACTCACCAGCAGCCCTCCTGCTGGCTTACTCACTAGCAGCCCTCCTGCTGGCTTACTCACCAGCAGCCCTCCTGCTGGCTTACTCACCAGCAGCCCTCCTGCTGGCTTACTCACCAGCAGCCCTCCTGCTGGCTTACTCACCAGCAGCCCTCCTGCTGGCTTACTCACCAGCACCCCTCCTGCTGTCTTACTCACCAGCACCCCTCCTGCTGGCTTACTCACCAGCACCCCTCCTGCTGTCTTACTCACCAGCACCCCTCCTGCTGGCTTACTCACCAGCACCCCTCCTGCTGGCTTACTCACCAGCACCCCGCCTGCTGGCTTACTCACCAGCACCCCTCCTGCTGGCTTACTCACCAGCAGCCCTCCTGCTGGCTTACTCACCAGCACCCCTCCTGCTGGCTTACTCACCAGCACCCCGCCTGCCGGCGTACTCACCGCGGGAGGCTGGAGGTGTAGTAGGGAGGTGTCTGGGGCGCCGCGCTCAGTGTCACCTCCGCTGCTGCTACTGCGACTTGGGTTCCTGTGGGGACAGAGACGGGAAGATCAGTCAACCCGTACACTAGAGTAACACAACCTTACACGAAACATTAGCACACACAACCCGTCCTCTTAAAAATAACGTCGCTTTTGGCTGGTATGCGCGCTATGGCCAAATTTAGACGTAATTTGAAATGAAATCGACTCAGGAAAGTGACGTACTGTTCCGTTTTCTGTTTGAGTCCTCCGGCTTACTCGGTAAGGTTAGAAGAAAACTTTCAATTAACGTTTTTCATAACGCTTTGAAACTTTATATATAAATAGGTAGCCTGGAGTGAGACTTGGTAAATAACGCCTCCTACATTATTCCTGAGGATCCTTCTTTAGTTGGATTTTGGCAACAGTATTTATTTATTTATTTATTTATGCATATACAAGAAGGTACATTGGGATTGTGAGGATACATAATATGGTAATTACAATCTTGTAAAGCCACTAGTACGCGCAGCGTTTCGGGCAGGTCCTTAATCTAAGAAAATTTTAAGTAGGTAAATACTTGCAAAATTTATAAAAATGATAACAGTTACAAGGCAAGAAAAAAAAAGATGAGAGAAAATTGTAGGTATATTAAAGCACATAGGTAGCTCAGATTGATTGCAATGACAGCGTGAATGATAGTTGACAAAAATTGGTAGGCACAATACAGCATAAGGCTAGCACATAAAAGAAGACAGCAATGAACACAATGATAAAGTTGTTTGGATTAAATACATAAAAATTAGGAGATTGGGTAACACTAAGTACAGAGCAAATTTAAAGCTCAGTGTAGGAAACAAAGAAGATGAAATTAGGTACTTTTTGGTTTTGCTTTCAAATAAGGCAAAAGTTTGACAGCTTTTCAATTCACTAGTATTTTGGTAATTCATACTGTATAGGATTATACATTATGCCGACTCAAACAGAAAACGGGACAGTACGTCACTTTTGTGAGTCGATTTCATTTCAAATTACGTCCAAATTTGGCCATAGCGCGCATACGGGCCAAAAGTGACGTTATTTGGACGGGTTGTGTACACATACACCCTGCAGGCGCCCACGTGACATCATTCCCAAATGAAGACTGCGAATGCAGTCTTTGGGAAGACTGAATTCCCAAATGGGTAATATACACAACAATATGCAAGCCTATTGCACTAACAACATTCGCCACATATTACACTCGTCTCTATTTGACAAAAATCATCGTTATTGATGATGGAATAGGAAACAGCACATAAATGGAAGAGAATGGACAGATAGATCCGTCAGGAATTGGTAATAATCTAAGGTCAGGTTCGTCTGAATTTGAAAATGGTCGGAACCAATTCTGCCTAGACAGGTTTGGACAGAAACTTTGTGGATTTCTTTCGTAAAGCATAATTTCGTTTACCAGTGATATCACTCGTCACTGCATTTCATCATTATTCAACTCCTGCCCGAAAACAAAAGACGAACGACGCAAAAAATTATCCAGTTAAAAAAATATATATATATATATATATATATATATATATATATATATATATATATATATATATATATATATATATATATATGATGTGGGAGTATGTCTCCCAAGATCCTCCCACAGCCGACTTGAATGGCTCATTGCAGTGCACAGTGCACAGATCTTCGTGCACAAAGCCTATCTCTCTTAATCCTGGATAGTGACCTAGCATGTTGGGTATCTCCAGAATGCCCACTTAACCAGGAACACTGTTAAAATACGTAGGCCGCCGTATGTCCAGGCTGAGAGTAGATACAGGAAAGTGTTAAGCATACTTGCCACCATAGGGTCAGTGAGTACATGGCCTGGAGGAGAGTGTGAGAGGGGAAGGCGCCAGCAGCGTCTGACCTCTGGGGTCAACCTCAACCGGCGCATGGAGAATAACAGCTATGACGTGTTCATGACGTCACTCCTGCTACTGCTCATCGAACGAGCTAATATGATTGGTTCCCGCTCATTTGCTGCAATGCTATTGGTCAAATTGTAACTCCTTTTGTGTTGTGTGCCACGAGATGCCCGGCACCCTTGCAAACTCATTCACGTGAGAGAGACCATACGAAGAGGACGTGTTCTGTTCTACCGGCCAATAGACTGATCACCGTCTATCCCTCACCGTCAAGTTAACTCAGCGTCTTTGCGATATACCACACACTCGCCAGAATCACGAGTGGGAATATATTGTTTAGAAGCCTAAAGTGACAAATCTCCAGAGCGAAACAGACTGGTATCAGGTAACCCCTGGTGACAAAGATCGTTGTGAGTGACTCAGAGTGAACTAAGGCAGTGCCGCCGCCTAAGTAATCTGTGTGTGACTTTACCACAGTGTACCTGTACCACAGTGTACAGTGTAGTGCATGGTACTGCCGCCAGCCGACGCCAGCCGACGCCCTCACTCTGACGTGACGTCACCACCTTAGCACCGCCAATGCCAGTGTGTGCGCGTGTGTCTGTCTGTTAAGCATACAGCACGCCCCTACTCACGAAATCATCTCAAGATACTGCGAGTACCCTCCGTGTCTACGAGCGAAACCAGCTATCAGGCCACCTACGAGTGCTTGTATAAACGAATCTGAGTGAGTGCGTAAGGAAAGGTACCTTATCTGTAAGTACAAGATCTTGTCATTGTTTATTGTGTCTGTGTTGATCTGAGGGATCAACCACAGTTCTCACCTTCTTATACCTGTCGCAGGTTATAGGTGAATCGACGGTGAATGCGTGTTTATCTGTGTGGTATCACAGCATTTCACTCGTCTGTGGATGTGAGCTTCACATACACCACACATTTAGTTATTGTGTGATTATTATTGTGTTTATTGCATATCATCATTACCGAGTATCCGGTTGGAACTCTTGTGATCCCTTTGCATACCGGCAGTTAGGTTGCCGTGTTAGTGATTGGCTGTCAACTGTGTTAAGTTAGGTGTTTCTCCACGAGTGGATACGAGTCGATTAGCCAGACATCAAGAGTCTCGCTAATGCAACCATAGCTTTGCTGACGCCAATCGAAAGTAAATCAAGCACCCTGTGTATTAGTGGTTAAGTTAGTAAATAAACTACTGTTAAGCTTTATGCGGTGTTTCCGTTGAACCACTTCTGAATACTGCCAATATTACTCAAGCCTTCAGCTCTAAGTGTCTTCAACACCGAGTTGCCTGTAAGTCACTAAACTATAAATTTGATGAGGACCCTAGGAGTCCCTTAAAGTGTTACATCATTGAGGAGATTCCAACGACCAACGTGGAGCAGGACCAGGTGAGGCTAGTCTGAGAAGAGACCTACAAGGACTCTAACTCGACCTTGCTCCCAGGCCCTGTACGGTTGCTCTCGTATTTTCTATTTTGCTAATTCCGACCGCTTCGTGAAGCGTCTGCCACATGTACATTGGCGACGTACGCATTGCAGTCGTGACAGCAACAAAAAAGAAAACATCCCACATATATATATATATATATATATATATATATATATATATATATATATATATATATATGCAATTGACGATCACAAAACACTGATCATTTTATGCGGAAAATCCACAGAGAAAAATGAAAAACCTCCTTTCATTTTTCTCTGTGGATTTCCGCATATATATATATATATATACATAATGTATTTTGTGCACGTCAAGTTGACGCAATCTATTAGGATAGACAATGCAATCTACCTCAATTCCATGTAGGTAATTCCAATAATACAATTTCGTCAGATTGAATGAGGCTGTTCAGCTGACATATCTTTCATTTTCATTCATTCATTCATTCAATTTAATGTCTTTATTATGCACCCCATATCCATACCGTTGGGGGTGGAAAGGGTTACAGAGGCACATAATGGGTTCAGGAACTGAACCCATTAGTTTGTTTAGCTGAGCAAGTGACAATCTTTTGATCCTAGTTACACAATTATTAATGTTACATACACATGTACATACATATCTACACATGCAGAGGTATATACATACATGTACACAAATACATATACATATCTTTTTATATTACAAGTGATTCAACAAGAGGCTCACAACAGTCACTATACAAGGCACTTTACATCTAAGGTGAGTCACAGTTACTAGTCTTGCTCCACACCCTCCCAACTGGACGGCAGCTTTACAGTCATGTGCTCCACACCCACCCAACTGGGCGGCAGCTTTACAGTCATGTGCTCCACACCCACCCAGCTGGGCGGCAGCTTTACAGTCATGTGCTCCACACCCACCCAGCTGGGCGGCAGCTTTACAACAGTAATTACCTACAGTAAGCACATTTTGGATACTTGGCTAAGATTCCTGGCAGTACATCATTATGAATGAAGTACTTACACGTTATAACAAGACTAAACAATTAGCATTCGATTCCCTACACACTAGGAAATCAAAATGGCATGGTATCACAATGCAAAAGTCATCAAGAACACTCCCGGAATTCGAACGAGTGTTCTGGGTCTCGCTAGTGGGTTAAGGAGCACGGCTGAGGAGATCCGGAACGATGGATCGAATCCCCGGAGTGTTCCACTGATCGAGTTCGAGTCCTCGTTAAAGAAGCTGGTTTACCATATAATAAAGTGTTTCTGAATAACACTTTCCGCAGCTTGTCTCATGTAATTAGGTTAATTAAACACTTATAATCTCTTTGGGTACTTTCAGTAGTTTTCTTATGAGCTAAAGTAGAAGTCAACATTTTAGATATATTCAAGTGAGAAGAACATTACTACTAGTAGCAGGCATCCATCAGTCTCAGGAGACTATGGAGTTGCACTCTGGTTGTCTGTCTGGAGTGGCTTCTCCAGGGCGCAAAGCCAGGGTAGCTTGATACAGGGAAGATGCTGTTGCCCAAGCAGCAGGTTCCCCCCCCCCCCCTCTCCACGGCGCTGAAAGTCTCCAATGGAAAGGCAAACGCCAATACGATTGGTTCCAGCGCCGTCGCAGGAACTGTCAGAACAATGTTGAAGTGCCCAAGGGAGAAGAACACTACTACTGCATAAAGGCCCCTTGTCTGTAACCCCGAGTCTGTCCTCCACAGTCATGTTAATGAACAGTTCTACTTTCTGCTTGAAACAATTAATAATGGTAATATCTTCTCAGAGACATAATAACATAGGATAAAACCCACATTTCTGTAATTGTGAAATTTATGTAAGGAATTTACACCAAGTGTTTCGCACTCTCTTGAGTGTTTTGTCAAGGTCTGAGTGTGTGGTGAGGACGAGACTTACATCTCTACTGCATCCCGCTGGGCGTCCGTTACAGTCGTTTAATCTAAGCAGTTCCCGCGGCGTTAGTCAAATATCTCCCCAGTTTGCTAACTGTAGGTAGTAACTGAGTGATTGTAACCTATCCACCGCTGCCCACTGGATGGGGGCGGTGTGCAGGACAAACATATCAATTGTGACACTAGCTCTCCACATATGTCAGTTGCTTATTTAGAACCTTACTTGTGGTCGATCTCGAACCCATTGTTGATGTGACGATGTGTCTTGTTGTAATAGCTATCAAGATTGTAACTTGCTTAGCTAAATGAATTGTGGGGTTCAGTCCCTGAGCCCATTATGTGCCTCTGTAACCC
>WNGS01164437.1:31490127-31506802 GCA_020271785.1 Procambarus virginalis
TTTCCACTACGCCACAAGATGGGTATGGGGTGCATAATAAATGAACTTAACTAAGGAAGTGGTAAGACACTCGGCTGGCGTTTCAGCCGGGGTTCGTATCCTGCCTGGGAAGGATTTACTGGACGTCAATCCATAAGTCTGTACAGGACCCTGGGCTACCACCTGATGCCCCTGTTCACCTAGCAGTGAAATAGATCCCCTGGAGTGAAACAACTGCTGCGCGCCGCATCCTGGGGAGGGTCAGAAGTTGATCTACGGGGGGGGGGGCTCGATAAGTCAAGTATAGGCATCCTGTCCCGGCAAAGGAACATGGAGGTCACCTCCATTAAGGTCACNCCACCTCACGCTGAGCGAAACATAGGCCCAAACCTTATCGTCACATACAAGTGTTTGAAGACATGCGCATATTAAATCAACAGCAAATAACGTGGTTGATTTATGACTTATAGATGTTTGTGTTTGTGGTACACGAAGTCTGTGAGATTTGGGTGTGTGACGGCGCCGTAATGAGTGTTGGGATTCTCACATGCCTGGAGGATGGAGGGGGATGGAGGAAGGAGGGACGGTGTTCTGGGGATAGGGAGGGCGGGAGAGGTGAGAGGGAGGGAGCCGCGCGCAGCAGCCAGCAGCAGCAGCAGCAGCGGGGGCGCCACACTGCGCAAGCTCCGAACCATGTTTACCAGAGTGACATTCTCCCAGTACCTAGGTAGCCCCCGCGACCCTCCGCCTGGAGTACTTGGCCTGACGGGAGGCTGACACACACGCGCGTGTGGGGGGCTGTGTGCGTGTGAGTGACGGTGCAGTGACGGGGCAAGGCACAGATAGGAGAGATACAGAGGGAGGGAGAGCAGGGAGGGAGGGAAGAGAGAGAGTGTGAGAGCCACACACGCACACACACACCACAGTCTTAAAGACTAGCACCAGTGTGTGGAGCAGCTCCCGCGTATTGTGGAAGCCCTTATTGATCTTATACGTGATTCAGTGTGAGGTCGCCCTGGCGGACTTGTGGTTGTGATAGACCCGGGGTTGTAGCCACAACCCTCCCCCCCCCTCACACCTGGGCAGGTGAGTACAACACCCTTCACAATATCGCTGGCAACCCCAGGTACAACCACCAGGGTTATATATAGATATATTTCAATAAAGTAGTACAGGCGTGGGGCCAGGCACCTTCGTAAATTTATTGACTCGTTCAGAAATATTGCTACACTCAAATCATGCAGCACTTATACAGTGTAATAGATTATGCAGCTGTCTAAAAATGCAATACATCACGAGACAGTGTTGCAGTGTAATACATTATTCAGCAATCTTACACTACACCATGCAACAATCTTACAGTGTAATACATCATCGGCAAGTGTTACAGTGCAATACATAATGCAGCAGTCATACAATGTAATGCATCATGCAGCGATATTACAGTTAAGTACATCATGCACCAACTTGCAGTGCAATACATCATGCAAAAAAATTTCAGTGCAAAACATAAGGAAGAAGTCTTACAGTGCAATACATCATGCAGCAGTTGTACAGTACAATACATCATGCAGTAGTCTTAACGTGTAATACATCATGCAACAGTCTTAAAATGCAATATATTATGCATCAGTCTTACAGTGCAATACATCATGCAGCAGTTATACTGTGTGACACATCATGCAGTAGTCTTATCGTCCAATACACATGCGGAAGTCTTAGAGTGAAATTCATCATACAGCAGTCTTAAAGTATAATACAGTATGCAACAGTCTTACAGTGCAATACATGCAACAGTCTTTCAGTGCAATACATCATACAGCAGTCTTACAGTGTAATACATCATGCAACAGTCTTTCAGTGCAATACATCATACAGCAGTCTTACAGTGTAATACATCATGCAACAGTCTTACAGTGCAATACATCATGCAATAGTATTACAGTGCAATTTATCATGCTGCAGTTTACCAGTTCAATACATTATACAACAACACATTATACAGAATAATAAATCATTCAACAGTCTTACAATGCAATACACCATGCAACCACCTTACAGTGCAATACATTATTCAGCAGTCTTGCAATGCAATAAACGATGCAGCCTCCTTACAGTGCAAGACTTCTGCAATATATTCATGCATCAGTCTTACAGTGATATAGCAGTCTTACAATGCAATACACGATTGCATCATTCTTACAGTGCAATACATTATACAAACGCAGTATAGTGCAATATATTATATAGCAGTCTTACAGTGCAAAAAACGATGCAGCCATCTTACAGTGCAATACAACAGTCATTCAGTGAAATAAAGCATGCAGCAGTCCTACAGTGTAATACACTAAGCATCAGTTTTACAGTGTAATTCATAATATAGCAGTCGCACAGTTTAATATATCATGCACCAATCTTACAGTGCAATATGTACAGCAGTCTTACAGTGCAATACATACAGCAGTCTTACAGTGCAATACATCATGCAATAGTATTAAGGTAATACAATACATCATGCAGCAGTCATACAGTGAAATAAAACATGCAGCAGTCCTACTGTGTAATATATCTTGCAGCAGTACTACAGTTTAATACATCGTGTGGAAGTCATACAGTGCAATACATCATACAGCAGTCATAAAATATAATACAAAATGCAGCAGTCATACAGTGTAAGAAAACATGCAGCCGTCCTACAATGCAATTCATCATGCAGCAGTCCTACAGTGTAATTCATCATGCACCAGTCCTACAGTGTAATACATCATGGAGCAGTCCTACAGTGTAATTCATCATGCAGCAGTCCTACAGTATAAAACATCATGGAGCAGTCCTACAGTGTAATACATCATGCAGCAGTCCTACAGTGTAATACATCCTGCAGCAGTCATACAGTGTAATACATCATGCAGTAGTCATACAGTGTAATACATCATGCAACAGTCATACAGTGTTATACATCATGCAGCATTCATATAGTGTAATACATCATGCAGCAGTCCTACAGTGTAATACATCATGCAGCAGTCTTACAGTGTAATATATCATGCAGCAGTTATACGGTGTTACATCATGCAGCAATCATACAGTGTAATACATCATGCAGCATTCCTTCAGTGCAATACATCATGCAGCAGTCCTACAGTGTGATACATCATGCAGCAGTCCTACAGTGTAATTCATCATGCAGCAGTCCTACAATGTAATACATCATGCAGCTGTCAGTGTAATACATCATGCAGCAGTCCAATAGTGTAATACATCATGCAGCAGTCATACAGTGTAATACATCACGCAGCAGTCCTATAGTGTAATACATTAGGCAACGGTCATACAGCGTAATACATCAAACAGGAGTCATGTAGTGTAATATATCATGCAGCAATTGTACAGTCTAATACATCATGCAACAGTCATGCAGTGAAATATATCACGCAGCAGTCATACAGTGTAATTCATCATGCAACAGTCATACAGTGTAACATATCGTGCAGCAGTCATACAGTGCAATACATCATACAGCACTCATACAGTGCAGTACATCATGCAACAGTCATGCAGTGTAATATATCATGCAGCAGTAATACAGTGCAATACATAATGCAGAAGTCATACAGTGTAATACATAATACAGCAGTCATACAGTGCAATACATCATGCAGCAGTCATACAGTGCAATACATCATGTAGCAGTCATACAGTGCAATACATCATGCAGCAGTCATACAGTGCAATTCTTCATGCAGCAGTCATGCAGTGTAATATATCATGCAGCAGTCATACAGTGCAATACATAATGCAGAAGTCATACAGTGTAATACATAATACAGCAGTCATACAGTGCAATACATCATGTAGCAGTCATACAGTGCAATACATCATGCAGCAGTCACACAGTGCAATTCTTCATGCAGCAGTCATGCAGTGTAATACATAATGCAGCAATCCTGCAGTCTAATACATCATGCAGCAGTCACATTGTGTAATACATCATGCAGCAGTCATGCAGTGTAATACATTACCCAACAGTCCTACAGTGTAACACATCATGCAGCAGTCATACAGTATAATACAACATGTAGCAGTCATAGAGTGTAATAAAACATGCAGCAGTCCAACAGTGTGATACATCATGCAGCAGTCCTACAGTGAAATACATCATGCAGCAGTCCTACAGTGTAATATATCATGCAGTAGTCACACAGTGTAATACATCATGCAGCAGTCCTACAATGTAATACACCATGCAGCAGTCCTACAATATAATATACCATGCATCTCTCCTACAGTGTAATACAACATGCAGCAGCCATGTAGTGTAATACATCATGCAGCAGTCCTACAGTGTAATACATCATGCAGTAGTCTTTCTGTGTAATTCATCATGCAACAGTCATACAGTGTAATTCATCGTGCAGCAGTCATACAGGGCAATTCATAATGCAGCAGTCATACAGTGTAATGCATTATGCAACAGTCATACAGTGTAATATACCATGCAGCAGTCAAGCAGTGTAATACATCAGGCAGCAATCATGCATTGTAATATATCATGCAGCAGTCCCACAGTGTAATACATCATGCAACATTCATGCAGTGTAATACATCATGCAGCAGTCATACAGTGTAATACATCATACAGCAGTCATACAGTGCAGTAAATCATGCAACAATCATATAGTGTAATGTATCATGCAGCAGTCATACAGTGTAATACATCATGCAACAGTCATGCAGTGTAATACCTCATGCAAGAGTCCTACAGTGTAATACATCATGCAGCAGTCATGCAGTGCAATATATCATGCTGCAATCATACAGTGTAATTCATAATGCAACAGTCATACAGTGTAATGCATTATGCAACAATCATACAGTGTAATAAATCATGTAGCAGTCCTACAGTATAATACATCATGCAGCAGTCATGCATTGTAATATATCATGCAGCAGTCCTACAGTTTAATACATTATGCACCAGTCAAACAGCGTTACACATCATGCAGCAGTCATGCAATGTAATACATCATGCAGCAGTCCCACAGTGTAATATATCATGCAGCAGTCATACAGTGCAATAAATCATGCAACAGTCCCACAATGCAATACATCATGCAACAGTCCTACAGTGTAATACATCATGCAGCAGTCATGCAATGCAATACATCACGCATCAGTCAGGCAGTGTAATACATCATGCATCAGTCCCACAGAGTAATACATCATGCAGCAGTCATACAGTATAATACAACACGCAACAGTCATACAGTGTAATAAAACATGCAGTAGTCCTACAGTGTGATACATCATGCAGCAGTACTACTGTTTAATACATCGTGCAGAAGTCATCAAGTGTAAAACATTATGCAGCAGTCATGCAGTGTAATACATCATGCAGCAGTCATACAGTATACTACAAAATGCAGCAGTCAAACAGTGTAAGAAAACATATAGCAGTGCTACAATGTGATTCATCATGCAACAGTCCTAGAGTTGCAATACATTATGCAACAGTTATACAATGTAATACATCATGCAGCTGTCATACAATATAATACATCATGGAGCAGTCCTTCAGTGTAATACATCATGCAGCAGTCATGTAGTGTAATACATCATGCAGCTGTCATACAATATAATACACCATGCAGCAGTCCTTCAGTGTAATACATCATGCAGCAGTCATGATGTGTAATACATCATGCAGCAGTCCTACAATGTAATTCATCAGGCAGCAGTCATACATTGTAATAAATCATGCAGCGGTCATGCAGTAAATACATCATGCAACAGTCATACAGAGTAATACATCATGCAGAAGTCCTACAGTGTAATACATCATGCAGCAGTCATACAGTGTAATACATGCATCAGTCATACACTGTAATACATCATACAGCAGTCATGCAGTGTAATACATCATGCAGCAGTCATACAGTGTAATACGTCATGCAGCAGTCATTCAGTGTAATACGTCATGCAGCATTCATACAGTGTAATACATCATGCACCAGTCATGCAGTGTAATACATCATGCAACAGTCCTACATTGTAATACATCATGCAGTGTAATACATCATGCTGCAGTCATGCAGTGTAATACATCATGCAGCAATCCTACAGTCTAATACATCATGCAGCAGTCATACAGTGCAATACATCATGCAACAGTCATACAGTGTAATACATCATGCAGCAGTCATGCAGAGTAATACGTTATGCAACAGCCCTACAGTGTAATACATCATGCAACAGTCATGCAGTGTAATACATCATGCAGCAGTCATACAGTGTAATGCATCATACAGCAGTCATACAGTGCAGTAAATCATGCAACAATCATATAGTGTAATGTATCATGCAGCAGTCATATAGTGTAATACATCGTGCAACAGTCATGCAGTGTAATACATCATGCAGCAGTCCTACAGTGTAATACATCATGCAGGAGTCATGCAGTGCAATACATCATGCAGCAATCATGCAGTTTAATACATCATGCAGCAGTCATGCAGTGTAATGCATTATGCAACAGCCATACAGTGCAATTCTTCATGTAGCAGTCATTCAGTGCAATACATCATTCAGCAATCTTACAGTCTAATACATCATGCAGCAGTCATACAGTGCTTCTCATTATCTGCTGATGTAGACCTGACCAAATGTAAACTGTGTCAACAAAATTATTCGCACACCCTCCGTCACTATGTGATGGAATGCGAAAAGATACGTGAATTTAGAGACAATTCTATAACCAATGTTCCAGCGATGTGTAAATATTTGATTCAAAATGATCTGCTACCAGAAATTCTAGCCAAATATCCCCATATGTCAGTTGCTTAATTTAAAACCTGTACTCGAGGTCGATCTCGAACCCATTGTTGATGTGACGACTTATATTGAATTTTATAACTAGCTCATCAAGATTGTAACTTGCTTAGCTAAATGAATTGTGGGGTTCAGTCCCTGAGCCCATAATGTGCCTCTGTAACCCTTTCCACTACCGCCCACAAGATGGGTATGGGGTGCATAATAAATGAACTAAACTAACTAACAGTGCAATACATCATGCAACAGTCATACAGTGTAATACATCATGCAACAGTCATACAGTGTAATACATCATGCAGTAGTCATGCAGTGCAATACATCATTCAGCAATCATATAGTGTAATACATCATGCAGCAGTCATGCAGGGTAATACATCATGTAACAGTCATGCAGTGTAATACATCATGTAACAGTCCTACATTGTAATATATTATGCAGTAGTCATGCAGTGTAATACATCATACAACAGTCATACAGTTCAGTACATCATGCAGCAGTCATACAGTGCAATACATCATGCAGCAGTCATACAGTGCAATACATCATGCAGCAGTCATTCAGTGCAATACATCATGCAGCAGTCATACAGTGCAATACATCATACAGCAGTCATACAGAGCAATACATCATGCAGTAGTCATACAGTGCAATACATCATACAGAGCAATACATCATGCAGTAGTCATACAGTGCAATACATCATGCAGTAGTCATACAGTGCAATACATCATGCAGCAACCATACAGTGCAATGCATCATGCAGCAGTCATACAGTGCAATTCATCATGCAGCAGTCATACAGAGCAATACATCATGCAGTAGTCATACAGAGCAATACATCATGCAGCAGTCATACAGTGCAATACATCATACAGCAGTCATACAGAGCAATACATCATGCAGTAGTCATACAGAGCAATACATCATGCAGCAGTCATACAGTGCAATACATCATACAGCAGTCATACAGAGCAATACATCATGCAGTAGTCATACAGAGCAATACATCATGCAGCAGTCATACAGAGCAATACATCATACAGCAGTCATACAGAGCAATACATCATACAGCAGTCATACAGAGCAATACATCATGCAGTAGTCATACAGAGCAATACATCATGCAACAGTCATACAGTGCAATACATCATACAGCAGTCATACAGAGCAATACATCATGCAGTAGTCATACAGTGCAATACATCATGCAGCAGCCATACAGTGCAATGCATCATGCAGCAGTCATACAGTGCAATACATCATGCAGCAGTCATACAGTGCAATTCATCATGCAGCAGTCATACAGTGCAATACATCATGCAGCAGTCATACAGAGCAATACATCATGCAGTAGTCATACAGAGCAATACATCATGCAGCAGTCATACAGTGCAATACATCATACAGCAGTCATACAGAGCAATACATCATGCAGTAGTCATACAGAGCAATACATCATGCAGCAGTCATACAGAGCAATACATCATGCAGTAGTCATACAGAGCAATACATCATGCAGCAGTCATACAGTGCAATACATCATGCAGCAGTCATACAGAGCAATACATCATGCAGCAGTCATACAGTGCAATACATCATGCAGCAGTCATACAGAGCAATACATCATGCAGCAGTCATACAGAGCAATACATCATGCAGCAGTCATACAGAGCAATACATCATACAGCAGTCATACAGAGCAATACATCATGCAGTAGTCATACAGTGCAATACATCATGCAGTAGTCATACAGAGCAATACATCATGCAGCAGTCATACAGAGCAATACATCATGCAGTAGTCATACAGAGCAATACATCATGCCGTAGTCATACAGTGCAATACATCATACAGCAGTCATACAGTGCAATACATCATGCAGTAGTCATTCAGAGCAATACATCATGCAGCAGTCATACAGAGCAATACATCATGCAGTAGTCATACAGAGCAATACATCATGCAGTAGTCATACAGTGCAATACATCATGCAGCAGTCATACAGAGCAATACATCATGCAGTAGTCATACAGAGCAATACATCATGCAGTAGTCATACAGTGCAATACATCATGCAGCAGTCATACAGAGCAATACATCATGCAGTAGTCATACAGTGCAATACATCATGCAGCAGTCATACAGAGCAATACATCATGCAGTAGTCATACAGAGCAATACATCATGCAGTAGTCATACAGTGCAATACATCATACAGCAGTCATACAGAGCAATACATCATGCAGTAGTCATACAGAGCAATACATCATGCAGTAGTCATACAGTGCAATACATCATGCAGTAGTCATACAGTGCAATACATCATGCAGCATTCCCACCGTGGGAAGATATAGACACTCAGAGCACAGTTACCAACCCGTTTTCTTCACTCGCCACAACGTACATAACAGAACGTTCTAACTTATCCAGAAAAACACAAATACCCAAAGCCCCCCCCCCCAGCACCAAACCTTACCAAGCGAAAAGAAAACGTGGATATAATGAGCCGCTTCTTACCATAGTACTCTGTAATTTGTACGTTGGGGGACCATAACGTNGGGAAGCAAGTGGAATCCGGTCCATATTGATCCTCCACGACAGGATCGAATTTCTTTGCTAATTCCGAGGGTTAAGCCCTCGGCCTCTAATATGAGGCCGTTGTTGTGTAAGGTTAAGGGGGTCTCAAACTTACACCGTGGGGGTGACACAACAGGCGTCAGGGGAGCTGGACGGGCTCGAACCATCATCTTGGGGTTCAGCTCAGATACATGCCTTAACCACGAGGGACTCTCAAGATCAATTAAAACTTTGGAATCCGCTCCCAAGCATCGCAGAGAAAACGAACCAATGACAAGAGAAATATTCAATCTATTTCAGCAATGTTATTGTTTCACTGCTAATTGCCATATAATTTTTTGTTATATATAACAAAAATTATTATTCTTTAATATTATTCTTATTATTCTTATTATTCTTATAATTATTATTATATATATTAGTTATATATAACAAAAAATTATTTCACTGCTAAATTGCCATTAATTTTTTGTTATATATATATATTATATAGATATATATATATATCTATATCTATATATATATATATATATAGTTTGTGAGGTACCACCTCTGGTGCCAATGTGGGGACCCATAGCCTCGGAGAAGAAAATAAGAAGTATTCAGGCGAGACCTTGTGGTTTCTCACTGAACACTAATATTATCTTCTCCTACCACCCCCATCTTTTGTTTGTACACATATATATATTTTATTGTGAACTTTGTTACAAAAATGAGTTACATATAGAGTACAAAGATATATTTATATCCGGCTGTGCCAATTTTTGGAAAATAAGCCAAATTGTACCAACACTATAGAGTGGAACAACATATTGGGAATAGCTTGATATACCTCACCTCTTTTGAGTGTATTTACACCTCAATAAACTACAATATCAATATAGAGTACTCACCGACCCGCAGACACCCGCCGCCGGCCCGCCACACTCACCTGCAAGGTACACAATTACATGTACCATCAATTGTATTACACATATTATGTATCAAATGTGTACTCAACAGGTGATTTACTCTTAGAGTAAACGATTTGGACCATAGTACATGTACAGACGTACAACGAACTTAGAAAGTACAAATAGGTACTATTTTGAATTTGGACAAACGGGAAAAGATTTTTCTACTTATGTTGCAAGGTCAAACTAACCTAACCTAACCTTCCTAGGCCTAATACAAGCTATCTGAGGGCTAATATAGTACATATGTGTGCTATACTAGAGCCTACGAATAATTTAAGTTAGCTTCATTTTTTTCAGCCACTTATAAAGTAGATAGTACCAAATCCTACTATACAATTGCTGTTACTACGTTAACCTTTGTACTCTGGTGCACAATAGTTACAAAACCTACTATCTAACCACGAGGATGAACTAGGGGGGGAAAGAGGGGGACAAGGAGTGACAAAACAATGACAAAACAATGACAAAACACTGACGAAACTTGACCATTGTTCACCACCAATTAACCCCCCCCCCCCAAAAAAAAACATGGCGACTAAGGACTCAGTTCTCACAAGCACTTTCAATGTTATTCAGCCTCCTGAAGACTTTGGCTTCAGTTAGTATGTACACGAATATATCTACATTAACGGTTGTAGTATATTATAATGTTGTAGCGGAAGTTATGTCCTCATAACAACAGTAATGTCCTCCTCATAACAACAGTAATGTCCTCCTCATAACAACAGTAATGTCCTCCTCATAACAACAGTAATGTCCTCCTCATAACAACAGTAATGTCCTCCTCATAACAACAGTAATGTCCTCCTCATAACAACAGTAATGTCCTCCTCATAACAACAGTAATGTCCTCCTCATAACAACAGTAATGTCCTCCTCATAACAACAGTAATGTCCTCATAACAACAGTAATGTCCTCCTCATAACAACAGTAATGTCCTCATAACACAGTAATGTCCTCCTCATAACAACAGTAATGTCCTCCTCATAACAACAGTAATGTCCTCCTCATAACAACAGTAATGTCCTCCTCATAACAACAGTAATGTCCTCCTCATAACAACAGTAATGTCCTCCTCATAACAACAGTAATGTCCTCCTCATAACAACAGTAATGTCCTCCTCATAACAACAGTAATGTCCTCCTCATAACAACAGTAATGTCCTCATAACAACAGTAATGTCCTCCTCATAACAACAGTAATGTCCTCATAACAACAGTAATGTCCTCCTCATAACAACAGTAATGTCCTCCTCATAACAACAGTAATGTCCTCCTCATAACAACAGTAATGTCCTCATAACAACAGTAATGTCCTCCTCATAACAACAGTAATGTCCTCATAACAACAGTAATGTCCTCCTCATAACAACAGTAATGTCCTCCTCATAACAGTAATGTCCTCCTCATAACAGTAATGTCCTCCTCATAACAACAGTAATGTCCTCCTCATAACAACAGTAATGTCCTCCTCATAACAACAGTAATGTCCTCATAACAACAGTAATGTCCTCCTCATAACAACAGTAATGTCCTCATAACAACAGTAATGTCCTCCTCATAACAACAGTAATGTCCTCCTCATAACAGTAATGTCCTCCTCATAACAGTAATGTCCTCCTCATAACAACAGTAATGTCCTCCTCATAACAACAGTAATGTCCTCCTCATAACAACAGTAATGTCCTCCTCATAACAACAGTAATGTCCTCCTCATAACAACAGTAATGTCCTCCTCATAACAACAGTAATGTCCTCATAACAACAGTAATGTCCTCCTCATAACAACAGTAATGTCCTCATAACAACAGTAATGTCCTCCTCATAACAACAGTAATGTCCTCCTCATAACAACAGTAATGTCCTCCTCATAACAACAGTAATGTCCTCATAACAACAGTAATGTCCTCCTCATAACAACAGTAATGTCCTCATAACAACAGTAATGTCCTCCTCATAACAACAGTAATGTCCTCCTCATAACAGTAATGTCCTCCTCATAACAGTAATGTCCTCCTCATAACAACAGTAATGTCCTCCTCATAACAACAGTAATGTCCTCCTCATAACAGTAATGTCCTCCTCATAACAACAGTAATGTCCTCCTCATAACAACAGTAATGTCCTCCTCATAACAGTAATGTCCTCCTCATAACAGTAATGTCCTCCTCATAACAACAGTAATGTCCTCCTCATAACAACAGTAATGTCCTCCTCATAACAGTAATGTCCTCCTCATAACAACAGTAATGTCCTCCTCATAACAAAAGTAATGTCCTCGCCATATGGGGCAGTAACATCTTTGTTGTTGTAGAGTACATAACAGAGCCTCTATGGCGTTATGAAGAAGCTTAGAGAAGAGTTGGTACAGAGATTACAGCACCACCTCTACTGGCGGTACAGAGGGGGTTGGTCCGGACGGTTCGCATGCTGAGCTATGCTGAGTATGTCAACACGCATGCTGAGCTATGCTGAGTATGACGACACGCATGCTGAGCTATGCTGAGCATGTCAACACGCATGCTGAGCTGTGCTGAGTATGACGACACGCATGCTGAGCTATGCTGAGTATGTCGACACGCATGCTGAGCTATGCTGAGCATGTCAACACGCATGCTGAGCTATGCTGAGCATGTCGACACGCATGCTGAGCTATGCTGAGCATGTCAACACGCATGCTGAGCTATGCTGAGCATGTCGACACGCATGCTGAGCTATGCTGAGTATGTCAACACGCATGCTGAGCTATGCTGAGCATGTCAACACGCATGCTGAGCTATGCTGAGCATGTCAACACGCATGCTGAGCTATGCTGAGCATGTCGGCACGCATGCTGAGCTATGCTGAGCATGTCGGCACGCATGCTGAGCTATGCTGAGCATGTCGACACGCATGCTGAGCTATGCTGAGCATGTCGACACGCATGCTGAGCTATGCTGAGCATGTCGACACGCATGCTGAGCTATGCTGACTGTTATAACCCCACCTGCTATTTCCCTGCTACACTCAACACCCCAAGCTCAACCCTGCTAGCCCTGTGGCCCTCAATGAACTACCAGCTAATATTAAATCTGAAATATTAAACGAGGATGGGAGCGACAAATGAAGAGATTATTAATTAAAAAAATTAATAAAAATTTAAATGTATACAATTGCCACCACCTCCGTGACCTCTGAATGTGTCTAAGGAAGGACAGAAATCAATAATCATGAAACTCAAGGGCATATGAACCTTGGTGAATAATGCTCAATGGAAGAGAACACGAGGGGATTTCTAGTACAGCACCTAAACACAACATTTCATTTATGAAATGATACGGTTATTGAAATCAAATTGAAATATATCCTACTTTAAATAATAGCCCAAAGAGGCAATGGTCTGACTCAATGATGGACATAATACTCAAGCCCACTTTATCTTAACTTGCAATAACGGCCATAGATGTTGAGTGGTTTGTCTCCTTCAGGTCCCCTGGACCCGTCCCCAAGTCAAGCCCAAGACACACTGACTACAATTTTTTCTTGACTACCCCCCAGGGAGACCCAAGTGTTTTCCTCACGCGCCTGGCTCCGGGTTAGGACTGCCAATCAATTCAAACCAAAGCTGGATGGTCTGGAGGCTTGGCCAATGGTGTCTGGTCCTACCCTGGGGGACTCCGCCTCTTGACACTTCAGTCCAATCACTTGAGCCCCCCAGGCCTAGTACCCTGGCATCACTAACCAATGAAACAAAACCACCTGCTTTTGACCAATGTCCCCTTGCCCGGGTGACGATCTTCTCACTGGAACTAAGTCGTTTCAATCACCTCGTGGGAACAAGCTTCGTCTCCCACCCCAAGAGGAAATTTGGGAACATGGTTTTATGGCACTGAGTTACTGCCCCTCAAATTTGTCAATGGCTATAGGAAACAGGAGGAAGAGAGGGAACGGTTGGAAAGGGGGATTGGAAAGGATTTGGAGACAAGGATTGGTTGGCGACGGCAGGGCAGAGTCCCTTGCCTGCGGCCACTTGACTGGTTGCAACCCGCTCTCGCACAAGACAGCACATATATGACTTATTTCGTATAGTCACTATTTCGCTTATAAATAAGTATATATGTGACATATTCCAAGCAATATTTTTTCAAGGCCTTCATATTTTTTCAAGACTCTTCCTCTCAGTTTTATTAAACAATAGAGATTTTATACAAAACTTTACAATATCCTGAGTTAACTTTACAACTTATTTAAATATTAGTTTTGTTTTATTATTTTTATAAAACTGTAATATCAATATAGGTATTGGTTCAGTATTAATTGTAATATTTAATATACTAAGATGGTTAGGTTAGGGTGTGGTTTTCTATTCAGCTTTTCAAGGTAAACTCAAATATTCATAATAAATTAGTATGTCACATATGCACTTATTTATCAGCAAGATATTGACTATAGTAACAAGTAACGGGGGGGGGGTTGAGGTAACGGGGGATGAGGTAACGAGGGGAGGGGGGGAATAACCAAGGAAGGGGAGGGCAAACGAAGGGAAGGGGGGGGAGAAGGTTGGTCTGTTCACAGACCACTACATGATTATGTCGACACGCATGCTGAGCTATGCTGAGTGTCGACACGCATACTGAACTATGCTCAGTGTCGACACGCATACTGAACTATGCTCAGTGTCGACACGCATACTGAACTATGCTCAGTGTCGACACGTATACTGAGCAATGCTGAGTATGTCAACATGCATGCTGATTTATGTTGAGTGTCGACACGTATGCTAAGCTATGCTGTCAGCGTTGAATAAGCCGTCGTGCACACAACCTTGACGTGAGGAAAATTCTATCATTAAGAAGCTGGAAGAAGAGAAACGGGTTCACCTGTGTAGTTTGGTGAGACGTCTCCTTTCTCTCCCTTTCTTTCTCTCACTGTGAGGAGGAGACGACTTTCACTGGGGATCGTTTGTTCAGCGCAAGCCAAACATGTGTTCGTCATCCGGCTGCCACATGTCTCAGCCAGATGTGTCTCCCTTGACAAGGGACGTTGCAAGTCTCTCTTGCAAGCTCAGGCTTGCATGGCTATGCAGGTCCTAATATGTCTCCTCTAGCCTTCGTAGGAAACACACCAACTCTGAACTTCCCTGCCTGCTTGCCTGCCTGCCTGCTTGCCTGCCTGCCTGCCGGCCTGCCTGCCGGTCTGCCTGCCTGCCTGCCTGCCTGCCTGCCTGCCTGCCTGCCTGCCGGCCTGCCTGCCTGCCGGTCTGCCTGCCGGCCTGCCACCCAGAAGGACTAAGGCAGCTTCCTGGCTCACGCAAGACAATTTACGCTCATTGCAGCTGGTCTCAGAAGTGAGGGAGAGGGGAGAGAAAGATGGAAGGGAAGATGAAACAGGAGTGGAACAACGATAAAGGAGGGTAGAAGGAGAAAAAGGGAAGGGGGAGAGATGCCAGAATGAAAGGAAGGAACCGGTTCTATGTGCTCCTCTACAGAGGGTGAAAAGTTGTGATAAAGAGAGGAAGGGATACACAGAGGAAGGAGAGGTTTAAAGGAGAGGGGTAATAAGAGAGAGGAAGAGGAGGAATGTAGAACAAGCTATGGGAGGGCGAGGAAGAGGTAGGGGGGAAAAAAACACGTGTGTGGGGGAAGAAAGGAAAAAGCCAACACGAACATAAATAAGAGGAAAGACAAGTAAGAGATAAAGAAAGGGGGAGGACAAAAGAAATAAAAGACAATGAAAACAAAATGAAGGCGATACACAAAAGAAGAGGAAAGATAAGGGAAGGCCAGACAGGAAGGAGAGAGAGAGAGAGAGAGAGAGAGAGAGAGAGAGAGAGAGAGAGAGAGAGAGAGAGAGAGAGAGAGAGAGAGAGAGATAACAATGATAAACAGAGACAACATCAATTATAACCAAGCAAATCACACACACACAATTGGAGTAATGTGTAATTGGAGTAATTACTCAACTGTGAGTAATTGGACTCACAGAAACAAAACTCTCAGGAATCATAACGAATGCGGTGTTCCCCAGGAATGGAGTTTCGAAATGTTATTCCAGGCTGTGAATGGTTCAGAGACTTCATAACAGGCACCATGACGATGGAGGACCAAGAGTAGTAGTAGCAGTGATCTATACCCACACCAAATGAAAGAAGACCCCCAGGCAAGAGTATGACAGAAACAACATGGCAGTTAACACTATATTTGAGAGAGCGGCCACTGATGCCTGTAGAAATCGATCCCATCTGCTCATTATGAGGGACTTAAATCACGGAAGGATAGACTGGGAAATCAAGGAACCACATGGAGGTGAGGAAACATGGAGAGCGAAACTGTTGGAGGTGGAGACTAGAA
>WNGS01164437.1:31542015-31564482 GCA_020271785.1 Procambarus virginalis
ATGATATAAGAGTTTGTAAAGGGTGAGGTAAGTGGTGTGGAAGGTGGTGAGGTAGGTGTTGGTAGGTAGTGAGGTAGGTGTTGATAGGTGGTGAGGTAGGTGTTGGTAGGTAGTGAGGTAGGTGTTGATAGGTGGTGAGGTAGGTGTTGGTAGGTGTGAGGTAGGGGGTGAGGTAGGTGGTGAGGCAGGTGGTGAGGTAGGTTGGTGAGGCAGGTGGTAAGGTAGGTGGTGAGGCAGGTGTTGAGGTAGGTGGTGAGGCAGGTGGTGAGGTAGGTGGTGAGGTAGGTGGTGAGGTAGGTGGTGAGGTAGGTGTTGGTAGGTGGTGAGGCAGGTGTGAGGTAGGTGGTGAGGTAGGTGGTGAGGTAGGTGGTGAGGTAGGTGGTGAGGTAGGTGGTGAGGTAGGTGGTGAGGCAGGTGTGAGGTAGGTGGTGAGGTAGGTGGTGAGGGTAGGTGGTGAGGTAGGTGGTGAGGCAGGTGGTGAGGTAGGTAGTGAGGTAGGTGGTGAGGCAGGTGGTGAGGTAGGTGTTGGTAGGTGGTGAGGCAGGTGGTAAGGAGGTGTGAGGCAGGTGTTGAGGTAGGTGGTGAGGTAGGGGTGAGGTAGGTGGTGAGGTAGGTGGTGAGGCAGGTGGTGAGGTAGGTGTTGAGGCAGGTGGTGAGGCAGGTGGTATGGTCAGGTGGTGAGGCAGGTGTTGAGGTAGGTGGTGAGGCAGGTGGTGGGCAGGTGGTAAGGTAGGGTTGAGGCAGGTGTTGAGGTAGGTGGTGAGGCAGGTGGGAGTAGGTGGTGAGGTAGGTGGTGAGGTAGGTGGTGAGGCAGGTGTAAGGTAGGTGGTGAGGCAGGTGTTGAGGTGAGGTGGTGAGGCAGGTGGTGAGGTCAGGTGGTGAGGTAGGTGGTGAGGTAGGTGGTGAGGCAGGTGTTGAGGTAGGTGGTGAGAGCAGGTGGTAAGGTAGGTGGTGAGGCAGGTGGTGAGGCAGGTGGTAGGAGGTAGGTGGTGAGGCAGGTGTTGAGGTAGGTGGTGAGGCAGGTGGTAAGGTAGGTGGTGAGGCAGGTGGTGAGGCAGGTGGTGAGGTAGGTGGTGAGGTAGGTGGTGAGGTAGGGTGGTGAGGTAGGTGGTGAGGCAGGTGTTGGGTAGGTGGTGAGGCAGGTGGTAAGGTAGGTGTGGTGAGGCAGGTGGTGAGGCAGGTGGTGAGGCAGGTGGTGAGCAGGTAGTAGCAGGTGGTGAGGCAGGTAGTGAGGCAGGTAGTGAGGTAGGTGGTGAGGCAGGTGGGAGGTAGGTGGTGAGGCAGGTGGGAGGTAGTGGTGAGGCAGGTGGTGAGGCAGGTGGTGAGGCAGGTGTTGAGGTAGGTGGTGAGGCAGGTGGTAAGGTAGGTGGTGAGGCAGGTGGTGAGGTAGGTGGTGAGGTAGGTGGTGAGGTAGGTGGTGAGGCAGGTGTTGAGGTAGGTGGTGAGGCAGGTGGTAAGGTAGGTGGTGAGGCAGGTGGTGAGGCAGGTGGTGAGGCAGGTGGTGAGGCAGGTAGTGAGGCAGGTGGTAAGGTAGTGTGGTGAGGTAGGTGGTGAGAGCAGGTAGTGAGGCAGGGTGAGGCAGGTAGTGAGGTAGGTGGTGAGGCAGGTGGTGAGGCAGGTGGTGAGGCAGGTGGTGAGGCAGGTGGTGAGGCAGGTAGTGAGGCAGGTGTTGAGGTAGGTGGGAGGCAGGTGGTAAGGGTAGGTGGTGAGGAGGGGTGGGCAGGTGGTGAGGCAGGTGGTGAGGCAGGTAGTGAGGCAGGTGGTGAGGCAGGTAGTGAGGAGGTGGTGAGGCAGGTAGTGAGGCAGGTGGTGAGGCAGGGTGGTGAGGCAGGTAGTGAGGCAGGTGGTGAGGCAGGTAGTGAGGCAGGCTAGTGGAGGCAGGTGGTGAGCAGGTGTGATGGCAGGTGGTGAGGCAGGTGGTGAGGCAGGTAGTGAGGCAGGTAGTGAGGCAGGTAGTGAGGCGGTGGTGAGGCAGGTAGTGAGGCAGGTTGGTGAGGCAGGTGGTGAGGCAGGTAGTGAGGCAGGTAGTGAGGTGAGGTGGTGAGGCAGGTGTGAGGTAGGTGGTGAGGCAGGTGGTGAGGCAGGTAGTGGAGGCAGGTGGTGAGGAGGTGGTGAGGCAGGTGTTGGGAGGTGGTGAGCAGGTGTGAGGTGGTGTGAGGCAGGTGGTGAGGTCAGGTAGTGAGGAGGTGGTGAGGAGGTGGAGGCAGGTGTGAGGCAGGTAGTGAGGCAGGTGGTGAGGCAGGTGGTGAGGCAGGTGGTGAGGAGGTGGTGAGGCAGGTAGTGAGGTAGGTGTGAGCAGGTGGTGAGGCAGGTGTGAGGCAGGTGGTGAGGCAGGTAGTGAGGCAGGTAGTGAGGCAGGTGTGAGGAGGTGGTGAGGCAGTGGTGAGGCAGGTGTGAGGCAGGTGGTGAGGAGCGTGGTGAGGAGGTGGTGAGGTAGGTGGTGAAGGTAGGTGGTGAGGCAGGTAGGTGAGGCAGGTGGTGAGGCAGGTGTGAGGCAGGTAGTGAGGCAGGTAGGTGAGGCAGGTGGTGAGGCAGGTGGTGAGGCAGGTAGGATGAGGCAGGTGGTGAGGCAGGTGAGTGAGGCAGGTGGTGGGCAGGTGGTGAGGCAGGTGTGTAGGTAGGTGGTGAGCAGGTAGTGAGGAGGTGGTGAGGCAGGTGTGAGGAGGTGGTGAGGCAGGTGTGAGGCAGGTGGTGAGGCAGGTGGTGAGGCAGGTGGTGAGGCAGGTGGTGAGGTAGGTGGTGAGGTAGGTGGTAGGTAGGTGGTGAGGCAGGTGTGAGGCAGGTGGTGAGGCAGGTAGTGAGGCAGGTAGTGAGGCAGGTAGTGAGGCAGGTGGTGAGGTAGGTGGTGAGGCAGGTGGTGAGGTAGGTGGTGGAGGCAGGTGGTAAGGTAGGTGGTAAGGTAGGTGGTGAGGCAGGTAGTGAGGCAGGTAGGAGGCAGGTAGTGAGGCAGGTGGGTGTCAGGGCCGCCAGCGATGACCTACAGGAAGACTGGAGGAGGGGGCGGAGGTTAGGACTTAACTCCAGCAAGGAGAGGGGGAGGAATTTAGAGTTATGCTCATAGACTTACCCACTGTTGTAAATGGGTTCCTCGAGGGCCAAGCGATGTGGAGTTGTTGTTGTTGTTATAGATTCAGCTACTACGGAACAAGTTCCAAGTAGCACAGGCTATGGTGAGCCCGTAGTAGTAGACTTACCTGGCGACGGAGCGGGGCAAGTAGCACGGGCACGGGCTATGGTGAGCCCGTAGACTAGTGGACGGAGAAGTAGCAAGGGCTAGCCTAGTGGATTTTCCTGACAGGCAGGTAAGTAAAATGAGATGAGGAAGAGGAGGTATGGTTAGTGTTTTGGGAGAATCTTGAGGTTATCATGAGTGATTTCGGGGCTTAGCGTCCCCGCGGCCCGGTCTTCGACCAGGTCTTCTTTTTTTACAACACCGAGGAAGCAGCCCGTAGAGCTGCGTAACTCCCAGGTACCTATTTACTGCTAGGTAACAGGAGCATCAGGGTGAAAGGAACATTTTGCATATTTGTCTCCGCCTCCACCGGGGATCGAACCCGGAACATCAAGAGAATGATCGAAGCGCTGTCCACCCAGCTGTAGGCGAGTGAGGTGAGTGCTTGCCTAATAGTGCTTGCCTAACAATGATTGTGGGGAAGTGCTACTTGCGTACTGCCTACGCAAGTAGGTAGTAACTAGGCAGTGACTCCCTGATCATGAGCACGTCTTCAAAACTGGTGCCTTGTCGACAATTTTTTTTTGTAGCTAAAGAGACTGCTGTAATTGCTTCATATACATTTCATATAGTTCGTTTGTTTTCCTTTTACGCATAAAATGTAAGATAAATACCAGACGTTTTTATTATGTTTTTGATTTTAAATATAGTAAATTTAGATTTATGAACTTACTGTAAAACGTTTTTTATTATCTTTTGATTTAGATACAAAATAACAGTTTATGCATTACTTAAGCTGCTCTCATGTGTTTTATTTTAAATAAAAATAATAATGCATAATAAATATACAATTATTCACTTACCAACACCTATTTCACTACTTACAAAGACCTATTTCACTACTTACCATCACCTATTTCACTGCTACCATCACCTACATATACCCTGCCCTTATTCCTCTGAAATAGGTCTCTTAAGAGCGCAGGAAGTCAATACCCAACAAATTTCAACTCACGCAGCCTATAGTCTGCGTCAGGCTTGTTCTCTCCTATAGGCAGTGTGGTTCCCGTGTGGGCTGTTGCTTACTCATCCTTGCTTGCTCATCTACTCCTGCCTCACCCATTATGCAGCTTCGCCAAAGTCATCAACTCAACGCCCATATTACGTTTTTTTCCTGTCATTTTCCTGATTATAGTCTATGTTTACTTTCCTTGTCTCTCCTGTTTTATGTTCGTTGTGCTGGTGACGTTATCGAGTGAATTTATAATGAATAGCTGTAATGTTTGTAGTTTAATTCACTTATTATTCAGCCCATCGTACCCATTCCGTGGGATACAGAGGCACCCCATACTCATCTCGTGGGATGGAGGGGATGGGATACTGAGGGATACATACCCATCTCGTGGGATGGAGGGGATGGGATACTGAGGGATACATACCCATCTCGTGGGATGGAGGGGATGGGATACTGAGGGATACATACCCATCTCGTGGGATGGGGAGAAGGGATACAGAGGCACGCCATATCACATATTGGGACATATTCCAGCGCCATATTCCTCAGATCCCTCCCAAGTATTATTTAATTTTAATTCACTGTGTCGGGGACAGGAAGCCAGAGTGTATTTATACACATTCGGCTTTTATCAAGGTTCTCCCCCCCCCCCAAGGTCGAATTACCGACCCCGCCCAGGAGGCAACCCCACAACAGGCTGACTAACTCCTGAGTACCTTACTCACTGCTAGGTGAACAGGTGCATTAGGTGAAAGGAAATGTGCCCAACCATTTCTGTCTCCCCCGGGGATTCGAACCGGGAGATCCGTACGGTACATTAGTACTGTACTACCGGTAGTACATTATATGACCATAACGGCGTAGCACTTTCTCCTCTACGTAATAACCGTATCTTAACTATTCAGCAATCACCAAGTTGCATGCAACTTTTCTAACTAGGAGCTCTTTAAGTCAAATATAATAATAATAATAATAATAATAATAATAATAATAATAATAATAATAATAATAATAATAATAATAAAATAATAATAATAAATTTATAACCCAAATCACACGAAATAAAACAAAAGCGACGACCTTTTGGTCCGTCCTTGACCCTTAATATTTACAATATAATAATACTAATTATTAGTATATTTTATTTATACAAAAGTATTACTACAGAAATTGAGTAATAGGCTACGAACCCCTGTTAAGGAAACTTGAAACACAATTTCCCAGCAAAACGCTTTAAGGGAAGGGAAACATACTGCTTGTTGTAAAGATACTGCTTGTTGTGGATCTGCTTGTTTCCTTGTTGGTCAAACTAAATTACATTATCTATCATAATTTCCTGTTGATTGTGGCATAGAAAACGGGCCATAACAAGACCACGCCAGATTTGTTTACACTGCCCAGCTGATCCTGGTCACGTGACCAGCAGGGGGCGGGGCTTCAGGTAGACTCACTTCCATATCATTAGTATACTAGTCACAACAAATTTTATCTTGCCTGAATAAACTTTTAAATTGTAACATATATGAGCTACGTGATGTACAATGTCTATAAGATTAAATTAAGATATTAATGAAGTTAAGTATCCGGTACGATATGTTGAATGGGCGGAGCTTAGGAGAAGGCGACGTACGACAACTGATCGATGTATTTAAGAACAACAGAAAATGTACAGCCTTTATTATTTCCCTTTGCTATTTGTCACAAAATTCTCCTTATAAATACACAGATAAATACTGGTCATACGTTAGATTCAAATCAAGTGGAGACATGTTGCTGTTATAAGATGTTGTCTTTGTCTGAGGAAGAAGTTTTTTTTAGTGAGGTGTGACGTCATGAGGTCTCAGAAGGTCGCCATTGTGTGTTGTGTTGAGTCGTACTAGGTGAAGCTCGCTGTTTGGCTTGGATTTAGGGCTTAGTGGCCCTTCTCAACCCACCACAATGTCATCACCTAGTGCAGGAAAGCGTCGCATGGATACCGATGTCATCAAACTGTATCCTTTTAGCGATTACTGTGGAGAAATGTGGTGTAGTGCATTGGTTGTTAGTGAAGAGCCAAGGTCCGTGTTGTGGAGACTGCTTGCTGCACTCACTCTAACTACACTCGTGTGGCGCTTAATACCACACACACACAGTCCCTATGTACACCACTGAGGAGGGGAGGGGAGGAGTTAATATTTAGTCCAGTAGGGAGGTGTTGTGTGTGTGTGGGGGGGTGGTTGTGGTCTCTAAGGGGAAGACTAGTGTAAGGTGGAGGTGGTCCTCACAGATGGCTTGTTCCTCACATTCCTGCCACTTAACAATACAATATTCACACACGCTGTATTGGATGAGCGAGGTGTGGTAGTTGAAACCCGTTATCTGAGGTAGTTGTGGCAAATGTGAACGTTTTTGTAGTTACTTATGGGACGTGTTACAAAAGGTCACACTGCACCTTTGCTTGTTTTCCGAATTTGACACTTGCAGTGTTTCCCACCTTGTTTAATAACCCTTCTACAAAAAAATTTTTGGTATTGAACTGCAGACAGCCAAAAAGTTTCAAAACTTGTTATAGTGACAACCTAATGTATTCGTTAGTGGGTAATAACTTCGCTCGGGGATACACTTATCGTGCCGGTAGCTGGTTGGGTGACTGCCCTCATTGTCCGTCTTGTGAAATAAGAAATGAGAGGCAGTATACCGTTCAAGCTTTGAATCGGGAGAGAGTGTAACTGGGACACAGAGGGGGGGGGGGGTGTAAGTACAATTTGATGATGCTGTGCATGATGGGCTGGGGCATAAGCCATTAGGTTGCAAACGTTGTCACAATTATGTCGCTGAAGAAACGAGGACCAGACCATACACGAGAAGATGGAGGAGCGAAGATATTTTCATCCGTCCTGGACCATTATAACGACTTGATAATGGTCTTGGATGGACCAAATTGTTGTCACTTCTCCATCTTCTGATGCGTGGTTTGGTCACCGTAAGGTTACAGAAGCAGACACTAGGAAAACAAATGTATTGCATTATGACTTTTGCAGGATCCAATTCAAGCTTGTGTTATGCAATATCATACTAAGTGGCTTTAGGCATTGTATGTACTAGCTCTATCTATAAATCCATCAACTTTTGTATCTTACCTTGTATGTATGTACCTTACCTGAATAAAAATTTATTATTAATTATTATTATAGGTATTAGATATTGCTCTGAATATTTTAAAATGCCTAAAGTTTAGTTAGCAGCTGTAATAAAAATTTACTATTGTCGTTCAATAAAGTGAAAATCTCACAAAATAGTGGTCCTGAAATATTGCATTGCTTTATAGGATACATCCAATATGTCCCTCAGCAGGCAACGATTGTGTTAACCTGACTTTCCTTTTGCTGTTTTGAACTAACCCTTGTTGTACTGGTGCATACACGAAATATAATAGTCATCTTCTACAGGATAGTGAGAGGTAAATTATTGAAGAAATTGTAGTGTTTTATTTAGAATTGAAGAATCGTCTAAATAACGAATCATTACCTGAACGAAGGATTGTGGCTACGTTAGATATAAGCTCATGTTATGGCACTCTGTTTTGATATAGTATAAGAAAACCTAAATTTTTTGAGCAGTACACTGTTAGCTTTGAATCCAGTATTCAGTTAGCCTATATAGGCCCTGTCCAATATGTATTTAGCCTCCCTATCCTCAGTATTTGGAGGATGAAAGTTCATTATTCAGGAAATTCTCCAATCAATATATTCCATAGAAAACTGCAGTTTGTGATATGGTCAGCTCCTAAAGATACATGAAACAATTTATCCCATTTCCAATGTATTCCTAACCTAAACTAACCTACCTAACCTAAACTAATGTCTGTTATAGACTAACCTTAATTAACTAACCGACCATAAGCCAACTGAAATATGCAAAAACTAATAATCAAACGTAACCTGTCATAATGCAACCTTAATAAAACTAACCAAGGACATTCAGAATGTCAAGAAAGGTGTAGCATGCTGGAAGGAGCAAGTTATAAATGGGATGTCATTATGTTGAATATAAAGATGTAAGAATTATGGATGTCTGAATGTTTACAGGCCTATATAGACTTGCAGCCTAAAAGAGTTGGCTAATTATACAGTGAATGGCTGATTGAATTATTATTGTGTTGTTGGTATTGCCTTCATTTTTGATACATAAATTTTACTACTTTTGTTTGTAAATTAAAATCTGAATTAAAGTGCACCTTGCATTTTGACCATTTAACACTTGTACATATATCTTTTTAACTAACAAACCCTAGCCTTAATACTACTGACCCAGTATTGTGCATTTGCTCTGAAAGTAATGAAAAGAAAGTTGCTGACGAACAAAGCATTTAGCACCATCCAATCCTATCTGTTCAGTTGTTGTATTCACTCGAGTATTTTTGAGTGGCTTAGGTTGATTTTTATATTGTATCAGTAAATTATTGTACAGTATTTTTTTATTTTGTTTGAAAAATGTGAATAATGGTATGTTAAAATACTATGGCCTTACTGGCTTGGTGCCTTTTAATTATTACTTTTGAATTTTAGTTCAAAAGTAAAATATTTACTAAAACAGTAAAAAAATGTGTATATGTTTGTATGTACTGTACATATTTTTATGTATGTATATGTTTATGTACTCACCTAGTTGTCCTTGCGGTGGTTGAGCTTTGGCTCTTTGGTCCAGCTTCTTGGATGTCAATCAACTGGTGTACAGATTCTGGAGTCTATTGGGGTTGTATAAAATCTACATTTGAAACTGTATATGGAGTTGGCCTCCACCAAATCACTGCCCAATATATTCCATTTGTTGACTACTGACACTGAACAAATTCTTTCCAATGTCTCTGTGGCTCATTTGGGTACTAAGTTTCCAACTGTCCCCCCTGTTCGTGTTCCACCCGTGCTAAACATTTTCTTTGCCCACCCTGTCAGTTCCCCTGAGAATTTTGTAAATGGTGATCGTGTCTCCCGTTACTCTTCTGTCTTCCAGGGACATGGCCTTTCCTTGTAGCTCATACCTCTCAGTTTTGGGACTAGTCTGGTGGCATACCTCTGAATCTTCTCTAACTTTGCCTTGTGTTTTACTAGGTATGGACTCCAGGCTGGAGCTACATACTCCAGAATTGGTCTGACATAAGTGGTATACAAGGTCCTGAACAATTCCTTAAGGTTCTAAAGGCAGTTTTTGTTGGCCAATCTAGCATACATTGGCAAATGTGTATTATGTATATGTGTAATTACCTAAGTGCAGTTACAGGATGAGAGCTACGCGCGTGATGTCCTGTCTTCCCAGCACTGTCATATAATGTTTTGAAATTACTGACAGTTTTGACCACCACCACCTCGCCTAATGTGTTCCAACCGTCTACCACTCTGTTTGCGAAAGTGAATTTTCTTATTTCATGGGCAGTTTTGTTTAGTTTGTCTATAATCTCTTGTTCTTGAAGTTCCAGGTCTCGGGAATTCTTCGCTATCAATTTTATAAATTTTTACTACTACAGTACATACGCAGTGATCATATCGCCTCTTTTTCCTTCTATCTTCTAGTGTTGGCATATTTAATGCCTTTAGCCTTTTCTCGTAGCTCTTGTCTTTCAGTTCTGGTAGCCACTTTGTGGCATGTCTTTGTGCTCTTTCCAGTTGATGTGCTTCTTAAGATATGGGCACCATACAACCGCTGCATATTTCAGCTTTGATCTAACAAAAGTCCTGACCAATTTCTTTAGTATTTCGCCATCCATGTATTTAAAAGCAATTCCAAAGTTTGAAAGTGTAGCATTGGCTCTTTGCACAGTGTTCTTTATGTGGTCCTTGGGTGATGTCTTGAACCATCCCTAGATCTTTCTTTATCAGATGTCTTTAATGATTTCTCACATAATATATATGTTGTGTGGGATCTGTGTTCTTCTATTCCACATTCCATAACATGGCATTTATTTATATTAAGCTACATTTGCCACTGTACCACTGAATCCTGTGGTTCTCCACTTGTGACATTTCTCTAGTCCGATACATTGCCTCTGATTACTGCCCTCAGTTGTACTCGCCTAGTTGTGCTTGTGGGGATTGAGCATTGGCTCATTGGTCAATGTATGTATGTATGTGTATGTATGTATGTGCAGTATTTGCTTGTACAGTATATGTTTGTATGTATGTACTATTATTGAATATGACCAAAAGGGGCAGATTAATGATTCTAGTGTGAATCTTCTCTCATTTTCCTTATATTTCTCTTCACTTGAAAAGGAAATTGAAAAATTAACTTTCTAAAGTTCATTTTTACACTTTTATTTGGTCTGAAGCTAAGAGATGCATTTTGTTAACTCCTGTTAACTTTGTCAAAGGCAGAGTTCGAATGATTACGAAGTTGTTGTTGTTTTAGATTTACCTACTCAGAACGAAATGTCCATGCAGCACGGGCTATGGTGAGCCCATGGATGTCATATAATGTTAAATATAATGATTACGAAGTTTCTTGCTACATGATATGTACCTAAGGATGAAGTGAAGGTAAGGCACCTCACTTACAGGTCCATTGTATTTTGTCAATCTCCTTTTTTTGCATGATGGCTGGGGCAGTATGTTGTATGTTCCACTGTGTTCTGGAAGTTGGCAGAGTGTAATATGGTCATAGTTGGCTATTGATACATGGTTTGGTTTGCTTGATGTTTAATACCCCGCCAGTGTCCAGTCTTCTGTTATCTACCTTGTGTAGCTTCCGGAAATCAACGGCGCCTCGGTAGAGTCTCCGAATAGGCCTCCCGGTTGGTCGTCTGGTCAACCAGGCTGTTGGACACAGCTGCTCCCTGCCTGATGTATGAATCACAGCCTGGTTGATCAAGTATTCTTTGCAGGTGTTTGTCAAGTTGTTTCTTGAATAATGTGAGAGGTTGGCCAGTTATGCCCCTTGTGTGTAGCAGAAGTGTTGAAAAGTCTTGGGCCCTTGATGTTTATAGTTCTCTCTGAGTACATATTGCACCTCTGCTTTTCAATGGGGGTATTTTGCACATTCTGCTATGCCTACTGGTTTCATGTGATGTAATCATCATGTTCAGATTTGGAGCCATCCCCTCTAATATCTCCTGCATGTATATTATTATGTACTGTCTCTCTCCTGTGCTGTAGAGAGTACAGATTTAGAACTTTTAATTGGTACCAATAATGAAGATGACTTAGTGGATTATGTAACGAGACTATGTGCTCCTTAATGCACAGTGAAAAACCCCAAAATACAAGGAACTACTGTATTTGAATACAGTATACACCAAAAATATTTTAAAAACTATTGAAAAAATATTCTAACATTAGCTTTTTCCTTGATTAAGTACATGGTTCTTAAGAAAATATAATTTTTTTATTGTCACATCTGGCCTCTAGGGGAGTAGGAGGACCACTCCTGGTAACCCACTTTAGGTATGGAGGTTATACTGTATTTGATTTTATTTGTTCTTTGGTTTTTAGACAGATGTATTATCCTTAAATTGTAGGATGACAGAGATACACCTAGAAAGGTACATATATGGGCAAAAGATGGTGTCTGGTGATGTACTGTAATAGGTGTGTTTATCATTCTCTGGATACCAAAGCCAAGCATTTCTAAATTTAGTTGAAAATGCAAGTGATACATGCTAAACGTAATGCTACCTTGCATGTTAATATCGAACCTAGTGATCACTGGTTATCATGTTAGGAGACAATGAACATGGGTCTTTTGTATCTGGGTGCATGGGGAGAAGCAAAGCAAATATATATATAACTATACTGTATAACTAAATACAGTATATAACTAAAGAGTATTGAAACATCCTACTACCATAAACCAGTACAGTATCTGGAAACTTATGTTATTCGAGGAGTGTTGCCTGATCGTATGCCTGAATTGTGGATTGGGTTATTTGTGTTCAGACCTGTTATTATGCTAGTCTCAGGATATGAAGTTAGGTAAAATATTGACCATAATACAGCTATGCTGCCAAAATTCTCTTGTAAATAGATCATTCAACTCCCCCATTATAAATTGTATTCTAGGCTTAGTCTTCTTTTGATAATTACGTGGCTTGCCATCTGGACAATAGGGTGCTAGTGCTAGGGTGTCTAAGATACAGTACGAATCTTCATGTCCGGCCATGTTTTGCTATCACTATGGGTATTGCATGTACAGCATCCATACAATGTTTTACTGAACATTTCCTCTTTTGATTTGCACTGTAATTTTTTAAGTAAGCTTTATACAGTACAGTAATGCATAAAGTTTAATATACAGTGCGGTACTTATTCTACCATGAATATCAATACAGTAAGTGTCTGGTAACCCGTCCTTCTGTTTAGACAGTACAGTACTTATAGTAATGATGGGGACCATTGTACATATATAGTATTGACATAATGGACAATTAGAAAGTAGAATTTGGTATGGTGGTAACTGGGTTTTCAAAATTAATCCGATAACTTGTAAACTGAAAATTTGCAAACTGAAACAAATTTTCCAATTAGAAATACTGTACTGTAATGTAAATTGAATTAATGCATTCCACACTCCCAAAAATATTAACTTCGAAATACATTTCATATATAATACACACAAATATTTGGAATTTCTAATGAATTTCTTCAATATTGTAGTGAGAAAAATTGGTTAACTTCTCATACCAATCAGAATCTGAATTTCAAGATGGTGTGGTAAAAACGTAGATCAAGATTAATGTATAATGAATACACTATGATAAAACTAGCATGCACTAAAAAGGATTAAAAGATTTAAAATATAAATGAGAGCAAAGCTTTGATCTGGTGTTCAGACTGCCTGAACTGAGCCAAGCTCTTCTAAAGTGGACTATATTAGGTTGGTTAAAGAAACTTCAAGGTACCTGTTAAGATTTCACCATATCAGTATGTTGTACGTACATGATTAGATTGATAAAAGCAATTAGAATATTACTGCAAATGGACTGGTACACAATCTACCTTATTTTATTCAACATATCTCTAGCCTAGCTCTCTAAACAGTTATTATAAAGTAACTAAAATAATTGATTAAGATAACAGCAACAATGATAGTTACTAGTTTATATATCATTAGCATGATAATAAAAGTGATTAAATTTAGTTATTTTGGTAAATGTTATTACATGATAACTATGCAATAGATTAAATAATAATCATGATAAGTATTGCAAAACTTCATTAAGACTTGATAAGATTTAACTGGGATTGATTATATATATATATATATATATATATATATATATATATATATATAATATATATATATATATACAGTAGCATAATCTATATAGATTGAGATAAACAACAAATTAATAGTCTCTGAAATTAAATTTGGGTGTTTGCTCATAGTATAATGCTCATCAGCTGTAAAAAGGAACTACTGTATTAATGACATAATAGCTATAATTGGGCACTCGAGTAAAAATTGTACATAAACGTTATCCCAGACTGAAGTCTGAAACTGTTGCCAAGTCTGACCGTTGCTAGACTTACGATCACTCTTGTTGTGATCTGGCATGATATTGTGGTGTGTTGATTATGGCATCTACTTTGCAAAATCAGTGTGGATAACATGGTGGCGCTTGTGAGGATTATGATACGTCATGGCGTGGTGTTGACACTCTAGTCTAGCTTTGGCAGATATTAACGAGTGAACATCTTGGATACTGTATACACTCTGATAATGTTCTATATACTGTATATAGATCTGTGTATGTTATACGTTGATTATATAATTATGCAGTGTTTAATGCTGATTTTTAGTCTGTAACACAAGACGAACACGGTTTGAATGTCAACTAGAGAGGGGGGCTCGTGGTGTGTCCGTAGCGCTGCTGCTCGTGTATGGAACAGGTTGCTAGGAGCGGGATTTATGACCTTTCTTAGTTGAAAACAATTTTTTTGAGACGAAGTTTAGTTATAGGATTAAGCTAATAGTGAAGATAATTGTTACTGTGATATGATTAAATTCTTCCTTATAAAAGGCCAGTAATGTCAGTGTCCATGTTGCTTTGCCGATTAAGAGATCTGTGGTGGGCGCTCGCTTGGAGCTGGCTTTGTTGTGAAGAGCCCATGTGGTCTGGCTATTTATAGCCCTGGTAAGGACTTGTGTGGTCCATTGTCCTCCAGGTTTATATGTGATGTACCTACATACAGTAAGATTTATATATGTCATGGTAATGGAATTTTCCACAGATGGCATATTAAATGATTTTAATACTGTATAATCAACTTTAATAATTTTCAGCTTTCTGGTAAGATTATGACTGGATATCAAATTAAGTTTAGAGAGAATACATAACTAAGTTGGAATACCAAATATTAATCTTCTGACACCCCATCCCAGTACAGTGTAGTATCGTTCAGTATTCTAACCTTCCTTTTCCCAACCCCCACCATAACAGCTGCCTGTGGCAAGCACCCCACGGTGACCACTGCCTGTGGCAAGCACCCCACGGCGACCACCGCCTGTGGCAAGCGCCCCCCATGGTGGCCACCACCTGTGGCAAGCGCCCCCCACGGTGGCCACTGCCTGTGGCAAGCACCCCACGGCAAGCGCCCCCCCACGGCGGCCACCGCCTGTGGCAAGCGCCTCCCCCCCCCCCACGGCTATCTTGAGGTTATCTTGAGGTGATTTTGTGGCTCAGCATCCCCACGGCCCAGTCCTCGACCAGGCCTCCATTTGTTACACACACCTCAGAAAGCAGCCCGTAGCAGCTGTCTTAACTCCCAGGTACCTATTTACTGCTAGGTAACAGGGGCATCAGGGTGAAAGAAACATTTTGCCCATTTGTCTCCACCTCTACCGGATCGAACCAGGAACCTCAGGACTAAGAATCCGAAGCGCTGTCCAGCCAGCTGTCAGGGTGGCCATTGCCTGTGGCAAGCACCCCACTGAGGCCATTGCCTGTGGCAAGCACCCCACGGTGACCATTGCCTGTGGCAAGCACCCCACGGTGACCATTGCCTGTGGCAAGCACCCCACGGTGACCATTGCCTGTGGCAAGCACCCCACGGTGACCATTGCCTGTGGCAAGCACCCCACGGTGACCATTGCCTGTGGCAAGCACCCCACGGTGACCATTGCCTGTGGCAAGCACCCCACGGTGACCATTGCCTGTGGCAAGCACCCCACGGTGACCATTGCCTGTGGCAAGCACCCCACGGTGACCATTGCCTGTGGCAAGCACCCCACGGTGACCATTGCCTGTGGCAAGCACCCCACGGTGACCATTGCCTGTGGCAAGCACCCCACGGTGACCATTGCCTGTGGCAAGCACCCCACGGTGACCATTGCCTGTGGCAAGCACCCCACGGTGACCATTGCCTGTGGCAAGCACCCCACGGTGACCATTGCCTGTGGCAAGCACCCCACGGTGACCACCACCTGTGGTAAACACCTCATGGCAAGCACCCCACGGTGACCATTGCCTGTGGCAAGCACCCCACGGTGACCATTGCCTGTGGCAAGCACCCCACGGTGACCATTGCCTGTGGCAAGCACCCCACGGTGACCATTGCCTGTGGCAAGCACCCCACGGTGACCATTGCCTGTGGCAAGCACCCCACGGTGACCATTGCCTGTGGCAAGCACCCCACGGTGACCATTGCCTGTGGCAAGCACCCCACGGTGACCATTGCCTGTGGCAAGCACCCACGGTGACCATTGCCTGTGGCAAGCACCCCACGGTGACCATTGCCTGTGGCAAGCACCCCACGGTGACCATTGCCTGTGGCAAGCACCCCACGGTGACCATTGCCTGTGGCAAGCACCCCACGGTGACCATTGCCTGTGGCAAGCACCCCACGGTGACCATTGCCTGTGGCAAGCACCCCACGGTGACCACCACCTGTGGTAAACACCTCATGGCAAGCACCCCACGGTGACCATTGCCTGTGGCAAGCACCCCACGGTGACCACCACCTGTGGTAAACACCTCATGGCAAGCACCCCACAGTAATTACTGCCTGTGGCAAGCACCACATGTGCAAAGACATGCTATTAAGTTGCTCTCAGAACTGAAGAACAAGAGCTAAGAGGAGAGGTTGAAGGCATTAAATGTGCAAAAACTAGAAGATAGAAGAAAGATGCGATGTGATCACTACGTACAAAATAGTAAGAAGAATCGATAAAATTGATAGGGAAGAATTCCTGAGACCCTGAACTTAAAGAACAAGAGGTCATAGATTTAAACTATTGAAACAAAGCTGCTGGAGAAATATATGAAATTCACTTTTGTAAACAGAGTGGTAGACGGTTGGAACAAGTTAGGTGAAAAGGTGGTGGAGGCCAAGACCGTCGGTAATTTCAAAGTGTTATATGGCAGAGTGCTGGGGAGACGGGACACCACAAGCGTAGCTCTCATCCTGTAACTACACTTAGGTAATTACATGTCGACTGCTGCCTGTGGCAAGCACCCCATGGCGACCACTACCACCTGTGGCAACCACCACTACCACCACCTGTGGCAACCACCACTACCACCACCTGTGGCAACCACCACTACCACCACCTGTGGCAACCACCACTACCACCACCTGTGGCAACCACCACTACCACCACCTGTGGCAACCACCACTACCACCACCTGTGGCAACCACCACTACCACCACCTGTGGCAACCACTACTACCACCACCTGTGGCAACCACCACCACCACCTGTGGCCGCCACCTGTCTTATCACCTCATCAATCTATTCACTCTTATATTCCCCGAGCTCCTTACACTGCATTCCCTATATACATTACAGTACCCAGCAATCATTGACTATCTATACTCGTTACATGCTGCCCCTATTCATATCCTGAAATACAGTATACTCTACTGAGATACATGCATTTGGGATGGGTATGGGGTGCATAATAAATGACTGATTAACCCATGTGTAATTTTTTGGGTGCTTTTATGTACATTAGTAAGTGCTAACTTTAGGATTTACATAACTTTTCTAACCTTATTAATATTGTTTTCATTTTGGGCTATAATAAATAATTGATTAGAAATACTGTAATAATAAACATTAAAATTACTTTTTTTTCTGATATTTAAATTGTTTCAATACTTGTTATTGAGACTGTTGTTACATTTGATCTTTGTGACCATTTTGTGTAGGGTGGAGTAAACATCATTTGTCATTGGCTGATCCAATTTTCATGGATGCTATTCAGGTATATGCCGACTTTGCATGAAATCAATGCAGTCTGGCGCCAATAAAACAATAAATATTACTTTTGAAAATGAGAGCCAAAGAAAATAATCCTCTTTAAACATGTCTCTGAATGGGTTAGTGTAATCTTTTTTATTTATCTTTATTTTTTACCTAATGATTTGGTTTTCATTGTCTCAGAAGCTTAAACCTTGACTATTCTATCTTCCTGTGCATTGATTTTAGTCAAATCAGGTTCGATTTGCAGTACATTTCTATTTCCCGAAGATGCAAGTGGTTGGGCACCATTTCTTCCCTCTGTCCTGTCCCAGTTCCTTGACCTCATATCTTCTCCAAGTGCTGTGTAGTTGTAATAATAGCTTAGTGCTTTTGCCTGATAATTACCTCATCTTCCCTGGTGCTGCATAGCCCCCCCCCCTGGTTGGTGCCTTCTTTAGATAATTACCTACTACTTTATCTTGTCTTCAGATGCCAATTGCTTGTGAAACATTCTAGTAGGCTGTTCATCATGTATGTATGTGCTGGTAACATTACAAGGTCTTGAATCTTCAATGATAATTCTGTTTTCCTCTGTACAGTACTGTACAAGCACCCTGTGTCGACCACCGCCTGTGATGAACACCCCAGTGACCACCGCCTGTGGCAAGTCGTGGTCACCTGTGGCACCTTATGTACTTTATCGATCATTAGGGTCTTTTTTCCATGGTTGTAAATATGCATGTTGAGGTAGATACTATACACAAGTATATTTCAAAGTTTTCAACAAATAAGGTACAGTAAAAACAAGATTCATTTAGAATTTAAATTTTATATTTTTGCTGTATGTGTAATCGTATCAGTACAGTACTATTAAAACAGTAGTGTCCTAGTTTGGATGAGTGCTGTTTACTTTTATGAGGCAAATCTTACCTTGCAAAATAATTGGTTGTGGATGTAATGATGCGTTAGTATATCACACTTTAATATCCGAGTGCCATGTGTGTCGGGCAGCGCATGTCATACTTTTTAACCAGATAGATAATGCATAAAGTATGATACAGTATAGGTTTGAGCTTCGTAAAAAGATTTTGAAGAGACTACATTATTAATTGAATATATCTTTAAAGTAAATGTTTAATGATAGGGGATTATGATGACCAAACCACACATCAGAAGATAAAGAAATGACGACGTTTCGGTCCATCCTGGTGGGCTCACCATAGCCCGTGCTTACTTGGAACTATTTTCCCAGGTAGCGATTTTTAACAAGAACAAACATTTCCCAGGGTGGTGATCCCTGCAAAACACCACCCCGTAACTGTCCCCCTATGTTTCCGCTTGTTTAAACTGTATTAAGTTGTTAAACATCTTTGTTAAAACGTTTTTAAATGACGTGTTAATAAGTTGTTACAACGAACTTGCTGTATTTTGGTTGTTACTCCAGTGTTTTGGTGTTAAACTTTTTCAACGTGAAGCAATGTATTTACTTTCCCGGTGTCCCTTGTTTGGTGGGATTTGTCGTAGTTTGGGGAAGGTTGTGTGAGGTCTGGTCATCCCCCATACCATTCCGGTTCAGTTTGTGGGGTTGCTTTCCTGTTGCCACAAACCATCACGCAATTGGAGTAAAAGTGAAGATTTGGTTTTTCCATAATTTCCCACCTAAAATTTTCAGGGGTTTCGTACACTACAACGCATACCTACGTCGCGTTTTCTCCTTACAACTTGCAGCAACATAAATAAACATAATATATTGACATGGTTTACTAAATGTACTGAATCCAGAAGCCATTTTTTCATTTTATCTAGCTAACAACATTACTCTCTAACATTACACATTCCCGGAATGTAGTCCCCATATGATCAGCCTGCGTCTAAACTTCCCGCAATCTATTTACCACTATGGTGAACAGTATTCAGGTAAATAGAAAAGTCATTTGTTTCTGCATCAGCCAGGAAATCGAACCCGGCCCCTTGGACCATGACTCCTGACACCTGTCATTTCTAAGCCCGTGTTTCTGGTGGTATATACTGGTGTCACCTCTTCCCTTGTACTTCAAACTCTGTGGTTTAATTTTTTCGTCGAAATATTTTGCCTGCTCTTCGAGATGGGCTATTGGTATGCAATTTTCTGTGTGGTTTGAATTGTGTGCCGCCGGAGACTGCTACGGTTTGTTTGTGTACCCCATACTCATCCTTGTGAGCGGTAAGGCGCAAAAGGACTAGAAGAGGCACAAAAGTTAATTGTTGGGCCTCAAGTGGAGAGCAATGGCCCTGCTTCCTTGTCGTATCCGCTCAGGCATTAAGGCAGCGTCTGGGTGCGCCCGGACGCAGGTTCGAATCCTCATCAGGCCCATTGTGGATTTGTTCACTTTCAATGGTATTTGAATTTTACAGTAACAATTTCATCTACCGGCCACATCCTTAAATAGTCACATATTGTAAAAAAAATCAAATATGTATTTTACAATTAAATTAATTAATGGTAGATCTTTGTGTTAAACATAACTCGTTATAGAGTGTCGTTATATGCTCGGGCAATGTATTGCAAGGATAATTGGTGAGCTGCTGTTTATTATTAGTAGTCTTCCACACACACAGATTTATTTCTTAGACTCGTACGTCAATTTTATCTACCAGACGCGAAAATATATATATACATGCAGTGCAAGGTATTTCATATTAGTTCATTGAGATGGTTTGCCGCTCATGCTGCTGAGAGTTTTTAATTTCCTCTAATGGCTTCCATCTTTGTTCGCGGTCTAAGATGTATGCTGAAGTGGTTCTTGCCTTATGACCGGCTCAGAAGCCTGTGTATGGAGCAGGCCCCCCCCCCGCACACCCCTCAAGTAGCCCGAGCACCGAGAACATGCTGTTTGTTGTTATAAGATTCAGATACTCGAGATCAAGTTCCAAGTAGCCGCGGCACGCTATGTTGTGAGCCCGTAATTACACTGGACAGGGCGGCAAGGCAGGCTGGTAGCCTAACTTCCTGAAGCGGCAATCCGGGCTGACCGTAACTTACGGCACAGGCGGCAAAACTGGCATGTGGCCTGCACCGAACAGCTGTCGGGGCCAAACACTCGCCGGTCCACCAGCTGAAACGCTAGTTAAGACTGCACGGCGATAGTTTACAATGCACATACAGCGCCACCTACTTAGACCTGGCTGTGCCTATATAATCAGCTCACCAACGGCCAAAAACTTTTCCAGTTTTCATCCTCCCCACAGTCAACAATGTGCACTCACACTCGGCACCGCACTGCGTACAGTCCTAATCGACCCAAGATGCTACAGCCTCGACACAACAGAGCAGGTGCACTCAGACTCGACCTCATTCAGCACAACGCTCCTCGCACATAGGGGCTCCCCCAGCGACGCCTCCGCCATACTCAGCTCTCTGCTCTGCTACAGGCTTCGTCTCAACGTTTACGATACTGCTGTATCCAGGGCTACGAAATAAATATGAAACCCACTGAACACTGTGTATCTATTCTACCCAACAACGTAACATAACCGTACGTTACATTTGTGACCCCTGAGAGTTTCGACAGACCAAAAGCCACGATGAACTTCAACATGGATTCTCACTGGACTATCACTCCTGCTGTGGACCGCTGCCACCGGTCACGGAACGCTGCCAACACACTCGCCACAGCTATGATTTTTCATCGCGATCATCATCTCTGTATTTTCATCTACTAACGGCTTGCTGTCTCAAGCGATCGCTAACTCACTCCATCTGGCAAGCTCATCACTACTACATATTGTGGTATCTACAACTGTCCTTGCCACCTCTTCTCCGTCTCTGCACGCAGCACTGCTTGTCCCAAAGGGACGCCCACGAAAGCTGCTCTTTCGTCAAATTCATCTACACGCACACTGCATTCTGATACTCTGTCCGACTCCAAGCACTTTATGCGCAGCTACAGGACCTTACGCCTGGCGTTTTTGTTTTCTCCGACTCTCGTACGCTCTTCCACAATAACAATCTCAGCCTAAGGCAGTGGGATTACCTAACTCGTTGTCCTAACTACGTCCCTACATTACCTCCTATTGTTCTGGTGACCGAGCCCATCCGCCCCGGACCTAAATGCTCCACCAGCGACACCAAGGACGCAACAATCATGCACATCTTCTCTCCTGCTACATCGATCTTGTCCACACACTGCCTGCATTTTTTGGTACCGGACTACATGTTTCACAACGACCACGTATTTTTTGTTATACTGTTTTCTTCCATCCCTGGCAGGGGGGGTACCTGGTAGCGAGTTAATCTTTATTTCTACGCTTCCAGTTATCTCATTATCTTAATGCTATAATTACAGAAGCTACAATCCCTTTCCCCCAAATTACAGGTAATACTCTACCACCATGTTCTTTTGGAGGGAGTAGGGTTTAATCACCATATAACCCGCGATATGGGACAACAGCAAAGCATCATTTGGTCACCCTTTGGGTTCGGGAACATCTTCCGTCACGCAGTGTGCAGTTTCGCCTCCACAGATCTCCAGTAATCATCTTTTGATACTGGTATTGGCTCAAAGGGCCCACTCAACCTTGACGGGCTATTCATGCCGTTTTTGCCCCAATCTCTGTGGTTGGCTTTAATCTTAATCAATCTAATCAATCAACAGCAAGGGGGGCCCATTTGGTCACCATTTGGTCCGGGATACACCTCCCGGCAGCCGGGTGCAGTTGCGCCTCCACAAGATCTCCAGTTAATCATCTTTTTGATACTGGTAATGGCTCGAAAGGCCCACCACCACTTAACGCTATTCCATGCCCGTGCCACCTTTTGTGTGCCTTATCTTCATCTATCAATCAATCGGCCAACTTTCAGAGGTCCGCGGACCTCTCCGTAGGTTGCAGTCGCACCTCCACAGATCTCCATCATCATCTATTGATACTGGTATATGTGGCTCAAAAGGGCCACCACAAACGGGCTAATTCCAATGCCCGTGCAACCTTTTGGGTGGCTTAATCCCTTTCATCAATCATCAATCGTCCAGACTTCAGAACTCTCTCGTGCTGCAAGATCTACTCTCGCTCACCTGGGTGTCGGTAGACTCGAGTAGCTCTCTTTGTTATATGCTTTAGCGCACCTTGATAAAATTTTTGCTCAATCT
>WNGS01164437.1:31592654-31626565 GCA_020271785.1 Procambarus virginalis
TCCTGACCACTATCAAGTCTGTGTGTTGTTGTGAACACACGATTTGATAATGGTCCAGGATGGATTGAAATGTTGTTTTTCCATCTTCTTATGTGTGGGTTAGTCTTCAGCCATGTTATTGTGACTCATCGTCTGCACATAATAAGGATTACTTTTAAAGTACTGTAATTAGTAGAGAATGCAGTACAACAGCTTTGCAGCTTTTAAAGTACATGTAATTGTGTAACAAAATAAACTCTTGTATTACTGATAATAACAGGAATTCCTTCTTGATATTATTGTTTAATAACATTAATTACTTCTTAAGTATACAATAATTAGTGATTATACTTAACATTGGCTATGAAGTGAGGTATACTGTAGCACAGTGGTCTGAATCCTCAACTCGCCATCAAGGATCCCAGGTTCAATCCCCTGTTGAGACAAAAACGGTTGGCACGTTTCCTTTCACTTGATGCATCTGTTCACCTGTCAGTAAATAGGTACCCAGGAGTTAGTCAAATGTTGTGGATTTCATCCTGAGGAAGGTCAGTAGTTACCTAGGAGGCCCAGGCTTCCTGTCCCCAATAATGGAAATTATTCTGTCTTGTATATTTGTGGCAACTTAAGATACTTGGGCCATTGACAGGTTTCGGATGTCTGGTATGTCACATTAATTATCAATTACTAGCTGTTATACGTTAATGGTAAATAGGTAACAGTTTTTAGAAAACCCACTAGGTCTGTGAGGTGGTGCAAACGTATGACAAAGGCATTGCCATCCGCTACTCTACCACTGGATCACTGCTTATGTGAGAGTTATACAACTGGATTTTTTTCTTAGCAAGCCAGAGGTTTGCTAAGCCTCTGGTTGGCCCACTAAGTGTTAATTGTTTCTTGTTTCTGTTTTACTTAGGCAGAGTATGAGTACTTATGACTGATTCTACTGAAATCACAGGAAGTCTGGAGGCTCCTACTGAAGCCAGTCCAAGTTTTACGTATGACCCACAAGCGCTCGGCTTGGCAATGCCTTGGTTGTAGGTTTGCGACCACCTCTCAGCCTTGGTGGATTTTCTCATTGATATACATCATGTTAGTGTGATTTTTGTGTGTTTGTGAAGTTGGAGTGTAAGGTGTAGGATCACTCTGGCCCTAACAACCAAGTGCTTGTGGGTCATACGTAAACACTTGGACTGACTTCAGTATGGGCCTCCAAACTTCCTGTGATTTCAGTAGAAATCCGGTTGTATGACTTTTACAAGTCAGCGTGGTCAGTGGTAGAGTATGGGCTGGCAATGCCTACTTGAGGTGCTCAAGGTAAGGCAAGGTGCCTTGGTCGCAGGTTTGCACCATCTCACAGCTCTGGTAATTTTCTCGTTGCATATATATCTCTCTTCTATCTCATCACGTTAGTGGAATTTTGTGTGTAGGTGACAGTTTTCACCAATACATCAAACTATCACAACACTTGTAAACAGAATTATATGAAGCCTCAGTTGATATTGAGTAAAAGATAGTGGAATATGGTTATGGTTTTTATTAGTTGGGTCAATGAGGGTTTAGATTGGTTAAAACACTAAAATGAATAAGAGTATTTTTATATATTATTTGTGCAACATTGATTGTGAATGATTTCACGAGTACAGTATATATACTCCTGCAGTCAAGCTTCCCTGGTAATTGAGTGGGCATGAGGCATTGTTGTTGTAGTGGGCAGAGTGGTATAGCCATACAGGCAGGCTTTATCCAGTAACTCCAGCAGGAACCGTGTCAATTTCCATTTTAAATACTTTCTAATATTGTACATTTCAAATATTTACATGATGAATTTTCTGTGAGGCCAGTATAGCAGCGTAGTGGTCAGTGCAGTCTGTTTATTGCCAGAAGATTTAAGGCAGGACAAGATGCTTGGTCATGTTTCCTTACACCTGATGCCTTTGTTCACCTAGCAGCAAATAGGTACCAGGGAGTTAGGTAAAAGTTGTGGGATGAATCATGGGGAAGATGAGTTCTTGGCCAAGGGCATACCTTGACAAACTTAACAGGTTTTCTGTTCCCAACAGTGGGGGAACCATATGCGCTCCACTGAAACCAAGTACTGTTCCATACTATATTATATAACACCAAGAGGTGCATTTTTAGCATTGCATCCACCCCCATTATCTGCAAGTTCCTCCACCACTCACCAGTACAGAGGCAAATAGGGAAGCACTTACCCATCACGTAACTGTTACAAGTTTATATTCTTATGCATTGTATTTTGTGTTCTCGCCAAAGTATGATAGGGGAATTGTTTTATTTGTTATTAGTCATTTTTGTTATATTAAATATTTAAGTTTTTAATTCTTTTAGAATTTATCCCGTAGGTCTCACCCGTAAGAGGTCAGAAGCAGTTTTTTATTTTTACTTTTTTTTTATTTAATGTGATTGGCATGCCACCAGCCAGAATAGTCACTGCTCTATCTTTCACTTTCCGTCACAATATATATTTATATATATATATATATATATATTATAATATATATATATAATATATATATATTATATATATAGTATTCAGTGAGAATCCACAAGATCTTCTCTGAATGCTCTTTGTTTTCTTCTTCGAGGATGTGGGTCCCTGCAATTGCACCAGAGGTGGTACCCCTATATATATATATATATATATATATATATATATATATATATATATATATATATATATATTATATTATTTGTGCAACAATGATCACAAAAACACTGATCCAAGTATGAAGAAAAATAAAATGGGCTAAAGTGTTTTTCGACTCAATTCACCTCATCAGAGCATTTTAAAAATGAATGATAGATTCTAAAACGCTCTGATGAAGGCGAATTGAGCCGAAAACGCGTTTAGCATTCATTATTTTCACGTGTGGTTTTTCTACATATATTTATCTTGTATATGTATGTCTGGCTTCGGAGTCTAGCACGTTATTATTTGACTACAAGCTATTAAATATTAGTAGTGAGGAAAGGGAGTTAGAAATAATTAAGCTGTCTACTGCAGCATTTTCAATAATTGTGAGTGCTACCAGTTCGACTTGCATGGTGGATACCTAGTTATTAACCCTTATATCCTGTTCAATTGTGTTTCCATCGGGTTAATGAACAATAACAGCACCTCCCTCCCTCCCTGTAGCTGTATCGAGTGATCCCTCAGTGTAAATGGTCTGTGTGATATTTGTTCATTGTAGATTATGTGTTCTAGGAGGACAATTTTGCCGCAAGCCGAGCACGAGGGTTTGTGATTAATTTCTTGGTGTTGGTTATGTAGGCGTCAGGATGTTAAAATGTACTATGGGCCAAGGTGGAAGGAAGTGCTGTACTTCTTCATCTTTACACACATCGTACAGTTCCATCATTTTAATAGCAATGGCTGTTCTTTGAATCCACCTAGAATCACTAGTTTTACTGCGTACGTGTTTTAACAGTTCAACTAATATTTGCTTGAGCTGAGTATTCCCGACTTGGGAATTAATCTGGTAGTGGCATTGTGAAGTATGTTGGGAACAGTCCGGATGCAAGAGCAACATTTAATATTCGCGTATATTGATAGACTACAACCACTGCAAGACTGGTCAATACCAGTGTGTTTATTCTCCTAATTGTTCTTGAAGTTCTAGCTCTCAGAAATTCTTCCCTAATAATTTTAACCATTCCTCTTAGTATTTTAGAGGTAGTGATCATATCGTCGTGACCCCGGGCACCGCCGGGGGCAACTCGCCCACTAACCAATACAACCCTTACCTTGAGATGATTTCGGGGTTTAGCGTCCCCGCGGCCCGGTCCTCGACCAGGCCTCCTAGCACACAACACCAACACGCCGGGGGGCCCATGACCCCCCTTCCCACCCCACCGCTAATAATATGCTAATAAAGATATATTGCCATAAATAGTATTAATGTGATTTGTTACACTATGTTTGATGCTATTGGTCGATGGCAAGCACTCGCAAATGGCCCCATTACCAAATAATATTAATTGTACACTTCACTTCTCCATGAATACAAAATTACTTGTTCAACAAATTAGTTTACGTTTAAAAAAAGGTAATTTTTTTTGTCCACATTAACGTGGTTTTCGTGACGCCTCCCCTGACACCCGCCACACCTCCCCTGACACCCGCCACACCTCCCCTGACACCCGCCACACCTTGACACCCGCCACACCTCCCCTGACACCCGCCACACCTCCCCTGACACCCGCCACACCTCCCTGACACCCGCCACACCTCCCCTGACACCAGCCACACCTCCCCTGACACCCGCCACACCTCCCCTGACACCCGCCACACCTCCCCTGACACCCGCCACACCTCCCCTGACACCAGCCACACCTCCCCTGACACCCGCCACACCTCCCCTGACAACCCGTCACACCTCCCCTGACACCCGTCACACCTCCCTGACACCCATCACACCTCCCCTAACACCCGCCACACCTCCCCGACACCCGCCACACCTCCCCTGACACCAGCCACACCTTAACACCCGCCACACCTTGACACCCGCCACACCTCCCTGACACCAGCCACACCTTAACACCGCCACACCACCTCTGACACCCGCCACACCTCCCCGACACCTCTAAGGTCGCCGGAGGGTCCCCGCCACTCACCATCTTGGGGGTGTCAACATTCTCACACTATCTTACCTGCTTCCTCGCGTTCCTCCACGGGCACCTTCACCTTCCCCTGCCTCTTGTCCCTTGCAACAGTGCCAAGGTGCCACCAGCTCCCCACCCTGGGGGGTAGTGTTAAGGTGCCACCAGCCCCCCACCCTGGGGGGTAGTGTTAAGGTGCCACCAGCCCCCCACCCTGGGGGTAGTGCCAAGGTGCCACTAGTCCCCCCACCCTGGGGGTAGTGCCAAGGTGCCACCAGTCCCCCCACCCTGGGGGTAGTGCCAAGGTGCCACTAGTCCCCCCACCCTGGGGGTAGTGCCAAGGTGCCACTAGTCCCCCACCCTGGGGGTAGTGTTAAGGTGCCACCAGTCTCCCCCCCCACCCTGGGGGTAGTGCCAAGGTGCCACCAGTGCCCCCACCCTGGGGGGTAGTGTTAAGGTGCCACCAGTCCCCCCACCACCCTGGGGGTAGTGCCAAGGTGCCACCAGTGCCCCCACCCTGGGGGTAGTGCCAAGGTGCCACCAGTCCCCCCACCCTGGGGGTAGTGTTAAGGTCTCCCACATGGTATGGTAGACGGTCTGGACAATGAGGCTGTTGGACGCCGCTGCTCACCCTTGGTGTCAGAACAGCCTGGTTGATCATGTACACCCTTACATTTAGAGAAACTATGTTGGAAATTTTCGGGCTTTTATTAGGTAGAGTTTTCTTCCTCAGAGTAACCTATTACACCTCTGCTCTTCAACGGGGGTATTCTGCACATCCTGCCATGCCTCCTGGTCTCATGAGGTGGTGTTTCTGTGTGCAGGTTTGCAGTAAGTTCCTTTTAATATATTCCAAGTGCAGAATATAATATGGCCGAAACGCTATGTGGCTTTAGGTATTGTATGTACTAGCTCTATCTATAAATTAATCAGAATGTTTGTAACTCTGAATCTATATATGTACTTTTCCTAAGTAAAATATTATTATTATTATTATATGTCAGTCTCTAGCCCGTTCTCTATATTTACTAATCCCTAAAAAAAATAGCAACGGTGTTGCCTAACCAGAAACGTTCGACCCCAAGCAACCCACCTAACTTATGGAGGCCGAGGTATAGACACGTCAATATTACCGTGTTCTAGTGTTTCACCAAGACGTCGCCTTCTTAACGTATTGGTGGAGTGCGCCTTAACATGCGAGGCGTCAGGGGAGACGACGGGGTGGTGGTCTCCTCCACAGCGCTCCAGGAGGTGGGTACACCTTGAGAAATGTTATGCGTTCCCAATAACACAGTTTTACTGAATGGATCCCGGCAACAAATGTTCTCTGCACGTTCTCCCGGTCAGCAATTTTGCAATGAAGCCGTTTATATTACCCACAGGAAGGCCTATAGGCCTCTAGGGCCTAGTTTGGGCCTACTCGTTTTAAATGTTCTTGTTATTCAGGTGGTCAGCTACGGAGAAGGGTACTTGATTGTACCCTTTAATTCCTCGTAAGATCCTCTTGAGAGGATTCTCCTCGACCCGTTACGTTTCTTGAGGTTATCTTGAGATGATTTCGGGGCTTTTTAGTGTCCCCGCGGCCCTGTCCTCGACCAGGCCTCCACCCCCAGGAAGCAGCTCGTGACAGCTGACTAACACCCAGGTACCTATTTTACTGCTAGGTAACAGGGGCATAAGGTAAAGATTCTCTGCCCATTGTTTATCGCCGGCACCTGGGATCGAACCCAGGACCACAGGATCACAAGTCCAGCGTGCTGTCCGCTCGGCTGACCGGCTGTTTCACAGCGCTGCAGCTGCAAGATCTTTCCTTTACTGTACACTAAACTGTTTCTGTGGCCCCCCCCCCCACCGGAAAATTCGGAGTCTTCTGTGGCCCCCCCCCCCCCACCGGAAGATTCGGAGTCTTCTGTGACCCCCACCGGAAGATTCGACATCATCTGTAACCCCACCGGAAGATTCGGAGTCTTCTGTGACCCCCACCGGACGATTCTTGTATACGTCGTCCACAAGCACACCCTCCCGTCCGTCCTGGCGGTAGCCACTAATTCTTCTGTCATGCATTTTTCTTGCTTACTGTATCTTTTTGTCCAGTTATTGTCCCATTCATTAATTTCTGCTTCATCTTTTGAGCTTTCTAATCTCCGATTCACAACCACGTGTATATATGTTGGCAGTATACTGCCAACACGGTATACCGTACACGTGTTTACAGTATACCGCCAACACGCTGTGATATGTCGCAAATCACAGTGCAAGATAGCAAGACAAGTCAACATCATCAAGAGGAGCCCCGCCACAGCCCGCTGCCCGGCACGAAGAGGACCGCACCTATACAGACTCAACAACACTCGGAAGCGTCCACCACGCTTCCCTGGAAGGATGGGTGAGCTAGTGATGTGGAGGTACTCATCCACACTGGACAGTACCTAGGACAGTACCTACCAGTACCTACCTCCAACACAGTGGAATTAAATTCGACTGTCAAGGACTGCCTTACTGTGACGCCACTTTCGGGGAAACACAAAGTCAGCAATTACATAGGTCTGACACGTGGTTGCTGCGTTGTTCCGATTGGCTCGGAAACCCTTGGTTCGTGGTGCAAATGTACAATGAACTTACTGAGGGAACTGAGCGGTAAACTAATCAAGATCACAAAAGACCAAAGAGCAACAAGTTTCACACACAGAGATCACACTAACGTGATGCATCAAATGAACAGCCTTGTCGTAGCTCAGTCGATTAAGGCAGTGTCTGGGATCCTCCCAGACGCAGGTTCGAATCCTCGTCACTGCCCTTGTGGATTTGTAGCAACAAGTTTCTTGTTCCAGCACCTCTTGTGCCGCTGTTCAGATGCCTGCTGCATCATGGGCACGCGTCCAACTCCAGAGGAGTTCGCGGAGGTGTTTGAATTGTAATAGCTCTCAAGTTGGTTTGTGATATATATTAATGAATTCCGTTCATTTGTAATTTGACTTGTAATGGTAAAGTTATGTATGTTAGTGCCACACAATTTGTAATCACGTAAATAAAGCGGTCGTAAGAGACACCAAAGCTCACGAGATCAGAGATAAACCGAATGCCCCCTATTTGCTTCCCCGAGGCTATGGGTCCCCACAACTGCACCGGAGGTAGTACGCTGTAATATATATATATTATATATATATATATATATATATATATATATATATATATATATATACATATATATATATATATATATATATATATATATATATATATATATAATGAACCTTCGTGAGAATAAGGAAACAGTTGTCAGAAATGGTGATAAATCGCCAATATACTCCCAACGTAAAAAAGGATAACATATATATTCAGAAAAATGTACCTCACTCTATGTGATCAAACTAAATCCCAAAGGATACTCTAGTGGCGAAATGTAAACAAAGATACAGAGGCGGGTTACTAACATTGATGATGCCAAGCTGGGTAGACTTGTCCTGCCGTCAGCTACTGCGGGGTACATATGCAGCTCTGGTAACCCACAACCTTGTGTCTTACCACTGAACCTCAGCATTAACAGTTATCATATTAGGCATGTCAGCATCAGTAGTTGCCATGGAGATTTCAGAATCTACAGTTACCATTGAGTGGCCAGCATCGTTACCATAGCGATGTCAGCATCTAGTTATCGTAGTGACGTCAGCATCAAGTTGTCATAGTGACGTCAGCATCAAGCTATCATAGTGACGTCAGCATCAAGTTGTTATACTGACGTCAGCATCAAGCTATCATAGTGACGTCAGCATCAAGTTATCATAGTAACGTCAGCATCAAGCTATCATAGTGACGTCAGCATCAAGCTATCATAATGACGTCAGCATCAAGTTATCATACTGACGTCAGCATCAAGTTATCATACTGACGTCAGCATCAAGTTATCATACTGACGTCAGCATCAAGTAAATCATAGTAACGTCAGCCCGTAACCTTTGACAAGTCGCAGGCTTCCTGTCCTCGTCGAGGCCACTAGAGAGACAGTAGCTGATTGATAAAGATTAAGCCACCCAAGAGGTGGCACGGGCATGAATAGCCCGTAAGAGATAGTAGCTATTAGGTAAACAGATATATATATATATATATATATATATATATATATATATATATATATAAATATGTCAATGTGTGGCGTTAAGAGGAAGGCGGCTATGTGAAGCCACCTGCGACACGACTGCCACATAAACCACCTCCCGACACTCACTCTGTGGAGTTGTGGCGGCTGGTCATGGTGGGCGGAGGGGTAAGATCCCAGGACACGGGGCTGTCACAGTATATCCAGGAGCGTTGTCATCACTATACACGTTACTTCCTGGCCCTCCCTCGCGCGACGCACACCCTCGCTCGCCAGGCTCCACGAGCGCACTGACTCCAGCAGGCCCCCTGGCCCCAGGCTCCTTCCTTCCTCCCCTAGTGTTAGTGGCGGACATTTACCTAAATCATCAATATTATAGTCAACAGTGGTTAATGCTGTTCGCGGCTTTGTTTATGCATCTTGCGAGGGGGGGAAGATTTGATCCAAACTTTGTCTTGAAAGGATGTACAAAAGAATAGAGTTAGCGTAGAATAAAAGATTAGTTGGCAGCGTTACATTGCGGCGCGGCACTGATGCCAACTTCTCCGGGAGTTTAGTGCCAATATTCCTTCCACGTTGTGAGAGATGTGATTAATCTCCTCCATTCATCTCCTTAAACATTAAATCACTAAACTGGAGTACATAGAAACTTAATATTATCAATTTTGCAGTCGAGACTTAAACTAATCGACCTTCCTCATACACTAACTTTTTTCTGTAGCCTATTTTTGTGGGCTTAACTTTCCTCTCCTTGGGAGAGATGAATGTTGTTTGATGTTGTTGTCTCTAAATTAAGCTCCCAAGGTTGTTATTATTATTATTAACATCTTTATTGACAAAATTAATTACAATTTTGCCTAATCTGAGGATTTTGATAGTCTTATTAAAGTGAGGATAATGCTGGTANACAAAAGTAATGCTAATTCAAAGCAAAGTGATCTTCAACTCAGAAAAAATATCACATATATAATCAGGCGAAAATATTCCCGAAGTGCTCAAAAGCCATTACTTGTGCGCGAACAGAACGAACAGGTATAGGCTTGGACGAACACTTGTAAACGTGGACGAACAGTTGTAAACGTGGACGAACAGTTGTAAACGTGGACGAACAGTTGTAAACGTGGACGAACAGTTGTAAACGTGGACGAACAGTTGTAAACGTGGACGAACAGTTGTAAACGTGGACGAACAGTTGTAAACGTGGACGAACAAGTGTCAACTAGCATGTAAACACCAGTAATGACCTTCCTATCAGCATCCCCAACAGTATACAACAGCAGATGCCCTAATCCAGGGCCGGAGGGAACCTGCGTCCCTAATGGTAATCAATGCGATTTTCAAAAGCCATTTAAAATAAATGAGACTTGATCTTTATGTCTGTATACAGGGCCTAATGTAAGGTGTTTAGTCCCCGACCGTCCACAAGTGGTTGGGCACCATTCATTCTCCCCGTCCCATCCCAAATCCTTACCCTGACCCTCTTCCCAGTGCTAGATAGCGATAATGGCTTGGCGTTTTTCCCGGATAGTTTCCTTTCCTCCCCCTTTGGTTTAATACAAAAATCACTTCGGCATGAAAAGAAATGTTTCGCGGAGCTATGGTCCTTAAAACACACGCTTGACACGCTTAAAGTGCCACGGTGCCTCGTGACACACGCTTGAGAGCTGGGTGTCAAGGTGGCACTATAAGAGAGGAGCCAACACACAAGTGCCAACGTCCTTTAAGTCAGCTCGGCACCACTGTCACGTCATGACAGGGAATAACTGGCACTAAATACGTACGTTATTCCAGTTCTTATAAAGTCTTGAGAACCTGTCATGTGACGTGAGCGCCAGGACCTTGTAGTCTGATGCGGTCACGGCCTTTCTCTGCTGTCATTGCTTATATCTCTGACCTTCCTCTAATTGTATGTGATCTCTATTGTAGTTGCTCAGGTTAGTTCGTGTAACATTCATCTGTAACTGGCAATTGTTGTAGCTTTGTGTGACCTTCCTCACATCTCGTGAGTAATCTTCCTGAGTATTCAAAACCTTCCTAATCATTCATGACCTTTCCTTCCTCATCTTCCTGATATATGTCAACATCTTACATGTTCGACATGCAACATGTCCTACATGCAACATGTCCTACATTGCGGACAATGTAAAGCTGATGAAACAAATTAGAGCAAAGGTGGATTACAGAAGACTCCACGAGAACCTACATGAATAAGAGACGGTCTGAAAAAAAAATAGTTACTCGACTTTAGTCCAAGAAATTGCAATGTGATGAGGCTTGGGATGGGGGATAAAAGAGCCACATGGATAATCCAAGATGAAGGAAGACAACTCCAGAGCCAAATTCTTCAGCCAGCCACCGGAGACAAACTTCAACAAGATGACATCAGCAGAACAAGAAAACCTGCCAAACATTGCTGTAATCTTTAAGAATCTGGCGAAGGAAGCGTTTAGCCTTCCATACACCACCAATGTTTGACTACTGTTAGTGTGTGTAGCTCTGGTGTAGAGCTGATAGAGCAACCCGTCTCTCCCGTCTCTCTTAATACGACGTCGCATTTTGACGTATACTCTACCTAAAGCTAAACCTGTCGAATTTGAAAATGTAGCTGAATCAGAGTAGCTGATTCTAAACACAACAACAATTGGGTGTAACATGTGAAGCCACTCTACCGCACCTGGGATAGAAAACACACATTACGGATAGGTCCTGTGACACTTTTTGGACCACCGAGCCTTTTCCTCTCTGGTGTGCCTTTCCTGTTGGGAAGACAAAGCTGTAAACCTAACCTCGTGAGTACATGAATACTGGGTTTACACAGCCCAATAGGTCTTGTTGGCAGAGGGATTATTTAACGACGCCACTTAAAACCACACAGTTTAAGTGTCTAAACATTTGCTTTAATTTGGATTTTTAAACACTTGCAATAGTTTACTGCAAGTGTTTCATAGGGGCGTGGTGTTGTCTCCCTGCCGGCCTCAACACAGGAAGCAATACCGTAGAAACCCATTATTTTAGGCTTCCAGCTTTCTTAAAAAGAACGTCGCTTTTGGCCGTTTGCTCGTATGGCCGAATTTGGACGTAATTTGAAAATTAAAAAAAAATGAAAATAAATTTGCGATTTTTTTTTCAACAACAGTAAGTTAAGGGTCCTCTGATAGGTTAGGTGGGCAGGAAATTCTCATAAAGTTTCAATACGGTATAAAAAAAACGTTAATTTAAAGTGTCCTCTCATAACCTCTGCGCGTACGCCGGACGACTCAAATAGAAAACGGAACAGAACGTCACTTGTGAGTCGATTTCATTTCAAATTACGTCCAAATTTGGCCATAGCGCCGCGCATACGAGCCAAAAGTGACGTTATTTTTAAGAGGACGGGTTGCTATCTCACCCGGATATTGTGTTGCAGGGAACGTTAGGCCTCACGCTGAAGAAATGCTGCCGTAATCATCAATCACCATCACAACAACCCACCATAAGTTCACAATCATAAACATGGTGCCATAATAATGAACTAACAGAGGTAGCCGATAGCGGGACTCGCTGGCTAGTTCAAAAGAAGCCTAATTAAGCCGCGTTCACCCTTGCATGCTAACATCAGACACAGACTGTGTCTGTCTGTCCGCACTGATCAGTCCACCTCCATAAGGCACTATATTAATAACGACCTGACCTATTCCACCTTAACCTATCCTAACCCAACCTAGATCATAGTTTTAAATAGGCATGTCTCATTGCTCCTCCGTCATTACCTTCCTTCCTATCCCTACCTACATCCCTTTCCATCTCCCTCCCACAGCCAGGGAGGCAGTAGATGTCCCATAAGGATGATGCACCTCTCCCAGCCAAGCAGAAAACTGTCACAAGATGGGACAGGAGGTAATTATTCCCCTCTCAGTTTATAAGACCAGACATTTTTATCTGCTGGATCTAAGATGGCCTCTAGGTGGTGGTGGTGGTGCGGTACTCACCTAGTTGTGCTTGCGGGAGGTTGAGCTTTGGCTCTTTGGTCCCGCCTCTCAACTGTCAATCAACTGGTGTACAGGTTCCTGAGCCTACTGGGCTCTACCATATCTACATTTGAAACTGTGTATGGAGTCAGCCTCCACCACTTCACTGCCTAATGCATTCCATTTCTTAACTACTCTGACACTGAACAAATTTTTTCTAATGTCTCTGTGGCTCATTTGGGTACTGGGTTTCCACCTATGTTCCCTTGTTCGCGTTCCACCCGTGATAAAGAGTGTGTCTTCGTCCACCCTGTCAATTCCCCTGAGAATTTTGTAGGTGGTTATCATGTCTCCTCTTACTCTTCTGGTTTCCAGGGACGCGAGGTTCAGCTTCCTTAGCCTTTCCTCGTAGCTCATACCTCAAAGTTCCGGGGTTCCGGGAAGAATCTGGTGACATCTCTGACTCTTCTCTAACTTTGTCTTGTGCTTAACTAGGTATTGGCTCCAGGCTGGAGCTGCATACTCCAGGATTGGTCTGACGTAAGTGGTATACAGGGTCCTGAACGTTTCCTTATACAAGTTTCTAAAGGCAGTTCTTATGTTGGCCAATCTAGCTTATGCCGCTGATGATATCCTTTTGATGTGAGCCTTTGGGGACAGGTGCGGTGTGATATCAACCCCAGATCTCTCTCTCTCTATTTGACTTTTGCAGAATATCATCTTCCAGATGGTACCTTGTGTTCAGCCTTCTGCTCCCTTCGCCTAATTTCATTACTTTACACTTTCCCGAGTTGAACTTTAGTAGCCATTTTCTAAACCATTCCTCCAGTTTGTCCAGGTCATCCTGTAGTCTCTATCTTCATCTGTCTTGATTCTTCTCATAATTTTCGCATCATCGGCAAACATTGAGAGGAATGAATCTATACCCTCTGGAAGGTTGTTTGCGATGGTGGTGGTGTTGGTGGTGTTCGTGCTGGTGGTGCCAGTGAGGTGGTGGTGCTGGTGCGGTAGTGGTGATTGTGTTGTAGTGGTGGTTGTGTGAACCTTAGCACCTCCAAGGGATACCGTATCAACCAGGCTGTGACTCATACGTCAGGCTGCGAGCAGCCGCGTCAAACAGCCTGATTGATCAGTCCAGCAACCAGGAGGCCTGGTCGACGACCGGGCCGCGGGGACGCTAAGCCCCGGAAGCACCTCAAGGTAACCTCAAGGTGGTGGTGGCGGTGGGGGGGAGTCACTGGGATGTGAGGGTCCCTTACATCCTACCCATGACTGGGACGGAAGTATGGGCTTCTTCTCCACGCCCCGACGCACAACCTTAGCAGCAGCATCTTCAGCTGTAAGACATCAGCACGAGACGCCACAGGAAGAAACATTACAGGAACATCTGTGCCAAGATCTGTGAAACTACTTCCTTCTCCTCGACGTCCCTGGGAGTAGTCACAATACTGTAACTTCATCACAAAATACAGATTGGCACTTAAGGTCAATTTAAGAGCGGTAGTTGAGATAGAGAGCCTCCTCCTCCTCCCCCCCACCCTTCCTGCCGTAAGGGCACCTAGCAAGGTATACACTAAACAGTCAAATACTTACCCTCTCTTCTATTGCACACCGATATCGCAGTTTACCGCGACAGTGTAAACTTTTCACCCATTTACTCACCTGTGTGTGTGTGTGTGTGTGTGTGTGTGGGGTGTGGGGTGGGGGGGTGGGTGTGTGGGTCTATGAGTGTGTGGGTCTATGGGTGTGTGTGTGTTGTGTGTGTTGGTGTGTGTGTGTGTGTGTGTGTGTGTGTGTGTGTGTGTGTGTGTGTGTGTGTGTGTGTGTGTGTGTGTGTGTGTGTGTGTGTGAGCGGGTGCAGATAAAATGTGATATCCGGGTTAACCATATACGTGTATATATATATATATATATATAATATATATATATATATATATATATATATATAATATATATATTATATATATATTTGACTCATAGGATACAAACCTACAACAGTTGCCTATGACTTCTGATGGTTACCTATTTATTGCATGATGAACACAGGCATTAAGAACACTGAAACGTGCCCAATCACTTACGTCTCGCCCAGGAATGAAACCCTAGATCCTCCCCCAGGATTATGAAACGAGAACGAAGCCAACTATAGCACGATACCAACTTCTCTTTTTATCTCTGTATAAACGTCGCAAGCGATTATTCTTCCACGATCATAACCTTTTGTGAAAATATCTAAATACATCATTAAACAGAGCAAGACATGAGAATGGCATGTATACTGAGAGGTGTATGTATACTGAGAGGTATACCCCTGCTTCTCGGTGTATGGTATACAGTATACTTGAGTTCTGAGAATGTTCAGTACACCAGGTGGACTGATGGTTAGTAGCCAAGCTGTACTGTGGGGGTCTTATTGACCCCTCCAGAGCCGCGAGACCTCGGCAACCTCCCCCCTCCAGGGGCCGCGAGACCTCGGCAACCCTCCCCCACCCCATTAGAGGGTGCGAGACCTCGACAACCCCCTCCAGAGACCGAGAGACCTCGACAACCCCCCTCCAGAGACGCGAGACCTCGACAACCCCCTCCAGAGACCGCGAGACCTCGACAACCCCCCTCCAGAGGCCGTGAGACCTCGACAACCCCCNTTTTACATCCATAATCTATCTTTGGGACCGGCCGCTGCTCGATGAACACAACCCGAGGATGGATTGTAGAAAAAAAACTAAATCAGGACTTTTGGCTGATTACAACCTATCCACTTTATGTAAAAAAAAAAGAAAACGACGCATTCTTTTGGGCTTACGAAATATCTAATAATTTAATGAAGACTTCTTGATCTTTACATTCGTAAGTCGCAGCCTAACACATAAGTACACATTATTTAAACCTGTATCGTAGTACTAAAAATAGTTTTGGTTCGTTAGGACTGCGTTCCGGGAATTTATTTGGTGTTTGGGAAAATAAGTTATTAGAATAAAAATAAAGTCATTTACAGAAAACAAAATGAAAAAAATGAGACAGTTTATATATATATATATATATATATATATATATATATTATATATATATATATATATATATATAATATATATATGTCGTACTAGTAGCCAGAATGCACTTCTCAGCCTACTATGCAAGGCCCGATTTGCCTAATAAGCCAAGTTTTCATGAATTAATTGTTTTTCGACTACCTAACCTACCTAACCTAACTTTTTCGGCTACCTAACCTAACCTAACCTATAAAGATAGGTTAGGTTAGGTTAGGTAGGGTTGGTTAGGTTCGTTCATATATCTACGTTAATTTTAACTCCAATAAAAAAAAATTGACCTCGTACGTAATGAAATGGGTAGCTTTATCATTTCATAAGAAAAAAATTAGAGAAAATATATTAATTCAGGAAAACTTGGCTTTTAGGCAAATCGGGCCTTGCATAGTAGGCCAAAAAGTGAGTTCTGGCTACTAGGTACGACATATATATATATATATTATATCTATATATATATTATATATATATATATATATATTATATATATATATATATATCGTACCTAGTAGCCAGAACGCACTTCTCAGCCTACTATGCAAGGCCCGATTTGCCTAATAGCCAAGTTTTCATGAATTAATATATTTTCTCAATTTTTTTCTTATGAAATGATAAAGCTGCCCATTTTATATGTATGAGGTCAAATTTTTTTATTGGGTTAAAATTACGTAGATATATGACCGAACCTAACCAACCCTACCTAACTTAACCTAACCTATCTTTATAGGTTAGGTTAGGTTTGGTAGCCGAAAAAGTTAGGTTAGGTTAGGTTAGGTAGGTTAGGTAGTCGAAAAAAACATTATTCATGAAAACTTGGCTTATTAGGCAAATCGGGCCTTGCATAGTAGGCTGAGAAGTACGTTCTGGCTACTAGGTACGACATATATATATATATATATATATATATATATATATATATATATATATATATATGTATATATATATATATATATATATATATATATATATAATATATATATAGATATATATATATATATATATATATAGAACTCATCGTAAGTTTACATGTTGATCTTTCAACATGTGAACATGTAAGTTCACATGTATAAAAGCTCTTATTCCCAATACTTGTGATCTGGGTACGGATGATGGGATGGCCAGAACCTGGTCGTTATCACTGGACCCAATACTGCCTGGACTTACCCCAGAGTAGCTGGAGCCTAGCAACCGGCGCACCGCCCACTGCAACTCATGCTCAGGTAGGAATTAACTCCCATATTCATGTTGGGCTGGATTTCTGCCTTCGATAAACCTTTAGACTATTTATTACTTTCCGAAATTGACGTTTCGTTAATTCTTTTGGTTAATTCGGTTTGTATGATGTTTTCGTAGAATTTTTGCAGAGAATCACAGCCTAAGAACGTTCAGTTTATCGGATGTAGTCTATCCCTGTGGCCCCCATCTCTGATCGGGCCAGATTCACGAAGCAGTTGCGCAAGCACTTGTCCATCTTTTCTCAATCTTTGGCGGCTTTGTTTACAATTATTAAACAGTTAATGAGCTCTGAAGCACCAGGAGGCTGTTTTTAACAATAACAACAGTTGATTGGCAAGTTTCATACTTGTAAATTGTTTAATAAAGGTAACTAAAGCCGTCAAAGATTGAGGAAAGATGTACACGTTCGTAAGTACTTGCGCAACTGATTCGTGAATCTGGCCCCAGGTAAAACAGTGGCGGGAGGGGATGGGGGGGGGGGGGGGGCTAGGGGACATTTTAGGCATTTATCCTTAGCAATCTTAGGCCTATTACTGGCCCCAGCATGGGTGGGTGCTGAGAACGTCATTCACTCCCTCCTGAGAGGGTATTTTAAAGTTTCTTACCACTGAATCTTACGAAGCTGTTTCTAGCCATTCAACCTACAAGTTATCTTGCAGCTTGACTGCATAGGTTATCTTATAGGTTGACTGGATAGGTTATCCAGTCAACGATAGGTCGGTCTATTCTGGCCGACCCCCCTCACAGTTTTCAAGATACAACTTGATAAACACTTTCAACGGATACCTGATCAACCAGGATGTGATTCATACGCCAGGCTGCCAGCAGCCGCGTCCAACCGCCTGGTTGACCAGTCCAGCAACCAGGAGGCCTGGTCGAAGACCGGGCCTCGGGGGCGTTAAGCCTGGAAATCACCGCAAGGTAAGGTTTAGCTTCAAAACTAGGTATGACAGAGAAGGACGGGAGTCGTTGCTTTAAACATTGCTTTAGGAAAGCGAGATCCAGGAGCCAGCTTGGATCCTGCAGTCACAAATAAGGGAGTGCATGCACACGCACGCACGCACGCACGCACGCACGCACGCACACACACACACACACACACACACACACACACACACACACACACACACACACAGGCAGTGATGTGGTGGAGGCTGACTCCATACACAGTTTCAAATGTAGATATGATAGAGCCCAGTAGGCTCAGGAACCTGTACACCAGTTGATTGACAGTTGAGAGGCGGGACCAAAGAGCCAAAGCTCAACCCCCGCAAGCACAAATAGGCGTGTACAAATAGGTGACACACACACACACAGGAATCTAACGCTCAGTAATCTGTACACCAGGTGATTGACAAGTGAGAGGCGGGACCAAAGAACCAGAGCTCAATCCCCGCAAGCACAACTTAGCGAGTACACACATTATCACCAACACAAAGATTCAAGTCGCTTTTTCTTAATCCTCGAACTAGCCTCAAAGTTGGAAGCCATTAAGAAAATCTTCGTTAAATCCTTAGCTGTCACACGAGGCCAATTCTCCCTCCTCAGGCCAGACAAACTATCCCCGGCTGCGGTAATCTCACCAACTTATTCCATCCAATTAAGCGAGCCATGAATCCGTCTCTATTCTCTAATATTAATGAGTCTGTAGAGCACTACGCTTATCCAAAATGACTCAAATTCCTCTCTTCAAACCCATATTAACTGGATCATCTTTCATACCCAACAGGACAAAGCGTCTTATCATCTGTTCAAATTAACTGCCAAGTTCACCTTCGGTATAGAATGACAAGTATTATAATTTAACATTTAGTTTGTCAATATACAATTTTGAGTAGCCTAAAACCCAGCGTAAAATTCACAAAAATTTCAATATTCGTGGATTTATATTCCTCGTCATTGAACATGCCTTGTTAATGATGGACTGAAACTCATCAGTTCTTTCAGGTGTGTTGGGTTGGGTGTCAGGTGTGTTGGGTTGGGTGTTGGGTGTCAGGTGTGTTGGGTTGGGTGTTGGGTGTCAGGTGTGGGTTGGGTGTCAACGCTTCACTCATGTTATTGTGACTCATCGTCTGCTGGAACTAGCCTAGTTCAACTATTCCTATGAAATATTATCACACTTACAAACAAATCATTATTCACCCACTTTATTCAGTATATTCACAATTTACAGCAAAACATTCATTTGCACTGTCCATCTTTTTCTTTACACACACACACACACAGACACACACACACACACACACACACACACACACACACACACACACACACACCACACACACACACACACACACACACACACTCACACACACACACACACACACACACCACACACACACACACACACACACACCACACACACACCACACACCACACACACACACACACACACACACACGTGCATTAGGAAGCGATGTGGTGGAGGCTGACTCCATACACAGTTTCAAGTGTAGATATGATAGAGCCCATTAGGCTCAAGAAACTGTATACCTGTTGATTGACGGTTGAGAGGCGGGACCAAAGAGCCAGAGCTCAACCCCTGCAAGCACAACTAGGTGAGTAAAACTAGGTGAGTATACACACACACACACACACACACACACACACACACACACACACACACACACACACACACACACACACCTTCCTCTAATTCCAATAAATTTCATTTAATGGTCCTTTTTAGCCATCTTAGATTAAACCTTAACTAGTAAATAAATCTTAATCTACCTCATGGTTGCTTCCGCATCAGTCTCTCAAAATTAGGCTACTGTCTAATTCTAAACCACCTGTCTCTCAGATACTCTATCTTTTCTAAAAGTTGACTGTCCGCCCTGAAAGTTGCCTGTCCCTGATGATATCTGTTGAACGTGTAATTTTGCAATCTGTTCTTCGAGTTTACTTTCCCCTTATTAAGTTTTCATCCAACTTGTTAAGCACACAACCCACTATGCCAGTTGAAAACCCACACTGCAAGATGACAGGACACTTTGCAAGATGACAGGCCACAGACAGCGACTGAACAAGCAGGCGTCTGTGTGTGTGGCTCTCCGCGTGGTACGCGCCCCAAGATCAACAAAGGCGCTCTGCTCCTGTACGGTCAATGACATAGTTGTCCTCCCTTGATTTCTCGGTCACCACCCCCATAACCCTGGCAGCCCCTTCCCATCAGGTCCTCTGAACTCCCCTCTAGTGTATTGTGAGGACTAATAATAAACAGAAGCTCCCCTCAGACTCTGTAATGTCCCCATTGGTCAAACTATTATGTATTAGCGATAAGACCTACCATTAATGTATGATGACTTACTGTAAATATGTAGCTCTTGTAATAGCACTTTCTCTGTAACTAGCTGACATTGTAACTATAAGGTGTGAAGGGTAGATGAAATTGTTTATATAATAATCTAAGATGAGGTCTGATAAAGACCTTTTGTGCCCTCTGTAATGCTTTTGCGCTACCGCTCACAGGATGAGTATGGGGTACACAATAAACTAGCCGCCTTCGGCGGCAACAATCAATCAATCTCCCTCTCCCTCCCCTCTCTCTCCTTCTCACTCTCCCCCCTTCCCTCTCTAAGGTCTCCTGTCCCAACGCCGCTCAGGTCCTCCTGAATCTCCTTCAGATTCCCCTTCCTCTCTCTCTCTCTCTCTCTCTCTCTCTCTCTCTCTAGCTTCCCTCTCCACTAACCAACGCTTTATTTTCTACCTACTTCCCGATCCTCCTCTTCATTTCTTACTTAATCCAAAGTGCTCTTTCCTCAACCTCTCCCTTAATTCCAATTGCATTCCTTGTCAACTCTCACCTAATTTTACTTCCCCTTCTTTACCTACCACTCTTGCCTTTATCGCCTCCTGTTGTATACTCCCCTGCTTCACCTTCCAATCTACCCTACCCATCCTACTTAAACCAGTCATCCACTTTACCTTACATTCTCACTCCCCTCAATCTAACCTCCCTATTTCAACCCATCATATTTACCCTTTTCATTCCCCAATTCACTCTTCCTCAAGTCTCCTATTTCCATTTAAGGTCCATTCACACACATTAACCTCAGTATGTAGATAGATAGAATATAAGATCTTAATCTCTTGTTTGAGGAGCTGTTCACTTGAGACAGTTAAGCAGTCCCAGCTGTGTCTGGTACAAGTGACAGGATGAACAACCCAGCGGGTTTTCTTCCTATTGGGGAGTGTTGTACTGCTGCTATGGCGGTGTGTCCACTCACAAGATAAGTGGCGCTGACCTATAAACTCGCCCCTCGAGGCAAAATTTAAATTTAAATGTGACCTTAACAATGAAGAAAGGTGAGGAGCCACTCCTTCATTCTCGCCGTGTAGCGGATATCCTTCTAAGGAGGGGGGGGGAGGGGGGAAGGTGCTGACGTGGGTGTGTTCAGAGTAATCAAACACTTCATCCATCAATGTTACTCATCGCCGTTCGTCCTTGTTGTGCTCTTGAGATGTAGCACGTTCTGTGTCTTCAAGAGACAGGTCGAGTCGCTACTGCCTCTTACCCTGTCACACATACACACATAAAACACGCACACACACTCACACACACACACACACACACACACACACACACACACACACACACACACACACACACACACACACACACACACACACACCACACACACATAATTATTAGGTGAGTACACACACACACACATATTATTAGGTGAGTACACACACACACACACACACACACACACACACACACACACACACACACACACACACACACACACACACACATAAAACACACACACACACACACACATATTATTAGGTGAGTACACACACACACACACACACACATAAAACACACACACACACACACACACACACACACACACACACACCCACACACACACACACACACCCACAACACACACACACCACACACACACAGGGTGATAAAGACAGGCTATTTAACACAAGGGGCACACGCACGAGGGGACACAGGTGGAAACTGAGTGCCCAAATGAGCCACAGAGATATTAGAAAGAACTTTTTTAGTGTCAGAGTGGTTGACAAATGGAATGCACTAGGAAGTGATGTGGTGGAGGCTGACTCCATACACAGTTTCAAGTGTAGATATGATAGAGCCCATTAGGCTCAGGAACCTGTACACCTGTTGAGTGACGGTTGAGAGGCGGGACCAAAGAGCCAGAGCTCAACCCCCGCAAGCACAACTAGGTGAGTACACGGGACTATCTGGGGAAAGTGCAGTGGGAGGAAGAAATTAAGAGGAAAAAAGTGCAATATGTGATGAACCGAGGCATATGGAAATGCAAGGAGGCCGAAGAAAGATTTATTCCAACAGTAAAGACAAAAAGCAGGAGGGAATATTAGAATACACTATTAAACCCATGGTTCAGTAGTGTCAGAAAGCAAAAATGAGAAGCAGGAGGGAGGGGAGGAAGTACAGAAGACAGAGGACAACAAGATTAGATTTATCAGAGCTTGGAACGATTACATTAACATAAGAATAGTATCGGAAAGAAATTATGAGAATTATATTGTAATCAAAGTGAAAAAGCAACCTAAATTACTGTATAGCCATATAAGAAGAAAAAATGTCTGACGGACCAAGGGACAAAACTAACGAAAAAGAAGGGGCATATACAGAAAGTGACAAGGAAATCTGTGAGGTTCTGAATGCCAGTTTCCATGGAGTGTTCACAACCGAACTTGATCAGCTCCCATTGTTAGAAGCGATTCCCTAGATGAAAGACTATCAGATATAGAGTGACAGCAGAGGAGGTAATGAAACAGTTGACAACACTGGATGCAAACTAAAGCGGTTGGACCAGACAAAGTATCACCGTGGATTTTAAAAGAAGCAGCGCAGGCTCTCAGCGTGCCTCTGGCAATGATCTTTAATGAGTCACTTATGTTAGGAAAATTGCCAGGTTGCTGGATGAAGGCAAATGTCGTATCGATTTTCAAGAAAGGAGATAGGGAGGAGGCACTTAACTACAGACCCGTATCACTGACAAGCATCCCCTGCAAAGTACTTGAAAGAATAATTAGGCTAAGACTTGTTGAGCACCTGGAGAGCATTGGGTTTGTAAACAAGCACCAACATGGGTTCTGGACAGGGAAATCATGCCTAACAAACCTTTTGGAATTGTATAATAAAATAACAAGGATAAGGCAGGACAGAGACGGTTGGGCAGACTGCATATTTCTAGACTGCCAAAAGGTCTTTGATACAGTACCGCACATGAGACTGCTATACAAACTTGAGAGGCAGGCAGGAGTAAGCGGAAAGGCCCTAGAATGGGTGAGGAACTACCTAACAGGAAGGAGCCAAAGAGTAATGGTAAGGGGCGAGAAGTCGGACTGGCGAACAGTAACGAGTGGAGTACCACAAGGATCGGTGCAGGGACCAATTCTATTTCTAATTTACGTAAATTATATGTTTACAGGAGTAGAGTCCTACATGTCGATGTTCGTGGATGACGCAAAATTAATGAGAAGAGTTGTGTCAGATGAGGATTGTAGGATCCTACAAGATGACTTGAACAGGTTGCAGAGATGGTCAGAGAAAAGGCTGCTGGAGTTTAACACGAGCAAATGTAAAGTTATGGAAATGGGATCAGGTGATAAGAGACCAAAGGGACAGTACACAGTGAATGGGAACTGCCTACCTGTGACGATTCGACAAAGAGACCTGGGCGTGGACGTAACACCTAATCTATCTCCTGAGGCACATATAAATAGGATAACGACAGCAGCGTACTCTACACTGGCAAAAGTTAGAACATCATTCAGAAACCTAAGTGGGGAGGCTCTTAGGGCGCTTTACGCTGCCTACGTGAGGCCAGTCTTAGAGTATGACGCCCCATCATGGAGTCCCCATCTGAAGAAACACATAAGGAAACTGGAAAAGGTTTAGAGGTTTGCGACGAGGCTCGTCCCAGAGTTACGAGGGATGGGATAAGAAGAGCGCCTGAATGAACTGAACCTTACGACACTAGAAAAAAGAAGGGAGGGTGGGAATATGATAGGAACGTATAAAATACTCAGGGGAATTGACACAGAGGAAATCGATGAAATGTTCACACGTAATAGTAACAGAACGAGGGGACATGGGTGGAAGCTGGAAACTCAGATGAGTCACAGAGATGTTAGGAAGTTTTCTTTTAGTGTGAGAGTAGTGGAAAAATGGGATGCACTTAAGGAACAGGTTGTGGAAACAAACTATTCATAATTTTAAAATTAGATATGATAGGGAAATGGGACAGGAGCCATTGCTGTAAATAACCGATGGATAGAAAGGCGGGATCCAAGAGTCAATGCTCGATCCTGCAGACACAAATAGGCGAGTACAAATAGGTGAGTACGCACACACAGGGTTAGGTGGAATTGACAGGAGAGACAAGGATGGATTATTTAACACGGTGGTACACGAACAAGGGGCACAGGTGGAAGCTGAGTACCCAAATGAGCCACAGAGATATTAGAAAGATTTTTCAGTGTCAGTAGTTAACAACTGGATTGCACTAGGAAGTGATGTGGTGGAGGCTGATTCCATGCATAGTTTACAATGTAGATATGATAGAACTCGAGAAGGTCAGGAACCTGTACACCAGTAGATTAACGGTCGAGAGCCGGGACCAAAGAGCTGAAGCTCAACCCCGCAATCACAACCAGATGAGAACACACTGCAGTATTTTCCTTCAGAGCGCAGACGATGTTTCGAAGAGTAGTCTATTTCAGGTGTTTGCAGTATTCAGAATCTATTTCACAGTGCTTTTGCAGTCTAGATAATCTATGTCTCACAGTTGTTTCGCAGTGTAGAGGGTACATACAGTGTATGTACCAATAAAATACAGTGCTTAAATACAGTGCAACTGTATTTCACAGTTGTTTGGAGGGTAGAGAATCTATTTCACAGAAAACTTTTTAAAGGTCTACATGAAAATGCAGCCATGAAACGCAACAAAACCATTGGGTTTGTAGGCCTATAGGGAAATATTGTCACATTCACTGCCGCACGAGACGTCGCTTGTCAAAGTGATGGCTTTACCTGCTGATGGACCAACCTGGCCTCCTAATAGAGCGTCGCATTGACGCATACCTCTACATAATGCCAAAAAAATTTCGTACTAAAAAATGGAAGTGGCTGACGAAATTGACAATGTTCCGTTTTCTGCTTTGGGTCCTCTGGTAGGTTAGGCTAAGGGCACATTAGTACGACAGTTTCTTGACGTTGGGAAATTTTAGGGGGCAGGCTGGAGGTGGCGGGATGCTCTGGGGCTCCTCTCCTGCTGACTCCTGCCAACCCCTTCCATCCATGCCTCTTTTCACTATGCTTATACTTAAGTATCTTAGATGTCGTGATCATATTTCTTATATACTCCTACAGAGACGCGATATTCGATTCACACAATATTTCCTTGCAATTCATTCCGTCAACTCTTGGACGAGACTGGCAGCCTTCTCCTGGATTTTATACAGCTTTTAATGTGGTTGATTTTATGAGAATTCCACGCTGGCGCTGCATAGCCAAGGATTGGTCTTACGTACGTATAACACGTCCTGTAAGATTCAGTCTTCATATTCCTGAAGGTGGTGTACATGTACAGTTTGTTCATGTATTAATGTGCTTGCTTTTGTGTGTGTGTATGTGTACTCACCTATTTGTACTCACCTATTTGTGTTTGCGGGGGTTGAGCTTTGCTCTTTCGGCCCGCCTCTCAACTGTCAATCAACTGTTTGTTAACTACTTTTTTTCCCCCACACCACACACACACACACACCCCAGGAAGCAGCCCGTAACAGCCGACTAACTCCCAGGTACGTATTTACTGCTAGGTAACAGGGGCAATCAGGGTGAAAGAAACTTTGCCCATTTGTTTCTGCCTCGTGCGGGAATCGAACCCGCGCCACAGAATTACAAGTCCTGCGCGCTATCCACCAGGCTACAAGGCCCCCCACCTTGTGTGTGAGTGTGTGTGTGTGTCTAATGACCTATACCATAGTTACAGGATGAGAGCTACGCTCGTGGTGTCCCGTCTTCCCAGTACTCTTTATCGTATGACGCGTGTGTATCTTCACCATTTGTGCCTGCAGGCCAGAGCTGTTAGCTCTCTGATTTTAAAAGCACCGACTCACCTTCAGTGGTTGATTGTTCAATAAACCCTTGAACTATATGTTTAACACATCTCTCACCCTGTCCATGGAGGACAGAAGAAAATGTATATATGCTGGTTAGCATTGTAAATGTCTGGCCACGTCTGTGGTAGAAAACAATAAAAAAAAAAAGCTCTCTGAATCCGCCTTTCTAACCGTCGTTAATTAATACACCGACGACTTCCAACCTTTTTTTCTATCATATCTACTACTTAATAGTTCTCGCTCACACGTACACACGTCCCAGGGGAAGGGAAGGGAACTGTCAGGATAAAGCGCCAAGCCAATTACCATTATTCATAACACTGGGATAAGGTTTTGGGATGGGATGGGGGGGGAGGAATGGTGCCCAATCACCTGTGGACGGTCGGGCATTGAACCCCGACCTGCATGAAGCGAGACCGTCGCTCTACCGTCCAGGGCCAAGTGGTTGGGTACACACACACACATGCCCAGGATACAGCCCACTGGATTTGATTTGATTTGATTGTTGCCGCCGAAGGCGGCTAGTTTATTGTGCACCCCATACTCATCCTGTGAGCGGTAGCGCAAAAGCATTACAGAGGGCACAAAAGGTCTTTATCAGACCTCATCTTAGATTATTACATAAACAATTTCATCTATCCTTCACACCTTATAGTTACAATGTCAGCTAGTTACAGAGAAAGTGCTATTTCAAGAGCTACATATTTACAGTAAGTCATCATACATTAATGGTAGGTCTTATCGCTAATACATAATAGTTTGACCAATGGGGACATTACAGAGTCATAGGGGAGCTTCTGTTTCTTGTTAGTCTTCAAAAATACACTACTTGTTTCTGAATCTCGTATGTCGTTCATCTACTGGAAGCGAAATATGGATACAGTGCAAGGATTTCAGGTAATTTATCCATGGTAATAAGATAGGTTGCCATATCATACAGAGTGAGTTTAGATCTATCTCTAAATGGCTCAATTTTACTACAATCCAAGATATAGTGTTCTAGTGTGTGTCCCTGTCTTTGTCCACACACTTTACACTTTACTTCATCTAGATCCCTATACAAGCCGAACTGCCAGAGATACTTGTAGCCAAGTCTTATACGAGCTGTGACAACATCTGTTAGTCTACTGACTTTATTACTTGCCCCATACACATGTTTTACTTCACACATTTCAATGTGATGAACAATGGACCTGCTAATTCCAGTTTGCACAGTTCTACTTTCTTCAAATCCATCCAGGAGTTCTCGTCTAATGACACTTTTAAGGGACCTATTTGATAACTCAAGATTCCGTTCAACACTGTCTTTATTTACTGCAGCCTTAGCAAGGGCGTCAACTTTGTCATGTTCCTGCAGGCCAATGTGAGAAGGAATCCACAACATTTTTATATTTACCCTCTTGCTAAGTATTCTCATATATCTACGTCTAGCTTCCAAGACAAGCACGTTATTACTTGATTGCAAACTGTTTATTGCTCGTAGTGAGGAAAGGGAGTCAGAAATAATTAAGCTGTCTACTTCAGTGTTGTCAATAATTTCGAGTGCTACCAGTATCGCTACCAACTCGGCTTGCATAGTGGACGCCCAGTTACTAATTCCACTGGAGCAGTGTAACATCCGGGTACCTATTTACTGCTAGGTGAAAAGGCGCCTTCGCATTGGTTTCTGCCTCGGCCAGAATCGACCCGGGGGCCCTTTGGGCTAAGGACTCTCAGGCGCTTGCTGGAGTCTGAAAGTGCTTGCGCTTGCATGCGTGCGTGCATACGCTTGCGTGCGCATGCACATGTCTGGTTGTATACAACTGCAAGATCAATCAGTGTGTTAGGAGGGTAGGGCCTTGTGATGGGAATAGCACGCGCGCACACGCCCACACACGCGCGCGCGCGCACACACACACACACACACACATACACACACACACACACACACACACACACACACACACACACACACACACACACACACACACACACACACACACACACACACACAATGTCAGCTCAATGTTTGCTGACGAGGCCAAAATTATGAGAAGGATTAAGACAGAGGAGGACAGCTTGAGACTTCAAGAAGACCTGGACAAGCTGCAGGAATGGTCGAACAAATGGCTGTTAGAGTTTAACCCAAGCAAATGTAATGTAATGAAGATAGGGGTAGGAAGCAGGAGACCAGATACAAGGTACCATTTGGGAGATGAAATACTTCAAGAGTCAGAGAGAGAGAAAGACTTGGGGGTTGATATCACGCCAGACCTGTCCCCTGAAGCTCATATCAAGAGGATAACATCAGCAGCATATGCCAGGTTGGCTAACATAAGAACGGCCTTTAGAAACTTGTGTAAGGAATCTTTCAGAACATTATATACCACATATGTCAGACCAATCCTGGAGTATGCGGCTCCAGCATGGAGTCCCTATCTAGTCAAGCATAAGACTAAACTGGAAAAGGTTCAAAGGTTTGCCACCAGACTAGTACCCGAGCTGAGAGGTATGAGCTACGAGGAGCGACTGCAGGAATTAAACCTCACTTCGTTGGAAGACAGAAGAGTTAGGGGGGACATGATCACCACATTCAAGATTCTCAGGGGAATCGACAGGGTTGATAAAGACAGGCTGTTTAACGCAAGGGGCACACGCACTAGGGGACACAGGTGGAAACTGAGTGCCCAAATGAGCCACAGAGATATTAGAAAGAACTTTTTTAGTGTCAGAGTGGTTGACAAATGGAATGCATTAGGAAGTGATGTGGTGGAGGTTGACTCCATACACAGTTTCAAGTGTAGATATGATAGAGCCCAATAGGCTCAGGAAACTGTACACCTGTTGATTTACGGTTGAGAGGCGGGACCAAAGAGCCAGAGCTCAACCCCCGCAAGCACAACTAGGTGAGTACAACTAGGTGAGTACACACACGCCGGCGAGAAACAATGGGCAGAGTTTCTTTCACCCTGATGCTCCAGTTACCTAGCAGTAAATAGGTACTTGGGAGTTAATCAGCTGTCACGGGCTGCTTCCTGGTGTGTGTGTGTGGTGTGGAAAAAAAGTAATTAGTAACAGTTGATTGACAGTTGAGAGGCGGTCGAAAGAGCAGAGCTCAACCCCCGCAAGCACAACTAGGTGAATACAACTAGGTGAATACACACTCACTCACACACACACACACACACACACACACACACACACACACACACACACACACACACACACACACACACACACACACACACACACAGGGACGTTAGAAAGAACATTTTCAGTGTCAGAGTAGTTAACAGGTGGAATGCATTTGGCAGTAATGTGGTGGAGGCTGACTCCATACACATTTTCAAATGTTAGATATGACAGAGCCCAATAGGCTCAGGAATCTGTACATCAGTTGACTGACAGTTGAGAGGCGGGACTAAAGAGCCAAAGCTCAACCCCCGCAAGCACAAATAGGTGAGTACACACACACACACACACACACACACATACAGGAATATATGACAGTTGAGAGGCGGGACCAAAGAGCCAAAGCTCAACCCCCGCAAGCACAAATAGGTGAGTACACACACACACACACACACACACACACACACACAGACCACGTGGGCGGAGGCAAGGCAGTGGTGGTGGTGTTTACAAACATCCCACGCCTGTGAGTCACACCGCGACCATTGCCTCTCCCTCACCTTGTTCTCACTCGAGTCTCCTACCTCGCGATGAGGATTTCGGGAGCTCAACGTCCCCGCGGTCCAGTCCCCGACCAGACCAGACCATCTTCTTATATACCTGCAAGCTTTTCCCAACTTAAGTCACTTGCCAGCTTCCTAGATAAGCTGTCTGTGAACCCTCAGGCCACACTGGCACATTTCCTGTGCCAGGTAAGTCCACTATGGGCTCGCCATAGTCCGTAATGCTTCGAACTTTTTGTTCTGAGAAGCTGAATCTAAAAACAACAAACACTCTGGCCAGTCACCTACAAGGCTGGCAGACCTGCTCACCAAACTCGCCCCCCCCCTGTCACTTACAATGTCACTACACACCCACAGTCACCTTCAAGGCCACGAGAGATACACATGATAGCACAGAGTCACACATACGGAAAAAATAATCTGAAATACTTGGAAAAAAGATAATATAAATTAGAGCTTTATATAGTGGAATATAAACTCCACAGCTGGGAAAATATAGAACCAATCCACGTATAGACACAATTCACGTATACAGACAAAATACAGCATAAACTAATATCAGTAGACAAGGAAATGTCACACACAACAAAGTAATGCTAATTCAAAGCAAGGCGATCTTCAACTCAGAAAAAATATCACATATATAATCAGGCGAAAATATTCCCGAAGTGCTCAAAAGCCATTACTTGTGCGCGAACAGAACGAACAGGTATAGGCTTGGACGAACACTTGTAAACGTGGACGAACACTTGTAAACGTGGACGAACAGTTGTAAACGTGGACGAACAGTTGTAAACGTGGACGAACACTTGTAAACGTGGACGAACAGTTGTAAACGTGGACGAACACTTGTAAACGTGGACGAACAGTTGTAAACGTGGACGAACAGTTGTAAACGTGGACAAACAGTTGTAAACGTGGACGAACAGTTGTAAACGTGGACAAACAGTTGTAAACGTGGACGAACAGTTGTAAACGTGGACGAACACTTGTAAACGTGGACAAACAGTTGTAAACGTGGACGAACACTTGTAAACGTGGACAAACAGTTGTAAACGTGGACGAACACTTGTAAACGTGGACGAACACTTGTAAACGTGGACGAACAGTTGTAAACGTGGACGAACACTTGTAAACGTGGACGAACAGTTGTAAACGTGGACGAACACTTGTAAACGTGGACGAACAGTTGTAAACGTGGACGAACAAGTGTCAACTAGCATGTAAACACCAGTAATGACCTTCCCAGCAGCATCCCCAACAGTATACAACAGCAGATGCCCTAATCCAGGGCCGGAGGGAACCTGCGTCCCTAATGGTAATCAATGCGATCTTCGAAAGCAATTTAAAATAAATGAAACTTGATCTTTATGTCTGTATACAGGGCCTAATGTAAGGTGTTTAGTCCCCGACCGTCCACAAGTGGTTGGGCACCATTCATTCTCCCCCGTCCCATCCCAAATCCTTATCCTGACCCCTTCCCAGTGCTAGATAGCGATAATGGCTTGGCGTTTTTCCCGGATAGTTTCCTCCCCCCCTGCAGTTTAATAATACAAAAATCACTTCGGCATGAAAAGAAATGTTTCGCGGAGCTATGGTCCTTAAAACACACGCTTGACACGCTTAAAGTGCCACGCTGCCTCGTGACACACGCTTGAGAGCTGGGTGTCAAGGTGGCACTATAAGAGAGGAGCCAACACACAAGTGCCAACGTCCTTTAAGTCAGCTCGGCACCACTGTCACGTCATGACAGGGAATAACTGGCACTAAATACGTACGTTATTCCAGTTCTTATAAAGTCTTGAGAACCTGTCATGTGACGTGAGCGCCAGGACCTTGTAGTCTGATGCGGTCACGGCCTTTCTCTGCTGTCATTGCTTATATCTCTGACCTTCCTCTAATTGTATGTGATCTCTAGTGTAGTTGCTCAGTTTAGTTCGTGTAACATTCATCTGTAACTGGCAATTGTTGTAGCTTTGTGTGACCTTCCTCACATCTCGTGAGTAATCTTCCTGAGTATTCAAAACCTTCCTAATCATTCATGACCTTTCCTTCCTCATCTTCCTGATATATGTCAACATCTTACATGTTCGACAAGCAACATGTCCTACATGCAACATGTCCTACATTGCGGACGATGCAAAGCTGATGAAACAAATTAGAGCAAAGGTGGATTACAGAAGACTCCACGAGAACTTGCATGAATAAGAGACGGTCTGAAAAAAAATAGTTACTCGACTTTAGTCCAAGAAATTGCAATGTGATGAGGCTTGGGATGGGGGATAAAAGAGCCACATGGATAATCCAAGATGAAGGAAGACAACTCCAGAGCCAAATTCTTCAGCCAGCCACCGGAGACAAACTTCAACAAGATGACATCAGCAGAACAAGAAAACCTGCAAAACATTGCTGTAATCTTTAAGAATCTGGCGAAGGAAGCGTTTAGCCTTCCATACACCACCAATGTTTGACTACTGTTAGTGTGTAGCTCTGGTGTAGAGCTGATAGAGCAACCCGTCTCTCCCGTCTCTCTTAATACCGCGTCGCATTTTGACGTATACTCTACCTAAAGCTAAACCTGTCGAATTTGAAAATGTAGCTGAATCAGAGTAGCTGATTCTAAACACAACAACAATTGGGTGTAACATGTGAAGCCACTCTACCGCACCTGGGATAGAAAACAGACATTATGGAGAGGTCCTGTGACACTTTTTGGACCACCGAGCCCTTTCCTCTCTGGTTTGACTTTCCTGTTGGGAAGACGAAGCTGTAAACCTAACCTCGTGAGTACATGAATACTGGGTTTACACAGCCCAATAGGTCTTGTTGGCAGAGGGATTATTTAACGGCGCCACTTAAAACCACACAGTTTAAATGTCTAAACATTTGCTTTAATTTGGATTTTTAAACACTTGCAATAGTTTACTGCAAGTGTTTCATAGGGGCGTGGTGTTGTGTCGGCCTCAACACAGGAAGCAATACCGTAGAAACCCATTATTTTAGGCTTCCAGCTTTCATAAAAAGAACGTCGCTTTTGGCCGTTTGCCCGTATGGCCGAATTTAGACGTAATTTGAAAATTAAAAAAAAATGAAAATAAATTTGGGATTTTTTTTTCAACAACAGTAAGTTATGGGTCCTCTGATAGGTTAGGTGGGCAGGAAATTCTCATAAAGTTTCAAAAGGGTATAAAAAACGTTAATTTAAAGTGTCCTCTCATAAGCTCTGCGCGTACGCCGGACGACTAAAATAGAAAACGCAACAGAACGTCACTTTTGTGAGTCGATTTCATTTCAAATTACGTCCAAATTTGGCCATAGCGCCGCGCATACGAGCCAAAAGTGACGTTATTTTTAAGAGGACGGGTTGCTATCTCACCCGGATATTGTGTTGCAGGGAACGTTAGGCCTCACGCTGAAGAAATGCTGCCGTAATCATCAATCACCATCACAACAATCCACCATAAGTTCACAATCATAAACATGGTGCCATAATAATGAACTAACAGAGGTAGCCGATAGCGGGACTCGCTGGCTAGTTCAAAAGAAGCCTAATTAAGCCGCGTTCACCCTTGCATGCTAACATCAGACACTGACTGTGTCTGTCTGTCCGCACTGATCAGTCCACCTCCATAAGGCACTATATTAATAACGACCTGACCTATTCCACCTTAACCTATCCTAATCCAACCTAGATCATAGTTTTAAATAGGCATGTCTCATTGCTCCTCCGTCATTACCTTCCTTCCTATCCCTACCTACATCCCTTTCCCTCTCCCTCCCACAGCCAGGGAGGCAGTAGATGTCCCATAAGGATGATGCACCTCTCCCAGCCAAGCAGAAAACTGTCACAAGATGGGACAGGAGGTAATTATTCCCCTCTCAGTTATAAGACCAGACATTTTTATCTGCTGGATCTAAGATGGCCTCTAGGTGGTGGTGGTGGTGCGGTACTCGCCTAGTTGTGCTTGCGGGAGGTTGAGCTTTGGCTCTTTGGTCCCGCCTCTCAACCGTCAATCAACTGGTGTACAGATTCCTGAGCCTACTGGGCTCTACCATATCTACATTTGAAACTGTGTATGGAGTCAGCCTCCACCACTTCACTTCCTAGTGAATTCCATTTCTTAACTACTCTGACACTGAACAAATTTGTTCTAATGTCTCTGTGGCTCATTTGGGG
>WNGS01164437.1:31641113-31651505 GCA_020271785.1 Procambarus virginalis
AGGTCCCCGTCCTTAAGAAGAGGGAAGGGGACATTAAAGGTCCCGTCTTAAGAAGAGGGAAGGGACATTAAACTCCCGTCTTAAGAAGAGGGAAGGGGTCATTAAAGGTCCCGTCTTAAGAAGAGGAAGGGGTCATTAAAAGGTCCCCGTCTTAAGAAGAGGGAAGGGGACATTAAAGGTCCCGTCTTAAGAAGAGGAAGGGGGTCATTAAAGGTCCCCGTCTTAAGAAGAGGGAAGGGGTCATGAAAAGGTCCCCGTCTTAAGAAGAGGGAAGGGGTCATTAAAAGGTCCCCGTCTTAAGAAGAGGGAAGGAGGTTCATTAAAGGTCCCGTCTTAAGAAGAGGGAAGGGGACATTAAAGGTCCCGTCTTAAGAAGAGGAAGGGGTCATTAAAGGTCCCCGTCTTAAGAAGAAGGAAGTGAACAAGAAAGGTCCCCGTCTTAAGAAGAAGGAAGTGAACAAGAAAGGTCCCCGTCTTAAGAAGAAGGAAGTGAACAAGAAAGGTCCCCGTCTTAAGAAGAGGGAAGGAACAAGAAAGGTCCTGTCTTAAGAAGAGGGAAGTGAACAAGAAAGGTCCCCGTCTTAAGAAGAGGGAAGTGAACAAGAAAGGTCCCCGTCTTAAGAAGAGGGAAGTGAACAAGAAAGGTCCCCGTCTTAAGAAGAAGGAAGTGAACAAGAAAGGTCCCCGTCTTAAGATGACGTAATCGGCTTCCCGCGAAGATTACAAAATTAACTCTATTTCATTCGTTTTTGTCTCCGTCTTATTGTCTTTCTTCGTACTTTCTCTCTTGGCCCCTCTCCCTCCCGTCCCTCTCTTGTCCCTCGGCTCCCTCCCGTCCCTCTCTTGTCCCCTCTCCCTCCCGTCCCTCTCTTGTCCCCTCTCCCTCCGCCCCTCTCTTGTCCCCTCTCCTCCCGCCCCTCTCTTGTCCCCTCTCCCTCCCGTGCCTCTCCTTGCTCCGCTCCCTCCCGTCCCTCGCTTGTCCCCTCTCCCTCACCGCCCCTCTCTTGTCCCCTCTCCCTCCCGCCCCTCTCTTGTCCCCTCTCCCTCCCGCCCTCTCTTGTCCCCTCTCCCTCCCGTGCCTCTCTTGTCCCCTCTCCTCCCGTCCCTCTCTTGTCCCCCTCTCCCTCCCGTGCCTCTCTTGGCTCCTCTCCCCTCCCGTCCCTCTCTTGTCCCCTCTCCCTCCCGTGCCTCTCTTGTCCCCTTTAATGACCCCTTCCCTCTTAAGACGGGGACCTTTTAATGTCCCCTTCCCTCTTCTTAAGACGGGGACCTTTTAATGACCCCTTCCCTCTTAAGACGGGACCTTTTAATGACCCCTTCCCTCTTAAGACGGGGACCTTTTAATGACCCCTTCCCTCTTAAGACGGGGACCTTTTTATGTCCCCTTCCCTCTTCTTAAGACGGGGACCTTTTAATGTCCCCTTCCCTCTTAAGACGGGGACCTTTTAATGTCCCTTCCCTCTTAAGACGGGGACCTTTTTAATGACCCCTTCCCTCTTAAGACGGGGACCTTTAATGACCCTTCCCTCTTAACGAGGGACCTTTAATGACCCCTTCCTCTTAAGACGGGACCTTTAATGACCCCTTCCCTCTTAAGAAGGGGACCTTTTAAACCCCTTCCCTCTTAAGACGGGACCTTTTAATGACCCCTTCCCTCTTAAGACGGGGACCTTTTAAATGACCCCTTCCCTCTTAGACGGGGACCTTTTTAATGTCCCTTCCCTCTTAAGACGGGGACCTTTTAATGACCCCTTCCCTCTTCTTAAGACGGGGACATTATCCTTCAGTGTCAGAGTAATTACAAATGGGCAATACCAGTAAATGGCGTAGTGAAGGCTGTTTATCCACACACATTTTCAAATATAGACATGACAAAGCCCAAAAGGCTCTTGAACTTGTACATAGGCTCTTGAACTTGTACATAGGGTCTTGAACTTGTACATAGGGTCTTGAACTTGTACATAGGGTCTTGAACTTGTACCTCAGTTGAAGGTTGAGAGGCGGGACTCCACCGACCCCAAGTCGGTGTCTAGAGAACAATGCCAACTGGAGATTCGAACTCGGGGTCTCGAAAGTTCGAGACTGTTGTTCTAGCACCCAAACCACGGATGCTCAGGACCACTAGGGACCTGACGGCTGAGTGGACAGCGCTCAGGATTCGTAGTCCTAAGGCTCCGGTTCGATCCCAGGCGGAGGCGGAAATAAATGGGCAGAGATTCTTTCACCCTGATGCCCCTGTTCACCTAGCAGTAAATATGTACCTGGGAGTTAGACAGCTGCTACAGGCTGCTTAATGGGGGTGTGTAACAAAAAGGAGGCCTGGTCGAGGACCGGGCCGCGGGGACGCTAAGCCCCGATCATCTCAAGATAACCTCAAGATAACCGCTTATAAGTACCTATAGCTCGTACCCAACACACTTTAACGTTTTCCTGGAGGGAGGAAACTAGCAGGGCAAAGCGCCAAGGCATTACGACAATATAGCACTTGGAAGGGGTCAGGATAAGGATTTGGGATGGGACGGGGGAAAGGAATGGTGCCCAACCATTTGTGGACGGTCGGGGATTGAACGCCGACCTGCATGAAGTGAGACCGTCGCTCTACCGTCCAGCCCAAGTGGTTGGACCGCTTCCCAGGAGCACTACTGAGGTATCTGGCAGGTTTTCACCTATGCTATTATGGATTACATCTGATAAGGACAACAGGTAATCCTAGGAATTAAAATCCTTCCTTGTGAAGAGATCTTGAGGAAGCTTGAGGCATCTTGAAGCTTGAGGAAGTTTAATTCAGTCTATGAAGAGGCGGTAAAAGCAGAGTTAAGGCCGGTCATGAATGTTGTTGTTGTTAAATATCGCTACTTGCAACAAAAAGTTCCAAGTAGCACGGGCTATGGTGAGCCCGTAGTGTGTGCGTATGTGTGTGTGTGTGTATGTGTGTATGTCATGAATGAAGAATACAAGTGTGTTAAATACATCAACACAAGCAGAGCATAACTCACAATAACGCGCCCGATGACACGGGCGCGACACTTGGTATACAAATTGCCAATATTTAAAAAAGACCTGGGTAAATACTGGTTTGTATTGACAAACCAGTAAATCGTTGATTTATGGAACCAATTACCGGTAACATAACAGCAGACGAGGGATCACTGAGTTTGGTATAAACAGGAGCTGCCTTGCATGGATCAATAGGCCTTCTGAAGGTGAAATTATTTTTATCTTATCCTGTCGGCCCTCTCCCCCCCCCCCCTTCGCCACATCCTATACTCTCCCTCAACACACTCACCTCCCTTCCCTTCCACCCCACACACTCGCCCCGGCAGGTACTGAAGCAGTGAAGCCTGGCCTCAGACAATGGAACATATTGGACCTTGAAATCAGGTACTGGAACCTGTTAGAACTGGGGTCAGGTATTGGAAATGGAAAGGTTATTCAGTACCTGCGTGTGCGTGTGTGAACGTGTGCGTGTGTGAACGTGTGCTTGTGTGAACGTGTGCGTGTGTGAACGTGTGCGTGTGTGAACGTGTGCGTGAACGTGTACGTGTGTGACCGTGTACTAACATATTTCCTTAAACACAGGCACGCGCGCGCGCACACATTCTCAGCAAGCAACCCGTAGCAGCTATCTACCTCCCCCCCCCCCGGGTACCTATTTTCTGATAGGTGAACAGGCCATCACACTGAAAGAAACTCTGCCCATTTATTTCCGCCTCGACCAGGAATCGAACCTGGGCCCATAGGACTACAAACTCCGAGGGCTGTCCACTCAGCCGCGAGGCCCTGTAAGGCCCTAACTGTGCTCGCGAGACTTTAAGCTCATTCGTTCCTCCTCTCAACATTCAGTAAATTGATGTACAGGTTCCTGAGCCTACTGGACACTATATATCTACACAATAAGGTCTGACGACCTTTCAATATTTATAACGCTATCATTGCCACAATGGGCAAGTTACTTCCACCCAGGTGGCCTAGGTTCGAATCCTTGAGGAGGGTCAATGATTGCAATGTTTCAATGTACAAATAAAACGTATTCCTCCCATGACAAAGCAGCAGTGTCGTCGTAGCGTATGGGCACACTGGGCAGCTGGGCCGGGGCCCCCCAGCTGTTTTAGGGGCCCCCAGCTGTTTTGGGGCCCCCCAGCTGTTCTAGGGGCCCCCAGCTGTTTTAGGGCCCCAGCTGTTCTAGGGGCCCCCAGCTGTTCTAGGGGCCCCCAGCTGTTTTAGGGCCCCCCAGCTGTTCTAGGGGCCCCCAGCTGTTCTAGGGGCCCCCAGCTGTTTTGGGGTCCACCAGATGTTTTGGGGCCCCCCTAGCTGTTCTAGGGGCCCGCAGCTGTTCTAGGGGCCCCCAGCTGTTCTAGGGGCCCCCAACTGTTCTAGGGGCCCTCAACTGTTCTAGGGGGCCCCCAACTGTTCTAAGGGCCCCAACTGTTCTAAGGGCCCCAACTGTTCCGGGGGCCCCCAACTGTTCTAGGGACCCCCAGCTGTCCTAGGGGGCCCCAACTGTTCTAGGGGGCCCCAACTGTTCTAGGGGCCCCAACTGCTCTAGGGGCCCCCAGCTGTTCTAGGGGCCCCCAGCTGTTTTGGGGTCCCCCAGATGTTTTGGGGCCCCCAGCTGTTTTAGGGCCCCCAGCTGTTCTAGGGGCCCCCAGCTGTTTTGGGGTCCCCCAGATGTTTTGGGGCCCCCTAGCTGTTCTAGGGGCCCGCAGCTGTTCTAGGGGCCCCCAGCTGTTCTAGGGGCCCCCAACTGTTCTAGGGGCCCTCAACTGTTCTAGGGGGCCCCCAACTGTTCTAAGGGCCCCAACTGTTCCGGGGGCCCCCAACTGTTCTAGGGGCCCCAACTGTTCTAGGGGCCCCAACTGTTCTAGGGGGCCCCAACTGTTCTAGGGCCCCCAACTGTTCTAGGGGGCCCCAACTGTTCTAGGGGCCCCCAGCTGTTCTAGGGGCCCCAACTGTTCTAGGGGCTCCCAACTGTTCTAGGGGCCCCCAACTGTTCTAGGGGCCCCCAAGTGTTCTAGGGGCCCCCAGCTGCTCTAGGGGCCCCCAACTGTTCTAGGGGCCCCCAACTGCTCTAGGGGCCCCCAACTGTTCTAGGGGGCCCCAACTGTTCTAGGGGCCCCCAACTGTTCTAGGGGCCCCAGCTGTTCTAGGGGCCCCCAACTGTTCTAGGGGCCCCCAGCTGTTCTAGGGCCCCCAGCTGTTCTAGGGGCCCCCAACTGTTCTAGGGGCCCCCAACTGTTCTAGGGGGCCCCAGCTGTTCTAGGGGCCCCCAACTGTTCTAGGGGCCCCCAGCTGTTCTAGGGGCCCCCAGCTGTTCTAGGGGCCCCCAGCTGCTCTAGGGGCCCCCAACTGTTCTAGGGGCCCCCAACTGTTCTAGGGGCCCCCAACTGTTCTAGGGGCCACCAGCTGCTCTAGGAGCCCCCAACTGTTCTAGGGGCCCCCAGCTGTTCTAGGGGCCCCCAACTGTTCTAGGGGCCCCCAGCTGTTCTAGGGGCCCCCAGCTGTTCTAGGGGCCCCCAGCTGCTCTAGGGGCCCCCAACTGTTCTAGGGGCCCCCAACTGTTCTAGGGGCCCCCAGCTGTTCTAGGGGCCCCCAACTGTTCTAGGGGCCACCAGCTGCTCTAGGAGCCCCCAGCTGTTCTAGGGGCCCCCAACTGTTCTAGGGGCCCCCAGCTGTTCTAGGGGCCCCCAACTGTTCTAGGGGCTCGCAACTGTTCTAGGGGTCCCCAACTGTTCTAGGGGCCCCAACTGTTCTAGGGGCCCCCAACTGTTCTAGGGGCCCCAGCTGTTCTAGGGGCCCCCAACTGTTCTAGGGGCCCCAGCTGTTCTAGGGGCCCCAGCTGCTCTAGGAGCCTCCAACTGTTCTAGGGCCCGCAACTGTTCTAGGGGTCCCAACTGTTCTAGGGGCCCCCAACTGTTCTAGGGGTCCCAACTGTTCTAGGGGCCCCCAACTGTTCTAGGGGCCCCAGCTGTTCTAGGGGCCCCCAACTGTTCTAGGGGTCCCAACTGTTCTAGGGCCCGCAACTGTTCTAGGGGTCCCAACTGTTCTAGGGGCCCCCAACTGTTCTAGGGGCCCCAGCTGTTCTAGGGGCCCCCAACTGTTCTAGGGCCCGCAACTGTTCTAGGGGTCCCAACTGTTCTAGGGGCCCCAACTGTTCTAGGGGCCCCCAGCTGTTCTAGGGGCCCCCAACTGTTCTAGGGGCCCCAGCTGTTCTAGGGGCCCCAACTGTTCTAGGGGCTCCCAACTGTTCTAGGGGCCCCCAGCTGTTCTAGGGGCCCCCAGCTGTTCTAGGGGCCCCCAGCTGCTCTAGGGGCCCCAACTGTTCTAGGGGCCCCCAGCTGTTCTAGGGGCCCCCAACTGTTCTAGGGGCCCCCAGCTGCTCTAGGGGCCCCCAGCTGTTCTAGGGGCCCCCAACTGTTCTAGGGGCCCCCAACTGTTCTAGGGGGCCCAGGCTGCCATGTTGCTCATGAGAGACCTCTCGCCAGATTTTGAGTAACTAACACTGGACTTGTGATCCTGTGGTCCCGGGTTCGATCCCAGGCGCCGGCGAGAAACAATGGGCAGAGTTTCTTTCACCCTGATGCCCCTGTTACCTAGCAGTAAATAGGTACCTAGGTGTTAGTCAGCTGTTACGGGCTGCTTCCTGGGGGTGGAGGCCTGGTCGAGGACCGGGCCGCGGGGACACTAAAGCCCCGAAATCAGTTCAAGATAACCACAAGATAACTATCTGAGGGTAATTCTGCACTTTAGTGGAAAGGCGGATCCCATCATCCGGGTAAGGGAGATCCAGTGCCCGTCATCCGGGTAGGGAAGGCCCCAGGGCCCGTCATCCGGGTAGGGAAGGCCCCAGTGCCCGTCATCCGGGTAGGGAAGGTCCCAGGGCCCGTCATCCGGGTAGGGAAGGTCCCAGTGCCCGTCATCCGGGTAGGGAAGGTCCCAGTGCCCGTCATCCGGGTAGGGAAGGTCCCAGTGCCCGTCATCCGGGTAGGGAAGGCCCCAGGGCCCATCATCCGGGTAGGGAAGGTCCCAGGGCCCGTCATCCGGGTAGGGAAGGTCCCAGTGCCCGTCATCCGGGTAGGGAAGGTCCCAGTGCCCATCATCCGGGTAGGGAAGGTCCCAGTGCCCGTCATCCGGGTAGGGAAGGTCCCAGTGCCCGTCATCCGGGTAGGGAAGGTCCCAGTGCCCGTCATCCGGGTAGGGAAGGTCCCAGTGCCCGTCATCCGGGTAGGGAAGGCCCCAGTGCCCGTCATCCGGGTAGGGAAGGCCCCAGTGCCCATCATCCGGGTAAGGGAGATCCAGTGCCCATCATCCAGGTAGGGGAACTAAGTGCCCATCATCCGGGTAGGGGGGGCCCCAGTGCCCAGGGGCGTGAAGCCCAGCGTAGTAGCAAGCAGATACAGGGTATTCCAGCGCCCACTATTTATCACGCTGTAAGATACCCAACCGTCTATCCTCACCACAAACGTACGAACCCAAGCAGCCCACTAACCTATCGAGTCCGATGCAGAGAAAACGTATACAATACTAGCGAGCCGTGTTCCATAGTAGGATGTATTTGTGACGTTGGTTAACGCAGCGTACAAAAGCAGGCGAGAGGCCGGGTTGTTACAGAACACAGTGAATGAGAACAGTACCTTCCTTCATCACCCCCCCCCCACACACACACTCACACTCAGGTGGGTGGAGTATCACATGACTGCAGGTGGAGGGGGGGGTGTATCTGGAGGTGGGGGGGGGGGGTGTTCGGTGTGGCAGAGGAACAATGCTGGTGGGTGTGGAGACTCACCTAATGCGTCTATCTCCAGTTTTATGCAACAGATCAATTCCTTCAAAAATGCAAACGTAATTTGCAAACAAAGGAAATAAAACACCGTAAAATTGACGTTTTATATACAGCGGCGTTGCTTGGTTAAAAGTGGGTTGCTTAGGCTCGCATGTTTTGGTTAAGCAAAAACAGTCGCATTCCTTACGGAGCGGCAAATGGAGAGAAGAGGCCGGGTGGAGTATCTTCCCTAACTCTACAAGTTAATGGGTCAGCCAGAGGCTTGGGTCCCGGGTCAGCCAGAGGCTTGGGTCCGGGTCAGCCAGAGGCTTGGGGCCCGGGTCACCCAGAGGCTTGGGGCCCGGGTCAGCCAGAGGCTTGGGTCCGGGTCAGCCAGAGGCTTGGGGCCGGGTCAGCCAGAGGCTTGGGTCCCGGGTCAGCCAGAGGCTTGGGGCCGGGTCAGCCAGAGGCTTGGGGCCCGGGTCAGCCAGAGGCTTGGGGCCCGGGTCAGCCAGAGGCTTGGGTCCCGGTCACCCAGAGGCTTGGGGCCCGGGTCAGCCAGAGGCTTGGGTCCCGGGTCAGCCAGAGGCTTGGGGCCGGGTCAGCCAGAGGCTTGGGTCCCGGTCACCCAGAGGCTTGGGGCCGGGTCAGCCGGAGGCTTGGGTCCCGGGTCAGCCAGAGGCTTGGGCCCGGGTCAGCCAGAGGCTTGGGGCCGGGTCAGCCGGAGGCTTGGGGCCGGGTCAGCCAGAGGCTTGGGGCCCGGGTCAGCCAGAGGCTTGGGGCCCGGGTCAGCCAGAGGCTTGGGGCCGGGTCAGCCAGAGGCTTGGGTCCGGGTCACCCAGAGGCTTGGGGCCCGGGTCAGCAGAGGCTTGGGTCCGGGTCAGCCAGAGGCTTGGGTCCCGGGTCAGCCGGAGGCTTGGGGCCGGGTCACCCAGAGGCTTGGGCCGGGTCACCAGAGGCTTGGGTCCCGGGTCAGCCGGAGGCTGGGGCCCGGGTCAGCCAGAGGCTTGGGTCCGGGTCAGCCAGAGGCTTGGGGCCCGGGTCAGCCAGAGGCTTGGGGCCCGGGTCAGCCAGAGGCTTGGGGCCCGGGTCACCCAGAGGCTTGGGGCCCGGGTCAGCCAGAGGCTTGGGGCCCGGGTCAGCCAGAGGCTTGGGTCCCGGGTCAGCCAGAGGCTTGGGGCCCGGGTCAGCCAGAGGCTTGGGCCGGGTCAGCCAGAGGCTTGGGGCCCGCGCTGGAATATCCCGAAAAAAGGGGGAGAGAGGGGCGAAGATAATTTTTGTTTTAATTATCAGGGAAAGGGCCAATTAAGCCATTACGACTTTATAGCACTTGGAAGGGATGAGGATATTGATTCGGGATGGGACGGGGGGAAGGAATGGTGCCCAACCACTTGTGGACGGTCGGGATTGAACGCAGACTTGCAGGGCGAGAGAAGAAACTGTTATGATCTTGGTGCTTGGGAATGCTGAACCACCAGCCCGACCTCCTAAGGTTTGCCAACGTCAAGAAAACGGTCATTTTAAAGTGCCCTTATCCTAACCAACCAGAGGACATAAAACAGAAACGGGACAGTAGGTCACTCTCGCCAGCCGCTTCCATCTTCTAGTACGACAATTTTTGGCCGTATGTAACGCATACGAGCGAAAACCGATGTTGTTGGTAGGCCAGGTTGCCGCCAGGGAGCCAGTCGGCCGAGCGGACAGCACACTGGACTTGTGATCCTGTGGACCTGGGTTCGATCCCAGGCGCCGGCGAGAAACAATGGGCAGAGTTTCTTTCACCCTATGCCCCTGTTACCTAGCAGTAAAACAGGTACCGTGGGTGTTAGTCAGCTGTCACGGGCTGCTTCCTGGGGTGGAGGCCTGGTCGAGGACCGGGCCGCGGGGACACCAAAGCCCCGAAATCATCTCAAGATAACCTCAAGATAGCCCCAGACCCATAGTAGCACCCGTCCTCATCGTTTCACTATCCAGAAACGTACGACCCCAAGCATCCCAACTAGCCTATCCAAGCCGATGCATAGAAAACGGCAATATACGACGTTTTATTGTCTTATTAAGTTAAATTTTCTTGAATACAATCCTCACAAAATAGCAATTGTTTCAGACCTACTTGTGTACTTCACATACTAATGGGCATTACCAATAATGTCCTCATTTAACTATATACAAGTTTAGGTTAGTCGATCCTTTGCCTTAGATGCTACGTCATATTCATATTGTCATTCCAAGGGACTAGATTAATTTTTTAGGAAAACAAAATACGAAGCGAGGGCTAACAGCATCAACTGTATGACTGTTAGTAAGGCGAGGCCCGGGAGCTGAAGACTCATCCAACACAATACACAGAAAATAAGTATTTATATCATGCTCTCACCAAATGTTTACACTTGCATTTATATATATTTTTCAAATGTTTCATTTATTTGAAACATTTACTTCAATATATAAAACGAAAGGCAACGTAAGGGGAACTACTCAAACGTTCGCAGCCATGCAGCAGCAACAGCAGCAGCCATGCAGCAGCAACAGCGACCACGCAACAGCCGTGCAGCACCAGCAGCCATGCACCAGTCACGCAGCACCAGTAGCCATGCAGCAGCAACAGCGACCACGCAACAGCCGTGCAGCAC
>WNGS01164437.1:31660480-31672859 GCA_020271785.1 Procambarus virginalis
TAAGTTCTTAACACTCTTTTCAAAGATTTCTGTGTTGATGTTAGTGCTATCGGTCTGTAATTGTTTGCCTCTGCCTTATTTCCTCCTTTATGGAATGGTGCTATCTCTGCTGTTTTCAGTTGTCATTAGGTCCAACGTGTTCTCTTTTCTAGTTAGTTCTACTGTTTGCTGGTTTAAGGTAAATCTTTCGCACATCCNCGGAATTAGCAAAATAGAAAATACGAGAGCAACCGTACAGGGCCTGGGAGCAAGGTCGAGTTAGAGTCCTTGTGGGTCTCTTCTCAGACTAGCCTCACCTGGTCCTGCTCCACGTGGTCGTTGGAATCTCCTCAATGATGTAACACTTTAAGGGACTCCTAGGGTCCTCATCAAATTTATAGTTAGTGACTTACAGGCAACTCGGTGTTGAAGACACTTAGAGCTGAAGGCTGGAGTAATATTGGCAGTATTCAGAAGTGGTTCAACGGAAACACCGCATAAAGCTTAACAGTAGTTATTTACTAACTTAACCACTAATACACAGGGTGCTTGATTTACTTTTGATTGGCGTCAGCAAAGCTATGGTTGCATTAGCGAGACTCTTGACGTCTGGCTAATCGACTCGTATCCACTCGTGGAGAAACACCTAACTTAACACAGTTGACAGCCAATCACTAACACGGCAACCTAACTGCCGGTATGCAAAGGGATCACAAGAGTTCCAACTGGATACTCGGTAATGATGATATGCAATAAACACAATAATAATCACACAATAACTAAATGTGTGGTGTATGTGAAGCTCACATTCACAGACGAATGAAATGCAGTGATACCACACAGATAAACACGCATTCACCGTCGATTCACCTATAACCTGCGACAGGTATAAGAAGGTGAGAACTGTGGTTGATCCCTCAGATCAACACAGACACAATAAAACAATGACAAGATCTTGTACTTACAGATAAGGTACCTTTCCTTACGCACTCACTCAGACTCGTTTATACAAGCACTCGTAGGTGGCCTGATAGCTGGTTTCGCTCGTAGACACGGAGGGTACTCGCATTATCTTGAGATGATTTCGTGAGTAGGGCGTGCTGTATGCTTAACAGACAGACACACGCGCACACACTGGCACTGACGGTGCGTGGGTGGTGACGTCACGTAGGAGTGAGGGCGGCGGCGGGCGCTCGAGGTACACGCTCAGGATGAGTGGCGGTACCATGCACTACACTGTACACTGTGGTAATGTCACACACAGATTACTTAGGCGGCGGCACTGCCTTAGTTCACTCTAGGTCACTCACGACGATCTTTGTCACCAGGGGTTACCTGATACCAGTCTGTTTCGCTCTGGAGATTTGTCACTTTAGGCTTCTAAACAATATATTCCCACTCGTGATTCTGGCGAGTGTGTGGTATATCGCAAAGACGCTGAGTTAACTTGACGGTGAGGGATAGACGGTGGTCAGTCTATTGGCCGGTAGAACAGAACACGTCCTCTGGGTATGGTCTCTCTCCCGTGAATGAGTTTGCAAGGGTGCCGGGCATCTCGTGGCACACAACACAAAAGGAGTTACAATTTGACCAATAGCATTGCAGCAAATGAGCGGGAACCAATCATATTAGCTCGTTCGATGAGCAGTAGCAGGAGTGACGTCATGAACACGTCATAGCTGTTATTCCGATCGCGCCGGTTGACCCCAGAGGTCAGACGCTGCTGGCGCCTTCCCCTCTGTCTCAGCGGGCACCAGCCATGTACTCACTGACCCTTTGGTAGCAAGTATACTTAGCTCCCTGTATCTACTTCCTGCCTAGACATACGGCGGCCTACGTATTTTAACAGTGTTCCTGGTTAAGTGGGCATTCTGGAGATACCCAACATGCTAGGTCACTATCCAGGATTAAGAGAGATAGGCTTTGTGCACGAAGATCAGTGCACTGTGCACTGCAATGCCATTCAAGTCAGCTGTGGGAGCATCTTGGGAGACATACTCCCACACACACAACACACACACACACACACACACACACACACACACACACACACACACACACACACACACACACACACACACACACTGTGTGTGTGTGTGTGTGATCAACTAGGTGAATACAACTAAGTGAATACACACACACGACACACAACTCCTGCAGGTTAAGTATCCCGTAACAGCTTGACTACAATGTTGAATTATTTACATAATTAATACCGTAAAAGAAAAAAACACCAGCTACGTGCTCTCATTAGACCAGACCCTGATGCCTACTGCCTCAGTCAAGAAGTCCACTCCATGGTCCTATGGGCCTTTAAAACCAGGGTCTTATGGGCCTTTAAGACCAGGGTCCTATGGGCCTTTAAAACCAGGGTCTTATGGGCCTTTAAGACCAGGGTCCTATGGGCCTTTAAAACCAGGGTCTTATGGGCCTTTAAAACCATGGTCCTATGGGCCTTTAAAACCATGGTCCTATGGGCCTTTAAAACCAGGGTCCTATGGGCCTTTAAGACAAGGTCCTATGGGCCTTTAAGACCAGGGTCCTATGGGCCTTAAAACCATGGTCCTATGGGCCTTTAAAACCATGGTCCTATGGGCCTTTAAAACCAGGGTCCTATGGGCCTTTAAGACCATGGTCCTATGGGCCTTTAAAACCATGGTCCTATGGGCCTTTAAGACCAGGGTCCTATGGGCCTTTAAAACCATGGTCCTATGGGCCTTTAAAACCAGGGTCCTATGGGTCTTTAAGACCATGGTCCTATGGGTCTTTAAGACCTTGGTCCTATGGGCCTTTAAAACCATAGTCCTATGGGCCTTTAAGACCATGGTCCTATGGGCCTTTAAAACCATGGTCCTATGGGCCTTTAAAACCATGGTCCATGGGCCTTTAAAACCATGGTCCTATGGGCCTTAAAACCATGGTCCTATGGGCCTTTAAGACCATGGTCCTATGGGCCTTTAAAACCAGGGTCCTATGGGCTTTTAAGACCATGGTCCTATGGGCCTTTAAGACCATGGTCCTATGGGCCTTTAAGACCATGGTCCTATGGGCCTTTAAAAACCAGGGTCCTATGGGCTTTTAAGACCATGGTCCTATGGGCCTTTAAAACCATGGTCCTATGGGCTTTAAAACCATGGTCCTATGGGCTTTAAACCATGGTCCTATGGGCTTTAAAACCATGGTCCTATGGGCTTTAAAACCATGGTCCTATGGGCCTTTAAAACCATGGTCCTATGGGCTTTAAAACCATGGTCCTATGGGCTTTAAAACCATGGTCCTATGGGCCTTTAAAACCATGGTCCTATGGGCTTTAAAACCATGGTCCTATGGGCCTTTAAACCATGGTCCTATGGGCTTTAAAACCATGGTCCTATGGGCCTTTAAAACCATGGTCCTATGGGCCTTAAAACCATGGTCCTATGGCCTTTAAGACCATGGTCCTATGGGCCTTTAAAACCAGGGTCCTATGGGCTTTTAAGACCATGGTCCTATGGGCCTTTAAGACCATGGTCCTATGGGCCTTTAAGACCATGGTCCTATGGGCCTTTAAAACCAGGGTCCTATGGGCTTTTAAGACCATGGTCCTATGGGCCTTTAAAACCATGGTCCTATGGGCTTTAAAACCATGGTCCTATGGGCTTTAAAACCATGGTCCTATGGGCTTTAAAACCATGGTCCTATGGGCTTTAAAACCATGGTCCTATGGGCTTTAAAACCATGGTCCTATGGGCTTTAAAACCATGGTCCTATGGGCTTTAAAACCATGGTCCTATGGGCCTTTAAAACCATGGTCCTATGGGCTTTAAAACCATGGTCCTATGGGCCTTTAAAACCATGGTCCTATGGGCTTTAAAACCATGGTCCTATGGGCCTTTAAAACCAGGGTCCTATGGGCCTTTAAAACCAGGGTCCTATGGGTCTTTAAGACCATGGTTCTTCGGCATTCATTTCACGGTCCAACAAGTCCCCTGAGGACCAGACGAATTACTTGCCAGGATCTTGAAAGAATGTGAAGAAGGGCTTAGTGAGCCCTTGTATTGTATATTGAGTAAATTATTTGCGTCAATCATTGTACCAGCATCGTGGAGGGTAGTTAACCTGGGGCAGGTTTTCAGGAAGGGAGGTATCCCCTTCCCTTCTATCTATCCCTTCCCTTCTATCTATCCCTTCCCTTCTATCTATCCCTTCCCTTCTATCTATCCCTTCCCATGTCTCTTATCCTCGCACTCATTGCAACTTGCTGCCTAACCTTGCGTCCATATATACACTGGGGACAGTTAAGACTAATAATCTCCCTAATTATCCCTAATTATTCATTAATCATTCATTTTAATCTGCACGTTTCTACCAATATATCTCTCACATTTACAATTATGTCAGCACTCCCTGCCTCCTGACACTACCTGCACGTCAGCACCACCTGCCTCCTGACACTCCCTGCCTCCTGACACTACCTGCACGTCAGCACCACCTGCCTCCTGACACTCCCTGCCTCCTGACACTACCTGCACGTCAGCACCACCTGCCTCCTGACACTCCCTGCCTCCTGACACTACCTGCACGTCAGCACCACCTGCCTCCTGACACTCCCTGCCTCCTGACACTACCTGCACGTCAGCACCACTTGCCTCCTGACACTACCTGCACGTCAGCACCACCTGCCTCCTGACACTACCTGCACGTCAGCACCACCTGCCTCATGACACTACCTGCACGTCAGCACCACCTGCCTCCTGACACTACCTGCACGTCAGCACCACCTGCCTCCTGACACTACCTGCACGTCAGCACCACCTGCCTCCTGACACTACCTGCACGTCAGCACCACCTGCCTCATGACACTACCTGCACGTCAGCACCACCTGCCTCCTGACACTACCTGCACGTCAGCACCACCTGCCTCATGACACTACCTGCACGTCAGCACCACCTGCCTCATGACACTACCTGCACGTCAGCACCACCTGCCTCCTGACACTACCTGCACGTCAGCACCACCTGCCTCATGACACTACCTGCACGTCAGCACCACCTGCCTCCTGACATTCTCGCCTCACCAATCTTGCCCAACTAAAGTTCAATCAGCACACATTACTTCATTGCTCGCTGCTCTTCAACCAGCTGACCGATGTAAACAACAGCACTGGGCGGCCACGTGTTCACAATCAGAACAGCTGATCGATGTAAACAACAGCACTGGCCGGCCACGTGTTTACAATCAGAACAGCTGATCGATGTAAACAACGAAACCAAACTGAGCATATCAACACGCAGAACAGGTGAACATTGTGAAAGCGCTGAACAATTTATGTATATACCTAACAATGACACCTGTTGCCATGTGTATACCCCCACGGTAAATGTGGCAACAGCGGGTTATATGGCACTGGCGAATTAATTTTACAGAAAGCGATCAAATGTTGGCTTTCCGACAGCCTAATGCGAAATAGTAAAAATATCCTTCCATATATTTTATTACAATCTTTATTACAATCTTTTAAGGGATTAGGATAGTAAAGATTAGAAAATTTCCCTGGCCAATCCAGTTAGTATCGAATTTACATACCACTAACTCACACTCAATCATTCACCCATTCTCCAAGCCACCCAATCACTCATCCACCCACTTGTTCACCTAATCATCAAACTACCCAATCACTTGCCCACCCAACCACTAACGCAGTTACTCACCAACCCACCCAATCACTAACGCAGTCATTCACCACCCCACCCAATCCCTAACGCAGTCATTCACCACCCCACCCAATCACTAACGCAGTCATTCACCAACCCACCCAATCACTAACGCAGTCATTCATCAACCCATCCAATCACTAACGCAGTCATTCACCAACCCACCCAATCACTAACGCAGTCATTCATCAACCCACCCAATCACTAACGCAGTCATTCATCAACCCACCCAATCACTAACGCAGTCATTCATCAACCCACCCAATCACTAACGCAGTCATTCACCAACCCACCCAATCACTAACGCAGTCATTCATCAACCCATCCAATCCCTAACGCAGTCATTCACCACCCCACCCAATCACTAACGCAGTCATTCACCACCCCACCCAATCACTAACGCAGTCATTCACCAACCCACCCAATCACTAACGCAGTCATTCATCAACCCATCCAATCACTAACGCAGTCATTCACCAACCCACCAAATCACTAACGCAGTCATTCATCAACCATCCAATCACTAACGCAGTCATTCACCAATGCACCCAATCACTAACGCAGTCATTCCCCAATCCACCCAATCACTAACGCACTCATTCACCACCCCACCCAATCACTAACGCAGTCATTCACTCACCCACCCAATCACTAACGCAGCCATTCCCCAATCCACCCAATCACTAACGCAGTCATTCACCACCCCACCCAATCACTAACGCAGTCATTCACCACCCCACCCAATCACTAACGCAGTCATTCACCACCCCACCCAATCACTAACGCAGTCATTCACCACCCACCCAATCACTAACGCAGTCATTCACCACCCCACCCAATCACTAATGCAGTCATTCACCCACCCACCCAATCACTAACGCAGTCATTCACCCACCCACCCAATCACTAACGTATCCATTCCCCAATCCACCCAATCACTAACGCAGTCATTCACCACCCCACCCAATCACTAACGCAGTCATTCACCACCCCACCCAATCACTAACGCAGTCATTCACCACCCCACCCCACCCAATCACTAACGCAGTCATTCACCAACCCACCCAATCCCTAACGCAGTCATTCACCACCCCACCCAATCCCTAACGCAGTCATTCACCACCCCACCCAATCACTAACGCAGTCATTCACCACCCCACCCAATCACTAACGCAGTCATTCACCAACCCATCCAATCACTAACGCAGTCATTCACCAACCCACCCAATCACTAACGCAGTCATTCACCACCCCACCCATCCCTAACGCAGTCATTCACCACCCCACCCAATCACTAACGCAGTCATTCACCAACCCACCCAATCACTAACGCAGTCATTCACCACCCCACCCAATCACTAACGCAGTCATTCACCACCCCACCCAATCACTAACGCAATAAACGTATCTCACCCCCCCCCCTTCTGTAAACGTATTTTCCTCCACGGTCCTGCCACTTAAGGGGCTTGCCCCCCCTTTCCCACTCCCCCCCCCCCCCCTGGCTGTAAACGTATTTCTCCCACGTCAAAAACGTTCTTCCCACACAAGACGTTTTCCCTTTATCCTCAAAGTTATTCTTCGTCTCAAAGGATCCTCTTTTTCTTTTTTTACCTGAAACTGCTGACAATGCGGCCTTAACTATCCCCTCTCCCCCCCCCCTCCCCCTCCTCTCCCCCCCCCTCCAGCTGCCCCCGGGGGGTGGGGTGGGGTGGGGTGGGGGGTGAGGAGGGGGAGGGCAGACAGTGGAGGTAACTCTTCAGGGGCCGTGAAGACCTCTTGACACAATAGCTTTTGTCTGGTGTGCTTGCTTCAAATGCAGAGTTTACACAATTAGAACCATATTAAAGGCGAACCGGTCGGTGGCTGGGTGGTTCACTGGGCACAATGTCCAAGAGTGGCGTCGGTTCGACGTGGAATCCACGTTAATAACGTTTGTGAGACGTTGATATAAACGTTACTCTTGGATGAGCTGGAATTATTTCCAGCTTGAAAAGCATCCAGTTTAGCGGTGGGGGGGGGGGGTTTCAAGTGGTATCGAGCCACCTAACAGTTGTTCCTGGTGGCGAACCCATCGGACAGGGTTCGAGCCCAGGGTATCGACTGACCACTGATCCACAACCGCTCGCCCCTAGTCACCCAGCAGTAATTTGGGACCTTTTTTTTCTACAACCCGACTTGCAGGAACGTTATTAAGATCAGCCCAGCTTCTATATTCGTGTTTAAGATTCAGCCACTGGGAACAAGAAGTTCCAAGTAGCACGGGCTATGGTGATCCCGTCGAGGACTTACTGGCACAGGAGCGGGGCTGTTACTCTATGAGCTGTGGGAATCTTATATTGGTGTTATTTTGACATGATTTCAGGACTTAGCGTCCTCGCGGCCCGGTCCTCGCCTGCTTTTTGTTACACCCCCCTCAGGAAGCAGCCCGTAGCAGTTATCTAACTCCCAGGTACCTATTTACTGCAAGGTGAACATGGGCATCAGGGAGAGTACACATTCGATAATAAGACTGGTTATTAAGGTCACTTGCAAGTTATAGACACGAGACAAAAACCTCTTAATTTACTACTAAAGAGGTCGTAAATGCAGGTGTGCGTTGTAGAGGGGCCGTGTTGCAGGTGTGCATTGTAGAGGGGCCGTGTTGCAGTGTGCATTGTAGAGGGGCCGTGTTGCAGGTGTGCATCATAGAGGGGCCGTGTTGCAGGTGTACACCGTAGAGGGGCATATTACAGGTGTGAAACACCAGCTGCAACACGGCCCAATCATTATTTCCACCACACAGAACGCACACATGTGTTTTCCTCCTCCTCAAACCACATATAAACACAAGTCACATATGTACTATTAGCTGTAACCCGCTACAGTAAGTACAGTGTGTGTCAGAAAGTTAGCTTCGTGATGCTAAAATCCCCCATCACACAGGATGGTTAGTCATACAGAGGCACGTGATAAGTAGTCTGCACTGGCAGACTCTGGGTGCATTATGAGGATATCATCATGAACACGAGAGGTAATAAAGTCATTGCAAAGTTCCAGGTACCTCATGCCAACGGGTCTGAATGGTCTGATAACTGGGCATTCGGTGATGTAGTGTGGGAGATCATGCCGCAGTTCCTGCTCACTGAGTTTGATGTACCTGGAGTGCTCAGGATTGGGAGATCCGTCACCTGTAGCCACCTGCTAACAGGTAACGGTAGCCACCTGCTAACAAGTAACGGTAGCCACCTGCCACAGGTAACGGTATAGCTACCTGCCACAGGTAACGGTAGCCACCTGCCACAGGTAACGGTAGCCACCTGGCAACAGGTAACGGTAGCCACCTTCCAACAGGTAACGGTAACCCAACCTGATCCTGGCAACCACTGTGTCGCACAGTCTGGTAGACGTTTTGTGCTACCCATACACACAGGTTTCAGGTCTGAACAAATCATATCTTTTTATACTGGTGCTTTCAGGTCGTTAGGAGTCCGTAATTTCTCTATCAGACCTGAGTCTTTGGAACAGTACAGTTTTGAGAGCAGAGATGAGGATACCTAGGTCTAATTCAACTTTATCTTTGTCAGCAACAGTGCCTGACAATAACAGATGACAGTAGCCGTACTTCACAAAACACACACCTGTCATGACAATACACACGCGCACACATGTCATGACAACACACCTGTTATGGTGTCGCCGCCATAACCCCCCCTCTCCCTGCCTTCAAAACACACACACACACACACACACACACACACACAAAGACAGGGGCCAGGTAGCCTGGTGGATAGCGTGCAGGATTCGTAATTCTGTGGCGCGGGTTCGATTCCCGCACCCGGCAGAAACAAATGGGCAAAGTTTCTTTCACCCTGAATGCCCCTGTTACCTAGCAGTAAATAGGTACCTGGGAGTTAGTCAGCTGTCACGGGCTGCTTCCTGGGGGTGTGTGTGTGTGTGTGTGTGTGTGGTGTGGTGTGGTGTGGAAAAAAATAGTAGTTAGTGTAGTTAGTAAACAGTTGATTGACAGTTGAGAGGCGGGCCGAAAGAGCAAAGCTCAACACCCGTAAAATACAACTAAGTGAATACACACACACACACACACACACACACACACACACTCACACATACGTGGCTTCAAGAAGACCTGGACAAACTGAAGGAATTGTCGAACAAATGGTTGTTCGAGTTTAACCCAAGCAAATGTAATGTAATGAAGATAGTTGTAGGGAGCAGGAGGCCAGATACAAGGTATCATTTGGGAAATTAAATTTTTCAAGAGTCAGAGAGAAAGACTTGGGGGATTGATATCACGCCAGACCTGTCCCCTGCAGCGCATATCAAGAGGATAACATCAGCGGCATATGCCAGGTTGGCTAACATAAGAATGGCATTTAGAAACTTGTGTAAAGAATCATTCAGAACTTTGTATACCACATATGTCAGGTCAATACTGGAGTATGCAGCCCCAGCATGGAGTCCATATCTAGTCAAGGATAAAACTAAACTGGAAAAGGTTCAAAAGTTTGTCACCCGGCTAGTACCCGAGCTGAGAGGCATGAGCTACGAGGAGAGACTATGGGAATTATACCTCACGTGGCTGGAAGACAAAAGCGTTAGGGGGGGACATGACCACCACATATAAGATTCTCAAAGGAATTGATAGGGTAAAGACAGACTATTTAACACAAGGGGCACACGCACTAGGGGGACACAGGTTGAAATTGGGTGTCCAAATGAGCCACAGGGACGTAAGAAAGAACTTTTGCAGTGTCAGAGTAGTTAACAGGTGGAATGCATTAGGCAGTGATGTGGTGGAGGCTGACTCCATACACAGTTTACAATGTAGATATGATAGAGCCCAATAGGCTCAGGAATCTGTACACCTGTTGATTGACAGTTGAGAGACGGGACCAAAGAGCCAGAGCTCAACCCCCGCAAGCACAACTAGGTGAGTACTGGTGTAAACATCTCAGATGGTCCAAGATAACTTACACCTCAAGATAAGACTAGGATGTACACACATCAACCCGGCCTCTCCAACAGCACGTCACATTTTGAACTTTAAATCCCCTACGGCCAAAAACTGATGTGATGAGAATGTCATGGGAATGGCGGTGATGTTCCGGCTTCTATCCGTGGGTCCTGGGTTAGGTAATATAGTACAGCGGTTTAGTGACGTTGTTAACGCTCGCATGAATGGGCTGCCCGCCTAGCATGAAGTTGTACCAATTGGCCTCATGTACCCACACAACCCGTCCTCGCAAATTCGTATAGTCAATATTAACTTATGAGTTTCGTGCATAGGTGACATACTAAACATAATAGTTTCCCTTGAAAAGCTTCATAGAAAACACCGACCTTACCTAACCTACTTAGTATGTTAAAATAAGCATCTTATAGCTTCGTAATTACAATTGTTACTTAACCTATTATAGGTATAGGTTAGGTAATAATTGTAATTACGAAGCAATAAGATGCTTATCTTAACATACTAAGTAGGTTAGGTAAGGTCGGTGTTTTCTATGAAGCTTTTCAAGAGAAACTATTATGTTAAGTATGTCACCTATGCACATATTTAATAAGTCAATATTGACTATACGAATTTGCGAGGACGGGTTGCCCCACACAAGGCCAATTAACTGAACTAACAGGTGCATTAATACTCTTATCTTTTGTGTACCCAGTCCGTCCTAAGGTTTCCCAACGGCAAGAAAACGGTCGTACTAAAGTGCATTTATCCTAACCTACCAGAGGACCCACAACAGAAAACGGGACAGTATGTCACTTTCGCGAGCCGCTTCCATTTTCTAGTACGACGATTTTTGGCCTTATGGACATCTTGAAGAAAACTATCTAGTTTTCTTCAAGAAGTGCCGGACCAACCTGGCTGTGGTGGATATATGGGCCTGCGGGCCGCTCCAAGCCTGGTGGACCAAACTCTCACAAGTCAAGCCAGGCCTCGGGCCGGGCTTGGGGAGTAGAAGACCTCCCAGAACCCCATCAAGCATGTATCAAGCATACGACCGAAAAGCGACGTTCTATGTAGGAGGACAGGTTGGTGTATCATCTATGAATGGCGTGTCACTCCGACAGTCCGATCTCTTGATTTACCACCACGTGTAAAATCAAACCTAACTACTAGAGTACAAACCCAACCATCCCACCTATCACCCCGATGCATAAAAACGTAGATATTCGTATGCCGCTACATTTCATAGTAGGTTGCACGAGAAAAGGTATATATCACAGTGTACATTGATGAAGCATCATAGCAAGACTTGATGAGCACACACCATCAACACACTTCACTCTAGCATCTATTACCATTATCACACAGTATAGGCAAGCTGCAAGCTCCAAAACAAGCCTGATATCTGCAACATTCAAGCCTAAGCAACACATTAACTCAATAAATTAACGAACAATGATAATACCCAACATTGTTTGAGTTAGGAAAACACTATTTGTCAAATATTGATACTGTTCTTAAAAGATTCCCCCATTTTGCACCCGCAAGATAACGTAAGCTTTTAAGGGTTGATAGATGTTAATCTTCTTGTTTGAGGAGCTGTTCACTTGAGATAGTTAAGCAAGTCCCAGCTGTGTCTGGGTACAAGTGACAGGATGAACAACCCAGCGGGTTTTCTTCCTATTGGGGAGTGTTGTACATGCTGCTATGGCGGTGTGTCCACTCACAGGATGAGTGGCGCTGCCCAATACTGTCACT
>WNGS01164437.1:31720416-31732864 GCA_020271785.1 Procambarus virginalis
TATGTACAATATTATATATGAGTATTTTATTTGTATATTACATATATATATAACTGTAGTGTATACTGTATGCATAATATACTGGTATATATATTTTTTAAACATATTGTTAAATCAAATTAGTTTATAAAATTCTTTTTGGCATCCAGTGGTGATAAAAACACAACAAGGTGGCCTGGTCCATATGGCCCCCCTCCAGGTCAATATGGTGGAGGTTATGGCCCTCCACAGGGTGGATATGGGCCACCACCGGGCCAGTATGGACCAGGACAGGGAGGGTATGGGCCACCACCGGGCCAGTACGGACCAGGACAGGGAGGGTATGGGCCACCACCGGGCCAGTACGGACCAGGACAGGGCGGGTATGGGCCACCACCGGGCCGTACGGACTAGGACAGGGAGGGTATGGGCCACCACCAGGCCAGCAGCAGGGTGGCGGTGGAGACATGGCAGGAATGGCTGCCAACCTCATCGGTGGGATGTTTGGGTGAGCGCAGCTGCTACCGCATTCTGCTTGCTGCTTTAATATCTTATACTACATTGTCTTGCAAACATTGCCCCTTAACATAATATAATGTACTAGATTTATTTGATTTATTTCATTATGCGAAGACACCTCTTATTTCCAAAATGATTTTTTCTATGGGAAGCCCCTTGGGCTCCTTGGAGCTATCGGACTGATATATGCTATATTAGTCAAATAGCTCCAAGGAGTCTCTGGGGCTCTCCTAGAAAATGGTGTTGTTTGACATTCAATGCTGGTTTTTCTTCATGGAGTGAAGAAGAAAAAACTGTGAATACTGATCTATTCACATTTTTTGAGCTGCTTGTAATTATTTTCCCAATGTCCTACTACTTGTGACCTTTTTTTTTCTGCTTTCATTCTTCTGTTTGCATATTTTGATAAGACAACCCCTCATTATTCTCTTTTGCTACTAAATTCTGGCAAATATTGACCACTTTATTTGCAAGTAACCAGAAAATCTTGCAACATTTTTCAGCAAATAATTGTGAATACTGGTGAGATATTAATCTCTTGGGAACAACCTGATTTCTCAACCAATATGTCTCATTTATACATTATGATTCACAACATACAAGTTATAAAGGGTTAGGTGGGTGGGTGGGTTGAGTTCGTGCATTTCTGGTTAGGTTAACCCTTTATGGCAAGCCAAGAGAACGGATTACTTGGAGAGAGTACAATTAATGCTCATTAATAATTTTATTATTAAGGTGATTATAAAATCATTAATAATTGTATTATTATTAATTCCCACCTGGGGGACTGAGCTTTTCATGGTGGATGATCGAGATTTTACTTTGTTGACCATTACATGCATAACATTGCATTACACTTATTAGCATATCTGCTTATTCATTCTTCCAACTGCTTCTCATTCACCTAGCGTTATCTAGCTGACTTCTAGCTTTCCTGCTTATTCCTTGTTAACCTTAAACTATCCTGATTAAATTTTCTTCCATAGTATTCAGGTATTAAAATTAGTTTGTAACTCTCACTTCACTCTCATTGCACTCTCTCTGCTCTCACTCTAAATTATTTATATCCTAAATCAAAGGTGCTAAAGCTAGCTTGTGTGAATGATTAAATATGCCAGTTTTTTCACTTCACAAGGGAAATGCAGACTGAAGGTGCACTACTAGTGCTTTGCATTTCATTACTAAAATTCAATGAAAATGTAGGGTGCTTGAGTGAAGCATGTTTTTGTGTGTTTTAAATTTAATTTTTTTTGTGGGGAGTTTCATGTGGAGTATTATTGAGGTGTTTTCACTTGGTGGTATTGTATGCTATTGTGGCAGTGTTAGAATTAAAACTAGGAGAAGCTCCATAACACGACTCCTGACACTTAACATATATACTGTACAGTATTAACAGTTGAAAATGCGCCACTAAATGCTCCATATTGACCTCCCAAGCAGTTTCAGTCAAAAACTAGCATAGGAAGGTGCTCTGGCATATCAGACTGTGCTTCTTGCACTAAATTAAGTGTCTGAAGTGAAAGACAGTATGGTTTTTGATCTGGAAGATCCTGTATATCGAATATACTCAGTTTCTACGACCAAGCCACAGAGATTTTGCAGGAAAGAGATGGTTGGGTTGACTGCATCTTTCTGGACCTAAGAAAGGCTTTCGACAGAGTTACACATAAGAGGTTGTTCTGGGAACTGGAAATATTGGAGGGGGTGACAGGTAAGCTTCTAACATGGATGAAAAATTTTTTGACTGATAGAAAAATGAGGGCAATAATCAGAAGCAATATATCGGACTGGAGAAATGTCAGAAGTGGAGTACCACAGGGTTCAGTTCTTGCACCGGTGATGTTCATTGTCTACATAAATGATCTACCAAATGGAGTACAGAATTATATGAACATATTTGCTGATGATGCTAAGATAATAGGAAGGCTAAGAAACTTAGATGATTGTCAAGCCCTTCAAGAAGACCTGCACAAAATAAGTATATGGAACACCACCTGGCAAATGGAATTTAATGTGACTAAATGCCATGTTATGGAATGTGGAATAGGAGAACAAAGACCCCCACACAACCTATAAATTATGTGAGAATTCTTTAAAGAATTCTGATAGAAAAAGAGATCTAGGGGTGGTTCTAGATAGGAAACTATCACCTGAGGACCACATAAAGAACATTGTGCGAGGAGTCTATACTACGCTTTCTAACGTTAGAATTCTTTTAAATACATGGATGGCAAAATACTAAAGAAATTGTTCACGCTTTTGAACAATTTTTTATTTTGAACTTTATTTAGCTAAGCTAAAATATGCAGCGGTTGTGGGTGCTCATATCTTAAGAAGCACATCAACAAACTGGAAAAGGCATAAAGACATGCTACTAAGTGGATCCCGGAACTGAAGGGCAAGAGCTAGAGGAGAGATCAGAGAAATTAAATATGCCAAAACTAGAAGACAGAAGAAAAAGAGGTGATATGATCACCAAGTACAAAATAGTAACAGGAATCGATAAAATTGATAGGGAAGAATCCTGTGACCTGGAACGTCAAAAACAAGAGGTCATAGATTTAAACTAACGAAACACAGATGCCAAAGAAATATAAGAAAATTCACTTTCGCAAACAGAGTGGTAGATGGTTGTAACAAGTTAGATGAGAAGGTGGTGGAGGCCAAGACCGTCGGTAGTTTCAAAGTGTTATATGACAGAGTGCTGGGAAGACAGGACACCACGAGCGTAGCTCTCGTCCTGTAACTACACTTAGGTAATTACTTTTTTAAATATCGTATTGATCACAATATATGGTAACCTAGGAAACAAAAATGATTAAGTAAACACTGGGAACATTATAATAATAATTAACATAATAATTGTGTTTGGGGACAGGCAGCCAAAGTGTATTCATACACATTAGGCTTATATTAAGGCCCCCCCCCAATAGTTCAATTACTTACCATGCCCAGAATGCAACCCTACAAGAAGCTGATAAACTTCTGAGTACCTACTTACTGCTAGGCGAACAGGTACATTAGGTGATAGGAAATGCGCCAAACCATTTCTGTCCCGCTCAGGATTTGAATCCAGAATTCTCCATTATGCATCGAGAACGAACCCGATTACTACCAGGATCCTTGGTAAGGGGTCCCACTAGTAGAGTACAGTAATTATAATATACTAATAATAGTAGAGTAAAGATATTCAAAACAGACTCCTAAGGAAGCTTCCCAATAACCTCAAGTGGCGGGTTGGGGGATGGGAGGTCATGTAGACCTATATAAAATGTAAAGGTTAATTTTGTTAATAATGCTGTTGGGAAATTTTTATTTATAAGTATTTCTCATTATATTCCTTGTTTTATATATTTGGCCTGAAAAACAAATCTAAAAGTTTATTACATAAAACAATAAACAATTTTGAATAACCAAGATCTGTATATATTGATTTATACTAAATATTACATACATGTAATGTGTCGCCAGGTGAGACAATGAAAACTAGTTATATTTAAATAAATTATTTTACAAGAAGAATTTTGATTATTTTTTATATTAGCTTTCTGTGAATTATTATAATTTATACGTTTATTATTTAATATTACAAGGAATTGTCTTCATTTGTATAAACTGTAGTAATGTTTTAAATACTTTAAATATAAATAAAGGCATCTGAAGATATTGTGCGAGTCTTTCATCTTTGTAATATTGTATCTATATTCTATGAACTTGAATCCCCTTGGCTTGATTGCTTTAAAATAACTGTTAAATTAGACCTAAAAGTGTGACATGTAAAAGTGATGTGTCCACTAACAAGAACCAAGCCTGAGCTGCAAAGCACAGTAGTAACATGTTTGAAAGTTCCTATGGCATATTAAACCTATCTTACATTACCACTGTACCTTGCTTTACTGATGTTGACAGTAATATGTCTATTATATTTTAATAACACTTAGTTTTTAATCTAGTGCTGGCATTCTTTGTGTGTGTGTGTTTCTATGAATAGCACTTAGTAAAGGCTGTGTTTTTTGGTGTTGGCTAGTGGGTAGTTATCTCACGGTATTTACACTGTTTATACCCTGTTTACACTCTGTTTACACTCTGTTTACACACTGAATATGCGTCTTGTTTTCCCACCTTGAGTTGTCCCGGTGCCATGAACATTGGGAAGGGGTAAAGATAATTGCATAATTTATAAGGTATGTAATATTTTAGTGGTTATTTTTAAATGTTTCTTGTAAGTTGAGTATCTGGTAATAGATTTTCTTAAAGATTTAAACAAGTAAAAGGTTTCATAGATTTTCAACTATTTTTTCAAGACAAGCTGACCATCAGGATCTTTGTACAGTAGGTTTATAGTATTTACACAGGGACACATTTCTTGAGAGTTTGTGTAGACTTGCAGTACTACATGTAGATACAGTACCCGAGACCCAGTGCAGGCTTGTAGAGTAGACTTGCAGTGCTACATGTAGATACATTCTTAGTTGGTAATTAGAGAACAGAAATTGAGATATTTGGTAATTTTCAAAGGACTGTATTTAAACGTTTCTGGGAGGGTTCCATGGTGGCTCAAATTCATTTCATGTCTGGCCCTTGTGAGACATAAAAGCCTACAAGAGATCAGATGCCAAAATCTGGTCCCCCTCTATAGAGGCGCAAGAAGCAGGGGGATCGTTAGTTACCCTAACCAAGTAAAACCCACCAGAAAGGGAGGGGGGGAGGTTAAGAGTCAAAACAGACAACTACAGCAAAAGTAAACACCAAAGAAAATGTTTTTTTTTCACAATACATTTGAACTTTTGGACTTGCTTTGAACTCCCAGCCAGCCAGTGTGTCTGCATGCCATTGTTCTGTTTCTGTCCCAGCTTGCTAGGTTTGGGTTTCTGGTGAATTGTCAAAAGTACTATTTGATTCCATCACAGGTTTGAACTTGGTTAGGCCTAGTTTGGACTTATCAGTTGGCTTTCTTCTCCATTCTGCCTGCTTTCATGCTCTATTTGGGTGCTTGTTTCAGCTGGTGGTGGAGAGTCCCTGGGTCACCCATTGGTTGCTGGAGTGGCTGTCTGAGAGTCTGAAATTTGCCTGCATGGTTTATCCTCTGGGTGAGGTTTGGCTCCAGGTGTTGAATCGTCTTCATTGGTTTCGTCCATTTTGCTTTCATCAGGGCTGTTGTATTGTAGCTCCATGGGCACTTCAGTGGCTTTTGGTTAGCCAGCTTTCATTTAGGGTTTTGGGTTCTGTTCCATGGCTCCTCACCCCCTCCCCCTTCCCCATGGTTGACTTTTTCATGAATGCCTTACCCTTGGATTGGGTGTTTTTGGCTGTCACTGTTGTGGCCACTCAGTCATTGGGTGAGCCTGATGAGTCAGGCACACCTCTGTACACAGGTTTGCAGCAGTCAGGAGTGCTTCGTGGTTGCTTTGTCTCCTGGTGAGCTCCATGGTCCAGCTCCACTCCGAATGCTTCCAGGTGGTTCATTGTCTGAATTGCATGGAATCGCTTTGGTGTCTACCCTTGGGGGTGCTGGATGCTACAGATACCTAATCTTTTGGTTTCTTGGGGTTTTGGCTTACCATGTGGTTACTTTCAAGGCATGTCCAATGTTCTGGAAGGCAATCTCTAGTTTTTTGCCTCGTCACCATTAAGTGGCCTGTTGATGATATGTCTTTCCTTTGACTTTGAGACATTCGGCTACCCTGAAGTGGCTCTCTTCACATTGACATGGAACCAGCTACTTCCAGTTATGTGGATGCCTTTTGGCCAAACTGGGGGTTGGGATTTTTTTATCTCTTCTGTCTGGTGTAACTAAAGTAAGAATTGATTCATGAATGTGAGAACTTTGCTGTCATGTTTTCTATGGTCTGTTTACCTTTCTGTAACCTGTTTATTTGTTTTTCTCTTTCCTTTGTGGTGGTTTTTTCTTTGCTGGGGTGATTTAGGATCCCTTACTCCTTGCATCAGTATAGAGGAAAGCCAGGTGTTCGAGATCTGGTTTCCGGTAGGCTTTTAAAAGTCTAGCAAGGGCCTGGCTTAGATTGAATTGAGTGGATGATGTCAGGCAGTAAGCACCAAGGACTGACCTGAAAGCAAGATATAATACATTAAATGTTTTTTTTTTTAACTGCAAAGTTAAATTTGAATAATTTGTGTTATTATTTCTAAAACTTTTGAAATTGTTTAAATGTTTATTTACAGTATAACATTTTATTGCTACAGTAGGTGCTCTTATATTCATACCTGGGGATATATACTGTAATAGATCTGGCTAGTATTATATTTCATGTGATTACCATCTGATAAATGTCCATACCAAGGAAAGTTCTAACATAAGAGTACTAGCTATTTATCTTCCATATCAGTGTGTAAAATGTGCTAGACAGCATTTAATGAGGTACTGATGTTCGTACAACCCAACAGTGGCGGCGGCGGCAGTGGTGGTGGTGGTGGCTATGGGCAGGGTCAAGGTCAACAGAAGGGTGACGGCATGAGTGACCTCATTTCAGGAATGGCTGCCAACTACATTGGGGGAATGGTTAGGTGAGTTATAATCTTGGAAATTAATTCATTCCTTAGGTCTGTGTTTTGGTCTGATTAGGTCTATGCTTTAACATAAAGTAGGGTGTTATAGTCATAGCTCGGGAAATAGTTTCCGTCTTCGCACGTTCTGTGTAGACTATTCAGACATGGGTGTACCACCAGTAATTTTGTGCATTTATGTCAATTTTTTGTTTTCTTATTTTATTTTAGATTAAATAAAATACTGCAATGTGATCAATATATGTATATATCTCCAACCAACAAGAAAGTCGAAACATATACTGTATACGTATGTGCATGTTAATTTTTTTTTTTTTTTTTATAAGACAGCACCTAATTACCAACCTTCAGAGGCAAAGTGACTTTGAAGTCCATTGCTGCAAGTATTTGCTGGACTGCTAGACCTGTGTATAATGAGTAAACCTTTGGAAAGACATTGAACCTATTATACTCTTCATTTTCTGCTTTGTTTCCTATTTTAATGAAAAGAATAATCAATCTATTTCTTTTATATTTCAGACATACTGGATAATCATTTACTTATATTTACTTCAGTTACTTATATTTCAGAACATTTATTTTATATTTTGTAATTTATATGTTGTCTGTGTTTATTGGGAAGTGTGGAGAAACTTGTCACTACATCAACCAGGTACAGTAATCCTAATATAATGCATCTCTTGGCTCCTACATCTACCTAAATATCCTTCTCTTTGTGAAAATTCTTTATCTTTGTGAGGGTTGTGTATCCTTGAGGGTTGTGTATCCTTGAGGGTTGTGTATCCTTGAGGGTTGTGTATCCTTGAGGGTTGTGTATCCTTGAGGGTTGTGTATCCTTGAGGGTTGTGTATCCTTGAGGGTTGTGTATCCTTGAGGGTTGTGTATCCTTGAGGGTTGTGTATCCTTGAAGGTTGTGTATCCTTGAGGGTTGTGTATCCTTGAGGGTTGTGTATCCTTGAGGGTTGTGTATCCTTGAGGGTTGTGTATCCTTGAGGGTTGTGTATCCTTGAGGGTTGTGTATCCTTGAGGGTTGTGTATCCTTGAGGGTTGTGTAACATTTTGTTGACCAGACCACACACTAGAAGGTGATGGGACGACGACGTTTCGGTCCGTCCTGGACCATTCTCAAGTCGATTGTGATGAGGAAGTAGAGACAGGCAATAAATAGGCAAGAGAGAGCTGAGGAGCAAAGTAAGGTGTAGTAGGGGATAGTAATAATAATAAGAGCTGCAGAAGGCCTATTGGCCCATATGAGGCAGCTCCTATTATAACCACCGAATGAGAAGGAGATAGGAATAAGAAGAGGATAGCAAGGGAGCGCAGGAGAAGAGAAAGAAAGAAAATAGAAGGGGTAGGCTTATGTTAGGTCACGTTTGTTACAAAGATTAGAGCATTTGAGTATATACTGTGAAAGGGAAGAGTCCACAGCAACAAAGCCAGGACTCAAGTTCATGTTGGGTACATTGTGTATTAGAGCCGATTCCATAAGACGGCGTCTGTGTAGAGTAGAGGCAGGAAAGATTATTTTGGAGGAAGACCAATCAATGGGATGATTAGAATCCCTCACATGGCAGAAGAGAGCATTGTTAGTGTCTGCAAACTTAACACTTCTCTTGTGTTCTTAAGTCTGTCATTCAGTGTACGCTTGTGTAACATTTGTTTATTTATACGAGTTTGGCTGATAAAACTCTGAGTTTAGTGGTTTTTGATGTTTATTTAATATGATCTTGGTTACAGCAGTCAGTTGGAGATGTAATGACGTGTCATGATAGCCGAGACAAGGCCTAGAGCATAGAGCAGAGAGCTTGAGTGAGGCCAGGGAAAAGAGAGCTCAAATGTGAGATGAGAGCTGGAAGCTCGAATATGGCCAGTATATGGCTGTTTGCTCTGTAGTGAGGCTGAAGCATCTTGTGAGAGTAGGAGCTGGACTCATCATGTTAAATTGTTGCTGGTGAATGTCGATGATATTGAAGATCCGAGGTGTATCTCTAGGGCATCTGTTCCGAACCACTACAGTGGTGCCTCGATTAACGAGTTTAATCCGTTCTGGCACCGAGCTCGTCATGTGGGAAACTTGTCTTGCAAAACAACAACAAAACTGTCGTCGGAGGTGTCCGAGAACCAGCGGGAACACTCGTTAATAGAGCAAAAGCTCGTCAGTCGAGACATATGTTCTGCGAGTGGCTTGCTCGTTACTCGAAATGCTCATAACTGGAGCCGCTCGTCACTCGAGGTTCCACTGTATTCAAGTTAGACTGATGACTGACAGCACTTTCGTTCTTGGGACTTATATTACACGGTTCACCCGACAGGCCAAGACAAACATCGTCTATAACAAGTTACCTCTCAGCATCCTCGGTGATGCCTGTACACTTGGAAAGAGATTTCAATTGTAATTAGCGCATATAGGATTAGTGTAGAATTTCTTGGAATGTGAAATTCTTAGAGATGTGGAATTAACAAGCACATAATTGCTGGCACTGAAACTTCTGAGAATTTGGAGCAAGTACAGTATATTACTTTTAATATAGTTGCTACAGTTCTTTATCCTTGTGATGGTTCCTTATCCTTGACACTTCTTTATCCTTGTGACGCTTGTTTATCCTTGTGACGGTTCTTTATTCTTGTGACACTTCTTTATCCTTGTGACACTTCTTTATCCTTGTTACGGTTCTTTATCCTTGTGATGCTTCTTTATCCCTTTGACAGTTCTTTATCCTTGTGAGAGTTCTGTTCATTTCATGATTCTGTATCCTTGAGGGTTCTGTATCATTGGGGTTCTGTACCATTGAGGGTTCTATATCCTTGTGAAGGTTATCCTTGTGAGAACTTTTTATCCTTGTGTGTTTTTTATCCTTATGAGGGTTCTTTATCATTATGAGGGTTCTTTACCCTCATGAGGGCTATGTATCCTTGTGAGGGCTATGAATCCTTGTGAGGGTTCCGTATCCTTGTGAGGGCTATGAATCCTTGTGAGGGTTCTGTATCCTTGTGAGGGCTATGAATCCTTGTGAGGGTTCCGTATCCTTGTGAGGGCTATGAATCCTTGTGAGGGTTCCGTATCCTTGTGAGGGCTATGAATCCTTGTGAGGGTTCTTTACCCTCATGAGGGCTATGTATCCTTGTGAGGGGTTCCGTATCCTTGTGAGGGCTATGAATCCTTGAGGTTCTGTATCCTTGTGAGGGCTATGAATCCTAGTGAGGGTTCTGTATCCTTGTGAGGGCTATGAATCCTTGTGAGGGTTCCGTATCCTTGTGAGGGCTATGAATCCTTGTGAGGGTTCTGTATCCTTGTGAGGGCTATGAATCCTTGTGAGGGGTCCGTATCCTTGTGAGGGCTATGAATCCTTGTGAGGGTTCTGTATCCTTGTGAGGGCTATGAATCCTTGTGAGGGTTCTGTATCCTTGTGAGGGCTATGAATCCTTGTGAGGGGTTCTGTATCCATGTGAGGGTTATGAATCCTTGTGAGGGGTCCGTATCCTTGTGAGGGTTCTGTATCCTTGAGGGCTATGAATCCTTGTGAGGGGTTCTGTATCCTTGAGGGCTATGAATTCTTGTGAGGGGTTCTGTATCCTTGTGAGGGGTTCTGTATCCTTGTGAGGGGTTCTGTATCCTTGTGAGGGGTTCTGTATCCTTGTGATGGGTTCTGTATCTTTGTGAGGGGTTCTGTATCCTTGTGAGGGGTTCTGTATCTTTGTGAGGGTTCTGTATCATTGTGAGGGTTTTGTATCCTTGAGGGGTTCTGTATCCTTGTGAGTGTTCTGTATCCTTGTGAGGGTTCTGTATCCTTGTGAGGGTTCTGTATCCTTGTGACGGTTCTGTATCCTTGTGAGGGGTTCTGTATTATTGTGAAGGTTCTGTATCCTTGTGACGGTTCTGTATCCTTGTGAGGGGTTCTGTATCCTTGTGAGGGGTTCTGTATCATTGTGAGGGGTTCTGTATCATTGTGAGGGGTTCTGTATCATTGTGAGGGGTTCTGTATCCTTGTGAGGGGTTCTGTATCCTTGTGAGGGGTTCTGTATCCTTGTGAGGGGTTCTGTATCCTTGTGAGGGGTTCTGTATCCTTGTGAGGGGTTTTGTATCCTTGTGAGGGGTTTTGTATCCTTGTGAGGGGTTCTGTATCCTTGTGAGGGGTTCTGTATCCTTGTGAGGGGTTCTGTATCCTTGTGAGGGGTTCTGTATCCTTGTGAGGGGTTCTGTATCCTTGTGAGGGGTTCTGTATCCTTGAGGGGTTCTGTATCCTTGTGAGTGGTTCTGTATCCTTGTGAGTGGTTCTGTATCCTTGTGAGGGGTTCTGTATCCTTGTGAGGGGTTCTGTATCCTTGTGAGGGGTTCTGTATCCTTGTGAAGGGTTCTGTATCCTTGTGAGGGGTTCTGTATCCTTGTGAGGGGTTCTGTATCCTTGTGAAGGGTTCTGTATCCTTGTGAGGGGTTCTGTATCCTTGTGAGGGGTTCTGTATCCTTGTGAGGGGTTCTGTATCCTTGTGAGGGGTTCTGTATCCTTGTGAGGGGTTTTGTATCCTTGTGAGGGGTTTTGTATCCTTGTGAGGGGTTCTGTATCCTTGTGAGGGGTTCTGTATCCTTGTGAGGGGTTCTGTATCCTTGTGAGGGGTTCTGTATCCTTGTGAGGGGTTCTGTATCCTTGTGAGGGGTTCTGTATCCTTGTGAGGGGTTTTGTATCCTTGTGAGGGGTTTTGTATCCTTGTGAGGGGTTCTGTATCCTTGTGAGGGGTTCTGTATCCTTGTGAGGGGTTCTGTATCCTTGTGAGGGGTTCTGTATCCTTGTGAGGGGTTCTGTATCCTTGTGAGGGGTTCTGTATCCTTGTGAGGGGTTCTGTATCCTTGTGAGGGGTTCTGTATCCTTGTGAGGGGTTCTGTATCCTTGTGAGGGGTTCTGTATCCTTGTGAGGGGTTCTGTATCCTTGTGAGGGGTTCTGTATCCTTGTGAGGGGTTCTGTATCCCTGTGAGGGGTTTTGTATCCCTGTGGGGGTTTTGTATCCCTGTGAGGGGTTTTGTATCCCTGTGAGGGGTTCTGTATCCCTGTGAGGGGTTCTGTATCCCTGTGAGGGGTTCTGGATCCTTGTGAGAGGTTCTGGATCCTTGTGAGAGGTTCTGGATCCTTGAGGGGTTCTGTATTCTTTTGAGAATTCTGTATCTTGTGAGGATTCTGTATTCTTTTGAGAATTCTGTATCTTGTGAGGGTTCTGTATCCTTGTGAGGGTTCTGTATCCATGTGAAGGTTCTGTATCCTTGTGAGGGTTCTGTATCCTTGTGAGGGCTTCTGTATCCCTGTGAGGGGGTTCTGTATCCCTGTGAGGGGTTCTGTATCCCTGTGAGGGGTTCTGTATCCCTGTGAGGGGTTCTGTATCCCTGTGAGGGGTTCTGTATCCCTGTGAGGGGTTCTGTATCCCTTTGAGGGGTTC
>WNGS01164437.1:31732889-31768726 GCA_020271785.1 Procambarus virginalis
CGCGGAGGTTCTCTTCGGTCCTTGCCTCTGTGGGGTTGGTCCCTTCGAGTGGCTCGTCTACTGGATTCTCGGGTTTGGCTCTCCGTGCGGTTCACGTCCGGGGAGTGTCCAACGTTCTGGCGGACGGTCTGTCTCGCTTCATTCCCCTTTCCACGGAGTGGACGGTCGACGACGCCTCGTTTCGTTGGATCTGCCAGACGTACGGTCTCCCAGATGTGGACCTCTTCGCGTCGGCGTGGTCTCGGCGTCTCCCGATTTATGTGACTCCCTTCCCCGACTGCGAGGCGTTCGCGGTGGATGCCTTTCAGCAGGACTGGTCGAGGTGGGGTTACCTGTACCTCTTTCCTCCGGTCCAGCTGTTGCTTCGAGTTCTGGTCCAATTGGAGACTTTCTCAGGGAGGGTAGTCCTTGTGGCCCCTTGGTGGCCAGCCCAGCCTTGGTTTCCTGTGCTCCTCGCTCGGTGCCCGAACCCGGGACGTTTCCCGCGGCTCCGCCTCTTTCAGAAGGTCGGTCCGGTCCGGTACAGGGCTGGTTCGCTCTTCTCCTCTGCTCTTCGCGTCTGGTCTTTTTGACGCGGGTGTATCACCATTTCTATGGTGATCAGGTGGCTTCATTGATGGTGTCCCACCTGAGAGCTTCGTCTAGGCGGCAGTATGAGGTTTCCTGGCGTTCTTTTCGCCACTTTCTGGCTCTTCGTAGGTTGTCTTTTCTTTCGGATCGGGTTGTTTTGTCCTTTCTTTCTTGGCTTTTTCAGGACCGTCATTTGATGCCTAATACTGTCGCCTCGTATCGTGCGGCGCTGGCGGAGCCGCTCGCGCTTGCTTTTGGGGTGGATGTCACTTCCGCCCCTTTTCGCAAGCTTTCTCGTGCTATGTTTCACCTCCGGCCTGCTCATGCGCCTCCTGAGCCGTCCTGGTCCTTGGACCGGGTGCTCTCCTATCTTTCCTCCTCTCGTTTTGTGGTGGCCCTTCGGTTCCTGATTGTTTTTCCAAGGCTTTGTTTTTGTTGGCTTTGGCCTCTGGGGGCCGGGTAGGGGAGCTTCATGCTCTCCTCCGGCGCAGGGGTTTCTGCTCTTTCGGTCCTGGGGGTAAGTTTGTCCGTTTACAGCCTTCTCCTTCTTTTCTGGCGAAGAACGAGACGGCTGCTTTCCGGAGGGGTCCATGGGTCATTGATGCTTGGTTGGTTCGGCCGGGGTGCATCATGTGTTGTGTCCTGTTGCGGCGCTTCGCCGTTACTTGCGCGCTTCGGCCGGTGTGGCTGGGGATGCGCTTTGGGTTGATCCAGTTTCCCTCGTTCCCTGTTCCAGGGCTCGGGTCTCCCAGGTTGTCCGCAGGGTTATTAAATCTAGCCAGCCTGCGGTCTATCCTCGCGCCCATGACGTTAGGAAGTATGCGGCTTTGGCTGCTGTGTTTGGTAATATGTCTTGGGCAAATATTCGGGCGCGTGGTTTTTGGAAATCGAACAGGGTCCTGGCCGCCCGTTATTTGGTGAACGTCCCTGCTCCTCGGCGTTCTTGTGTTGCTTTGGGTCGCAGGTTGCAGCCAGTTGTCTCGACTTCGCGTTGAGGAGTTTGTGGCCGCCGCCTCCCGGGTAAGTCCCTCTTTTTCCTTCTCTTTGGGTAATTAGCTCCAGGGAGCCGTAGGGGCTCCCCACAGAAAACCAGCGTTGAATGTAATGAAACGCCATTTTCTGGGTGAGCCCCGGAGGCTCCCTGGCTACCCTCCCTCCCGTCCGGTCGGCGGATTTTTCGCGTTGGTTGAAGCCTAGTTTCCGAACTGAAGGCAGCCGGCGCGGTGAGGTCGGGGCCCCCCCCTCCCCCTCCCGGGGAGGGGAGGGCTGCGCGGACAACCGGCGCGGCAGTAAAGTGATTGTTTGATTGTTTTCCTTGTGATTGTAGGGAGTTTTTCTACCTTTCTGTTCGGTTTGTTGTAGTTTTCTACCATGTGGGGTTTGTTTTGTTACGCCTACCTTTCTGGGTGCCTAACCCCGGTCGATGGCAGATAAGGAAAACCCCCAACTATATGGGGTTTTCCAGGGCCATTGCTCCCTGAAACCTCTCTGAAGGGGCCAGGTTCTGGCGCTGGTCCCTGGTAGGTCTGAACTCCATAGCTAGTGTCCCGGTCTAACATAACATACATTAGCCCGATAAGCTCCAGGGAGCCTCCGGGGCTCACCCAGAAAATGGCGTTTCATTACATTCAACGCTGGTTTTTTCGTCGGCTCTTTTCCTTTTGGGCATTTGCCTCTGGGGGTCGGGTCGCTGTGTTTTCCTGCTCCTTTGGTTTTAGCGTTTTGGTTGTTTGGGTGGTGTCCGCCTCCCGGTTCCGTCCCTTTGATCTTCCTCTGTGGGTAGTTAGCTCCGGGGAGCCGACGGGGCTCCCCCCAGAAAACCAGCGTTGAATGTAATGAAACGCCATTTCTGGGTGAGTCCCGGAGGCTCCCCGGCAACCCTCCCTCCCTCCGGTCGGCGGTTTTTCGCGTGTCTTGACATCCAGCCTCAGAACTGATGGGTGGATAGCCGGCGTGGGAGGTCTGGGGCTCCACCTTCCCCCTCCCGGGGAGGGGGGAGCTGCGCAGACAGCGGCGCGGTGACGTGTGACGTCACACTAGTTTGCTTGTTTTTCTGTTTGGGAGTTCTATCCACTAGTTCGGATTTTGGTAGCAATTTTAACCAGAATAGGGGTTTGTTTTGTGGCGCTTACCTTTCTGGGTGCCTGTCCCGGTCGATGGCAGACATAGAATGCTTCCAACCACACGGGGGCTTCTATAGGCCATTGCTCCCCGTGCCTCTCTGAGGGGGCCCGGTTCTGGCCGTGGTCTCCGGTAGGCCTAAGAACTCCATACACATGACTGATGCCAAAGTCTGAAATTAGCATATCAGCCTGGGATAGCTCCGGGGAGCCTCCGGGACTCACCCAGAAAATGGCGTTTCATTACATTCAACGCTGGTTTTTTTAATGGAGTTAGTGAGCTTTTTTTCATTTTATAAAGGCAGCGTTGTTTACGAATTGTATCACGCTTGTCTTTTGTGAGACGATGCAATACGAGATATTATGTACTGTACAGTGCTTGTTTGTGGAATACACTTGTGCCGTCATATATGTGCATTCTTATTATTAAACTGCTTAGCAAATTTAAACCTTTTGTTTGAAGGAATAGGTATTTGGGAGATATTAACACTAAAGTAGCAAACTTTGCCTTGGACTACATTATTGATAGGACCACTTTAACAACAGTATTAATAGGACCACTGTAATAACAGTATTGATAAGACCACTATAATAACAGTATTGATAGGACCACTATAGCAACAGTATTGATAGGATCACTATAGCAACAGTATTGACAGGACCACTATAGCAACAGTATTGATAGGATCACTATAGCAACAGTATTGACAGGACCACTATAGCAACAGTATTGATAGGACCACTATAACAACAGTATTGACAGGACCACTATAGCAACAGTATTGATAGGACCACTATAGCAACAGTATTGACAGGACCACTATAGCAACAGTATTGACAGGACCACTATAGCAACAGTATTGACAGGACCACTATAGCAACAGTATTGACAGGACCACTATAACAACAGTATTGATAGGATCACTATAGCAACAGTATTGATAGGACCACTATAGCAACAGTATTGATAGGACCACTATAACAACAGTATTGATAGGATCACTATAGCAACAGTATTGATAGGACCACTATAACAACAGTATTGATAGGATCACTATAGCAACAGTATTGATAGGACCACTATAGCAACAGTATTGATAGGACACCTATAGCATCAGTATTGATAGGACACCTATAGCATCAGTATTGATAAGACCACTATAGCAACAGTATTGATAGGACCACTATAATAACATTATTGATAAGACCACCATAATAACAGTATTGATAGGACCACTATAGCAACAGTATTGATAGGACCACTATAGCAACACTATTGGTAGGACCACTATAAAAATATTGAAGATGTAACTACTGTAATGTGCTGTACTGTGCTCTTTAAGGCATATTTTTAAAAACCACTGTAGATTTTTATCTAAGAAAATTTAATACACGTTTTGTAAAGATTTTTAATTTTTTTTAAATTAAGCTTTGTTTGCATGAGCCTCAGTCGGAGTGAGCAAACGTGAATGCTTTAAACATCTCCGTGTGTGTCTCAACGTTAAACTTTCTCTTTGTATTGTAAAATCTCTGTAAAAAAATAACAGAATGTACCACAAGGAATATCAGCCCAACGGGCTGATATTCCTTGTGGTACATTGTTATTTTTTCGAGGGGATTTCTTCAGGTGTATTATATTGAAAGTAGCAGTAATCCATAGGTCTGGTCTCTGGTAGGACCATACAGTGTGCTAATTAGCTACCCAGTGGGCACTGTTACTTGAAAGCAACCAATGTTACATAATTTTAGATTGTAATGTCAGTTGCTTTTAACGAATAGTGCCCACTAGGTAGTGGTTGGGAAAGTTATTGTCTAAACAGTTAATATGATTATTTTAAAGTTTAATTTAAGATACGTTGTGCACATTTGTAAGATTAGAAGATCTGAATAACCCTTACTGTAGCAAAGTTATATGTAACATTTTAAGAGTGCCTCTTGTCTGGAACACGATATCTGACAGGGTTAGAAGCAAGAATGACTCGTCATTGTAATAATGCACTGTAATGTAATTCTTGTCAGAGAGTAGTTTTGATATGAATTGTTTAAAAATCATTATCATTTATTAATTGTAGTCCTTTAAGTGAAATGACACTAAAGTGTACTTCACTCTCATTCAAATTGATTTAATCTAAGAATTCATAATGATGTTCCCTTAAGTTGTGTGTGTACCAGTTTCAGTTTAGTTCATTTATTATGCACCCCATACCCATCCTGTGGGCGGTAGTGGAAAGGGTTACAGAGGTCTTAATTTAATCAAAACACTATTTTGTACATTATGGGGGGGCGAGTTTTATTGTTCTGCACCGAGGTGAATTATAAGAGACTTTTGAATCTATTTTTATCAGTTATAGCAGGATAACTTTTCTTGGTAGATGTACAAAAAATGGCTTTGTCAACAGCTATTAAATTTCCCATAAGAGTCACGTGTCAGGCAAATTTGATGTCTTTGTAAGGACAAGAGGCACAATATAAGTAAATTTATAATGAATTACATATACAATACAGTACTGTACTGTATTGTACATTGAATTTAGGAAAAGTTTAATGTTACTCATTTTACATCTATAACTTTCTGGAAAAAACTGCGCCTCATTATGCATGTCTACTATGTCATTAATGCCATAGGATGTGAGGCGGTAAGTAAATGTTCCCCGGTGTGCGAGTGTTCACTGCTGGGCATCTCATATTTACGTTTTAAATTTCTTGTGGAATTTTTGTTCTTAAGTCTATAGTATTTGGTTCCATATTTATTGTGTTGGTTATCTTGGTCTCTTCATGTTGGCAACTCTCCTATCTATCTTTGCTCAAAATTTCTTAGTCTCACGGAGAACCAATCATAACCGAGACAAAAATGTCCGTATTTCTCAAGACTATTGTATGTGTACACTATTACACTTTGGAGTTTTGCCATTTTCTGTGTTTATTTCTCTTGGTGAAATTTCTAAGCTAATTAAATTTTGTCCAAACTCATCAATTGCCTTCATGCATGTGCATGTAACATATGTTTATGTAAATTCACTAGTATTTTCAAGTGCAAGCTTATAATTCAGCTACTTCTTTTCATTCATAAATTTGAAACCGAAGGTGGTTGAGTGCACTATGTATCTTAAGTTAATATACTCTACAGGGGAGGACATTGTCCTTAAGAGTGAGCACTGCCTGAAGGACTTCTCTGCTCGTGAGGATTACGCAGTATTAAAGAGACTTAATATAACCTTATATGTTATGTTAATGTTGTGTATATATATGTGTGTGCATATATATATATATATATTTTTTTTCTTGCAGAGATGCTGCAGAATTACTGTAGTTCTAGTTCTGCTATGGTTGTATATTAAATACTTCAAGATATTAAATGCTTAACAGCCATCCAAAATTATAATAATGATTAATTTTATTGAGGAGTTCATGAACTGTATGCATACTGGTGATTTCGTTGGGGTGAATTGCAGACAAAAATCTTGAATCATTGTAATTAGTGGAAAACCCCATGGATCATCACTTTTATTTACAGGTGATTTACAGTCATGCACAGAAAATATATTGACCAAATTTGGTAAATGTTTCATACATTTGAAGAACATTAATATACTCCATGACTATATACACCTAATAACTTTGAATCTAGGGTCAGATTGGTATTACCAAATAAACACTGGGAAGATGGGCTACCACGAGCATAACTCTCATCCTGTAACTACACTTGGGTAATTACACACATAGGTAGGCATCATGACTTTTGATGGGAATATCCTGTATAACAAATCTACTTAGCTTTTATAATAGGCCTGCAGGGATTTATAGGAAAGAGATGGTTGGGCTGACTGCATCTGTTTGGGGACAAAAAAAAAAATGTTGATAAGAGTCCCACACAAGTGGGTGTTCTGGAAGCTATAAGATACAGATAGGGTGACTAACAGACTACTGACACAACGGTAAAATGACAGGGAAATTGAATATGGTATACGAGGCAATGTTCAATATCACACTGAATAAATGTTACTGAGTATCACAGGATTCAGTATAAGCACCAGTAATGTTGACTTAAAAGTTCTAGGGAATATAAAAGATATAGATGACCGTCATGCCCTTCAAGATGACTGGAACAAATAAGTGAATGGAGCAAAATGTGGCAAAACATGTTTTGGAATGCCTACCTTTCTGGGTGCCTGACCTGGTAGATGAGACATAGACTGCTTCCAATTACATGGGGATGTCTATAAGCCATTGCTCCTCGTGTCTCATCTGAAGGGGGCCAGGTTCTGGCTCTGGTCCCCGGTAGGCGTATAACTCCATCGATTGACTGTTACCACAGTCTAATATATGCACATCAGCCTAGTATAGCTCTGGGGAGCCAAAGGGGCTCAACAGAAAAGCACGTCAACAAAATTGAAAAGGTGCAAAGATTTACAAGAATGTAAAATAACTTCATTTCTATGTTCTCTCTTAACCCCCAATGTACCTTTTGTATATTAATAAATAAATAAATAAATAAATACACATGGTACCAAATGGTTTCCAGACCTAAACAAAAAATAGTTACAGTATGAGAAGAAAGTAGAGGTGTTAAGATAGTAAGCCAAAGATAGATGCAATAAATGAAGCAATATGATCACTATATTCAAAATTGTGACAAAAATTATCATAGTTGACAAGGAGAAATTTTAAAACCTTTAAAACAAGAGGCCACAAACTCGAGGTAAGAAAACAAAGGTGCTGAAAATATTTGGACAGTTCTCATATGAGAACAGAATTCTGGAAAGTTGGAACAACTTGTGTGAAAAGATGGAAGATGCCAAAATCATCAATAGTTTCCAGTGTCATATGACAAATATTATATGGTGGGCAGAATGCCATAAACCAAGCAAACTGCCATAAAAATTAATGTAGTTACATCCTGTAACTACATTAATTTTATTACACACAAAAACATACAACATAAAACACATGATGAAATTTTCAGCAAACTAGCATCGATACCGACTTTTCAAATGTAAATTAAGAGTACTGTATATAGAAAAGTGTTTAGAGGAGAATTAGAAAATATCTTTGGAAGCTTGACAGAAGTAAGGCAATTGAAGCAGATGGAACCTCATCTTGGGTACTAAGGGAATGTGCCCCGCTGCAGATTATCTTCCAAACATCCTTATGAACACGGAAACTTATTTGACGTGTGGACAAAGGCAAATATAGTACCACTCTTTCAGACTGGCAAATGTGGTAGTAAAAGCACTAGAAATAGTACTAAGATTCAAGCAGCCAGAGAACCTGGAAGGTAATGACATAATAACGAAGAAACAATTTGGATTTTGAACAGGACGATGTTTTGTAACAAATCGACTTTTTTCTACAGTAGAGCCACAGAAATATTACAAGAAATTTCTTGTAATATTTTTGTGTTACAGAAATATTAGCTGACGAACTCCTGAGTACCTACCCTGCCAACACACAACGTAACGGTCCCTATGATTCCCTTATTACAACTTCTAACAAGATTTAACAACTTTATTACAACGTTTTATATGATGTATTAGAACGTTGATACAACTGGCTATATATTAGTTGTTACAATGTTAGGTGTTAAAGCTCGGTCGAACGTTGTAACAACGTCGTAGTTTTGTCGTGTGTTTAGCAGTTACTTACTGCTAGGTGAACAGAGACTTTAGGTGAAAGGAAATGTACCCAACCATTTCTGTCCCACCCCGGATTCAAACCCGGAATTCTCAATTGCAAGTCTTTAACAAACTTGACTGTACTACTGGGACCCTCACCAGAGAGTTCAGAGTTCTGTAAGTAGGTTTGCAGATGATGTAAAGTTTCTAGGGAGAATCAGGGACTTAAATGACTGTATTGCCCTCCAAAAGGACCTGGACAAAATGAGCGAGTGGAGCAATGCATAGCAGATGGAATTCAACATGAATAAATGTCACAAAGGAATGAGGAACAGAAGACAACAGACCTCACTTAATACATATTATGTGAAAAGATATAAAAATCTTTGACAAGGAAGGAGATCTGGGAGTAGTTCTGGATAGTAAACTGTTGCCAGAGGATCACATAAAGGGCATTGTGAGAAGAGTGTATGCTATGCTAGCAAATTTCAGAACCATGTTTGACTGTTTGGACAGAGAAATATTAAAGAAAACTGTTCACACAATTAGACCAAAAATAGTGCCCATATCTCAGAAGTGCATGAACAAATTAGAAAGGGTGCAAAGACATTTTACTAAGTGGCCCCTGAAATTTAAGAACATAAGCTATATGGGGAGAGCTAGAGGCATTGAACTTGCCAAAACCAGATGATAGGAGGAAAAGAGCTGATGTTATGTTACATACAAAATAGTAATAGGAATTAACAAAATAGACAAAGAGGCTTTTTGAAACTTGGAGCTTCTCATTTGCAAACAGAGTTATGCAAGAAGGCAATGGATACCAAAATTATCAGTATTTTCAAAGCATCATATGACAAAGATTGCTGGAAAGATGGGACACCACAAGCATACTCTCATCCTGTAATTATACATGGGTATTTACACAAAAACACATAATCACTCTGAACTTAGGTCTGTTGTTTGAGGTATTTGAAAATTATTAAGAAAGATTAACATACTATTTGTGGAAATTTCATAATATGATGTATTTACAATGTTTCATAAATATTAATCCTAATGTCTGGCACAGATTTGTTATGGATTTCGTTTGTACAGTACCTTTATGTGTGTGTCTCCATTCCTTCCCTTTTGTCATAATTTACTTTTGTAATTTCTGATTTGCTAGCGGGAACAGGGGCAGCCAAGGGGGCGGTGCTGGTGGCGGAGATTTTGTGTCGAACATGGCAGCATCAGTTATTGGCAATCTCTTCAGGTAGAGCTCATGCACTCCGATATTTTACTTTTAGATTTTTATCAATACAGTATTCAATACAATATTACAGTAGAAATGATGTTACTGCTAAAATGGATATTAATATGTACGTGGATATAATACTGATTTATGGGCATAGTATCTTGGTATCAGTGCTTTCTGGTTTACAAATTATCCAAATTAACTCCTATAGCGGTGACTCTGGTCAGTCAACCACAGAGAGGACTGGTTTCGATACTAGGATGGTTTCGGGGATTGTTGCCAACGTAGTCAGGAATGTCAGGTATAGTACTGGTACTGCCTTATTTCAGGCATAGGTCACATGCACTCATGCGTTTATAAACATTTTGCCTCTCAATTGTTTTGAGTATATGATGCTAGATGATTAAAACTTTTGACATCATAATCATATTTGTATGAGGCAAAACAAATGTTGATGTTGTAATTGTCTTTGTATAAGGCAAAAACAAATTTGTTTAAAATATTTAATATTTTTATATCCCCTAATTTCTATGTGCTTGGGTTGGTTGCATTTAGGGGTCGGCCTCAGGCACCTGGAGGTGAGGCCGATGGTGTCAACGATGATATTGTGGCAGCTGTAACCTCCTCAGTCATCAAGGAAATTGTCAGGTAGCGGAGGAATGTTATTAGTACAGTATAGACGTCTGTGATAATAGCTGTTTAAACTAAAACATTTGTTAATGTGACTGTCAAATATATTTGAATGGGTTTGTTTATATAGTGACTAAAGTGACATTATTATATTGGAAGAAAGGAAATGGAACTAATTTAGGTTATGTCTCTATTTCACTGTAGTCAAGACAGTGAGGGTAAAATACTTCCATCAAATGATGCAAATGCAAATAGCTCGATCGTCAGTGGTATTGCTTCTAAAATCGTCCAGAATATAATGAGGTAAAATATGACATGATGTTTTGTATTATTATGTACATGAAATATACATTACTGGTACATTACATGAGTGTACAATGATAAAATATTAAAAAAAAATAAAATGAAATAAAACATTTCCCCCAATTAAATGTCCTAAATTGCTGTTATGCAATATTACAATTTTGATAACAGAATAATCTTTGAGCATGGCAAGTGAAATTTGACTACTGATAACAAAACAATAAATAACTCAGATGACAGAGGCCTACTGCAAGCAGGGTATTAAGACTGATTTGTTATAAATACCGTACTAACATTTAATCCTAGTGATGAGAGTAATGACGAGAGAGTGAAGGCAGTCCAGAAAGGAGAGGTTGACAGCAGCTTCTTGAATGGGATCATCTCCAGTGTGATTAGTGGAATGATTGGGTAGCCTGGACCATTACTTTATTTGTTCTATTGACGTATTATGATACATATGGCTAACATAATATTCTAATATATTTGTGACTAATAAGAATAATCCTCTGAAGTGGTTATATGCTAACTTTTTTTTTTCCATTCGTGCTCAACACTGGAATTCCCAGGTAACTGAGTAACATCTGTTCTGCATGATGTTAGTATTAGACAGCTGTTGTGTTCCTCTGCATGCTTTTCCTGCCTGGCACTTAATTGTGTACTCTTTAATTTGCTGACTGCATTTTACAGGGGCTGAAGGTCGAGATGGAGAGATGACAGTACTTAATTATTTTTATATTGTTTTATAGAAAAGTTTTGCTTATAGTCTGTTTTGTGTATGCTCATTAGGCATGATTGATGGGCATTCTTTTTCTGCATCTATTTTATTTTGTATATATTTACATTTTGTTGCTTGGTCCTCACTATCAGTGGTCGACAAGGTGGAAGTGGCGGTGGCGGTGCAATTAGCAATAATCTGATCTCTGGCATAGCTTCTCAGTACATCGGTAATTTGATCAGGTAAGTTATTTCCTTGCAAAGTATTTTACTAGCTAATTTATTGTCTTCAATAGACACTTTAATTTCTAGATATTGTCTTTTATAAACTTTGAGACATTTTTGTATTCTTATGAATTGCTACACGCTACATAGTGTTCATCCAACTATTTATCTATCCATCTATGTGTTGAGTATTTGTTTAAGTTACCGTCTCCAAACAATATTGTGGCAAAGATATACCCATATGGAAACAGAGCTAGAAAGAGATGTGGGCTTGCTTGTGCCACCAAACAATATTCTTGGCACTTTTTTCATTTGAAACTACCTGTACTTGCATATAATTAAGTGTCCATTTAGTGTTTTAAGAATAATAGTCACTTTGTTTTCTGTTTCACTACAAATGTTTTTTAAATGAGTTGCTTCCAATTGTTTAAATTTTTTCCTTTACAATGAAATAATACTTTTCTGGAAGGGCCCCATTGGTAACTCCCGCATGCTGCGCACAGGTATATGTAGTCGTCAGACTTTCGGTACCACACTAGACTCTTATCAGTTCAAGAGAGCCAATTAGAGACAGTACTAGAATTTAGTCCACTCATTAGAGGAGAGGGAGAGCCTCGAGATCTAGGATCACCACACTAACCAAGAGAAAGACCACCATATAAGTAGAATTCTCCAAAACAGACAAGTGTATGGGTCATACCAGCTATGCTGGCCCTATGTAAAGAATCTCTACCGAGGCGAACCTCTGATTCGTCACACCTGATCACACGATGGTAGCCTTATCCTGGGTGGCCCACCCTAATATTCATATTTGGTGTTGCCGTATCCAGTACTGTGCTGCTCTACTGGGCGCAGAGTCTTCATTTCAGATAAGTACTCACCTAGTTGCGCTTGTGGGGATTGAGCTTTGTCTCTTTGGTCCCGCCTCTCGACTGTCAATCAATTGGTAGGTCTTGGTCTTCCTCTAGACCTCTACACGGGATAAGTGTAGGTCTTCCTTTGGGCATAGTTTTGAGTAAGAGCCATTACTGCTTTTGTTCCTTTAGGCTTCACATGCATGTAAAGATGATTGGAACAAGTTAAGTAAGGTGGTGCCAACACCATCAATAGTTTCAAAGAGTCATATGACAAAGAGTGCTGGGAAGATGGAACACCACAAGTGTAGCTCTCATCCTACAACTACACTTAGGTAATTACCTTGTGTGTGCCATGTGTTTAGTGTTTGCAAAGAACCAGGGTTTTCTTCCTTGGTTGCCATTATCATTGCCCTTGACTTTTTTGAGATATATACAAGAGTTGTTACATTCTTGTACAGCCACTAGTACGTGTAGCATTTCGGGCAGGTCCCTGGAATATGATCCCCCACCACAAAGAATCGTTGTTACAACCAAGTACTGTACACATTTTACTGTTGCGTTAAACAGCTACAGTTAAGGATTGATGCCTAGTAAATCCTCCCCGGCCAGGATGCGAACCCATGACAAAGCGCTAGCAGAACGCCAGGCGAGTGTCTTACCACTACACCACGGAGACTTTAGCCAGGGTTATCTTCCCTGGGAAGATTCATGTGCACTCTCTTTTGAGGCTCATTCTGTGGAGGGGCCTTGCCCTGGGTAATGCTACTCCACAGGTCCCGGTGTGTAGGGTTGACCATTTTCGTGTGTTCTGGCTGCATTCTTGCTGAGCCTTTCTTATTGGGGGGGGGACATGGTGTTGTGTAGTGTCACAGGCATGCTGTTGTGTAGTGTCACAGGCACGCTGTTGTGTAGTGTCGCAGACACGCTGTTGTGTAGTGTCGCAGACACGCTGTTGTGTAGTGTCACAGGCACGCTGTTGTGTAGTGTCGCAGACACGCTGTTGTGTAGTGTCGCAGACACGCTGTTGTGTAGTGTCGCAGACACGCTGTTGTGTAGTGTCACAGGCACGCTGTTGTGTAGTGTCGCAGACACGCTGTTGTGTAGTGTCAGACATGCTTGGAGTTTGTCCTTCATCATGTGCTCCCAGGTTGGGGGCTCGAGGTGGGTCTCGTGAGAATCCTAGTGCTCGGCCTCCTTGCATGGTCTTGTGGATAGGTAACTCAAATTTTCCTCTTGCAGTTTGTTTAATTAGAGGTGACCATAGCTTTATCCTCTTCTAACCCTGTTATTGTAGTTTGTAAAAGGAAGAAACAAAAATTAACATTAATATTTAAAAAAAATGACATGCAACTCAAATATATTGTAAACAATATGTGACTTCCCAGGTACTCATCAGACTTGGTGGTTCCTGCTGGGTACTTTTCCTTCCTTCTGGCAATTACCTTACTTTTCTGCCTGTGGTGTTTCTTTGAATTTTTGTTCTGGGCTCTCCAACTTTGCCAGGGTCATTACCGGTTCCACGTTTCATTCTCTGCCTCTCAGATCTGTCCCTGTACCCTCCCTGTCTCATGCTCTTTATAGCTGCTGTCCTAGTTCATTGGGTTGCTTGATCAGGTGCCTGGCTGGTATCTCTGAATCTCTGCAGGTGCATCTTGGCATGTTTCACACCCCCTGTGATTTGGGGTCTGGCTTGAGTTTGGTGTTGGGTGTCTGTTTTTTATTTCTTGTCGGGTGTTGGGTGTCGGTTTTTTTATTTCTTGATTTTTCCTTTTGGGTTCCTGGTGATCAGTTCTTTTACAAAGTTGATGTAAGCTGTGGTTTCTCTTCTTTGGCTTAAGAAATTTTTACGTCTCGGCTTACCCCAACAATTGTTTGGTTGAGGTTCGCAATTGATCTATCTTGGGTTCGAGTTCTTCCTAGTTGTCAGGTTTCTCATTGACTGAAGTATGCCCTGTTGTGGTTCAACATTTTTCAGCTTGACAAAGTCGGTGTCAGTTAACATGCTGGGGAAAGACCTCAGAGTGGCGAGATGTCGCCAGCAGAGTCCCTGTGGGACTGTTGGTGACAGTCGAGGAGTGGGACCAAAGGGATGAAGCTCAACCCCCACAAGCACAACTAGGTGAATACAACTAGGCGAGTACAGCCAAAGGATAACACTATGCAGGTAAAACTCAGCCTGGTGAGGAGGTGCTAAATATATTTGCATGAAAAGCAGTGCGGCCTCGAGACCAACTGTATATGGAATGCACATTGTTCTAAACCTGTTTTCAGAAGGAGAAATAAAAGCAGCTCTGGAGGTCCACATATGCACTGAACATGGAGTACAGCAGCCAACAGGCAATATATAGAAGCCAGAAGAGGGTAAGGGGCCTGGTAACAAAAACCTGGCATGACCCCAAGACCCTCACTTGTAGGGGCCCCAGAATCGGTGGCCTGCAGCGGTACCACTATCACTCCAACAGTGGCAATCACGTTTGATGACAGAGAAGATCTCTTGCTAAATTTAAATGGATTTAACATTTCTGAGAACATACATCTGTTAGTTATTTACAGGTATTGAGCTTACCTTCAGAATATTTCCCTACAGGGATCATAAGAAGAGTTCCCTGTAGCACTGGTACTTAGTATGTCTCCTAGCAATGACCCTCGCAGGACAGTGGCTCTTACCTTAGAAGACAATTTAAAGCTCAGAAAGGTGTTTTTTCTCATGTCAGTAATTATTGTAGTGTGGCCATCATAAGATCATGGCATTAAAACATAACTAGACTAAATTGGGCTTGGAAACTTGAACTTTATTTGGGTTTTGTATTTCTTGTAACTTTGTATTTGTTGTAAAGTGAGTAGAAAATACACCAGGTACTACTTGAATGGAATAATTTTTTCTTAAATGACTCAAATATGATTAACTTTTATTTTACAGTGGAGGAGGACAGAGCCAGAAATCGCAGAGTAATGAGGATGATGTACTCTCTGGTATTGCTGCAAATGTTATTGGAGGCCTGGCTGGGTTAGTATTAGAGAATGCTGTCTATATTTTCCTCTTTTTCATAAGTTAATGGAGAAATTGGAATCATAAATTGTTTAGAGAATATCAGTTTAAAGGATAATTTATTCTGCAGTCATTTCTTTAAATATGTACTGTAATATTGCTTTTTCATTAATAATCATATACATTAAAGTAATATTTCAGAAATGTGCTGCTAATTTGGTTGAGAGTGGAATAAAATTAATGTTCATTCAGTACTTTATTTGTTATTATGTGTATGTTGACAGGGGTGGCGGTGGAGGAGGTAGCCATTCATCACACTCGGGAGGGGCAATTGCTTCTAACATTATTGGCAAAATCGTCAGGTAAGATCAAATTTTTGTTTTAATTCAGTGTGTGTTAGCTGATGGTGTGATGTTGATATTGCAGGTCGTTATTTTTTCAGTTACAGATTTGTAATGCTATTTCGGGGGGAGCCCCTCGGAGGCTGGGGGGGGGAGCCCCTCGGTGGCTAGGGGGAATCTCCTCGGTGGCTGGGGGGGATCCCCTCGTTGGCCGGTGGGAGCCCCCTCAGTGGCTGGTGGGAGCCCCCTCGGTGGCCGGTGGGAGCCCCCTCGGTGGCTGTGGAGGAGCCCCTCGGTGGCTGCGGAGGAGCCCCTCTGTGGCTGGGGGCGAACCTTTGGTGGCCAGGGAGAGGTCCTCCGTGGCCGGTAGGAGCCCCTAGGTAGCTGGGTGGAGCCCCTCAGTGGCCTTGGAGGAGCCCCTCAGTGGCCTTGGGGGAGCCCCTGCAGCCCCTAGGTGGCTGGGTGGAGCTCCTCGGTGGCCTTGGGGGAGCCCCCACAGCCCCTTGGTGGCTCCAGGGACCCACCGAGGGGCTCTTCAGGAAAGAGGTGTTTCGTTGCATTATATTCTGGATATTTTTTTATAGGGTGTCTATTTTTTTTTTTTAAGTAAGGACATTTGTATTGGCACGGTATTGTTTGATTTAATTTTTGCCAGGTAAGAGTTACAGAGCGTATTCTCTCTTTTTCAGAGATGCGTAGTTTTATGTACCGACAGTCCCTTCTGTATCAACGATCATGGGATCTGGTTATGTCTTGATTATTACATTAATTAAACAAGTTAGGATTAGTGTAGAATATCGTGTGTCGAGTGTGAACGTTTTCCTTGCTATGCTTACACTGGTTAACTTTACCATAGCCCAATGAGCCCAATTCACATGATGGATACAACAGTATTGCAGCTCATTCTAGTGTTGTATAGTTGATACTTCAGATATTTCAAGCATTTTGCTTTTCATTTGAGAATTTCTAAGGACTGAAATAATATTTTTCAATATTGATTGAAATTTTCTGTTAATTGCAATTAGTTGCTGCTACTGTGCACTTACAATATCAAGATACAGTCAATTGGCATTTAACTTGTATTTTCCATAAGAGGTAAAATCTTTTGAAGGCATATGTTGACATTTGGGATTAAACCATCATATATACTTTCCATATGATACTTTACAGCTAGATTAAGTATTCACTTATGCAGTGTTGATATAGGTAAAACCCAAACCTAAAACACATTGAAATTCTAGTTAAAAGGACACACCATTTGTAGGTTCACTGGAAATGGGAAAAGTGGTACGTACAGTATAATGATTGTATACAAATTTAATAAATGAGTAACCCATTAAATTAGGAAAAATATTTGGTCACTCTTTTGTTATAGATTTTGGTTTATTAATAAAGGTTTTTCAGTTGTATATGTGAATAGTTAAGATGACTGGTGAGAGTAATGTAACGGAGTATATTGCATGCAACTGAGTCTCTTGCAGCAGTGGCTGAGAACACCCAAGCAGTTGAGAACAAATTTCTAAGTACCCCCTTTAGCCTTAGATGCTCTAGTGGATGAATGACAACTGGGGAAAAGATAGTACTAGTATTGGAAAGGAGATGGATGACAGAGTAAATACAGTAGCATGAATTAAGAACATTCATTGTGTGGATACTTTTAAGGGTGAATTTGAGTGAAGTACTGATTAAATGCAGTAGAGAAAATGAATGGAAGGAGTGTTGAGGAAATGCCAGAAGTCACAGAGAGTGACGCTGTACCAGATGGTTAGAAGAGAACTTAAATTGTGCCTTTGTGCTGCATAAATATAAGAATGAAAGTGACATATATAAAATGGTGGTAGTGGAAGGAGTAGAGGAACAACCGAGACACTATTAATTAATAAAGAATGTGGGTTCTCCTACAGAAGAGGTTGTATGGATTAGGTATTTGCATTACAGTAATTACCTAAGTGTAATTACCTAAAGCAGTAGTGAAGGCATGTGAGAAATATTGTAGCACATGGACTTTAGGAAGACATGTTGCACTGTGAATAGAAGTGTACTCCCAAGTGTGATGAACATCTATGGAAATAGTTGAATATAATTCATACCATTGAAGCTCTTATAAAATATTCAGAAAGGAAAAATATTTGCAAGTTACTGGCATAACCAGTAGCGAGTTTGATATACAGTAATTGTAGGTGTTCACGAGGGTTGTGTACTGACCCTATGGTTGTTTAGTGTATACTGAGCTGCATATGGGTGAGGTCATGGAGGGTCAGGGTAAGATTATTGTTTGTATTAGTATTGGAGGAATTAATATAGACAAAGTTTGGAATGAGACACTAACAGAAAAGTATTGGGCATTTGTTGAATCAGGACAAAAGGATCCTATCATATTAGTATTCTTGCAAGATCGGGTGATGGAAATTAATGGCTGGCTGTGGCTATGGGTGCCAGTTGCGGACTAGGTAAATACAGCAAGGCTAGTGCAGTATCACTCATTGACAACTGGGAACACTTGTATGAACAGGTTGAAAGGTATGATAATGGATGGGGTTCACTTCTTTAGGGCTGGGGTTGTAGCTTTTGTCTTTGTCAGATGCTGCTGTTGACAGAGTTGGAGTGGGTTTAAACTGCTATCAGCTAGAGGCATGGGGGTTATATTTTGGGAAAGAAAGTAATAAGTATGTGTGCTAGCAGGGGAAAGAAGTAGGTGGTATTCAAAAATAGTACTGGTTGTTTCTACTAGTAAACAACTAGTAAAAAAACTGCAGGTAAACTGAAACTTTAACTGCACGTAAAATTGTCATTTTGCCTACATTTAAACATGTCTTTATTCTTTTGTATATTGAATTTTGATTTTTTATATTGAAATACCTTTATTCTTATTGTATATTGCTCTCCTATTTGGGCAAATACCATGCTACCCCATGAAAGTAGGAAACAGGGGAATGATGATGATAAAATGATTTATATTGTATAAAAAAAGGGCAAAAGTGAGTGAAGAAGAATGTAAGGAAGTAGCTCTGTAAGAAGAATGTATCAGACTTAAGGAAATGATTTGAATTATTTTATGCTGAAATTAGAATGTATGGAATGAGATATTCATGGGTCATCATTCAGTATGATGATGAGAGGTAAACCATTACATTATACTGTACAGTATATGTAATACTTGTTAGAAGCATTGACTGGTGTAATGTGATGTTTTTATGCCCTGTTAACTCTTATCTCTCCCATAAAAAACTTCCATCCATCCATCCAGTGAGTGCCAAGGATAACTCTGTGACTTAACCCATTAACTGTCCGTTTTCTTTGCACGCTAACATCAGTGGTGGTGATGGCGGAGTATCAGACGATCTTATTAGCCAGATTGATGTTCATGGGTAATTTCTGGCATGTTATCCCCCTGTTGTTTGGCCTGTTTACTCATTGCAAAGTGGTAGTGGGACACCAGCATTTTGCTGTATGATGTATTTTGAATGCTGTTGTACAGTACAGTGTGGTAATTCGCAAGAAGTTAATATATTGATTTGTCCTATATATAAATATTCTGGAAGTAATATACAGTATATCAAACAGTAAAAGTATAAGAACTGAACATAAAACAAATAGTTTTATGTTGAATACGGTATACTGAAATAGGAATCTTTTCTTTAATATAATTTAACACCATGTAAACTGTGATAGCATATTGGAGCGCAATTCTTATCTTTGCATCCAAATATAGTGCTCGAAATCAAAAGTTTTCTTATCATACTTTAGCCAAAAAACACAGTAATATTATAGCATGAGAGTAATGATGTGCTACACTACCCCACACAAAGGCCAGGACCAGTACCTTCCAGACCTTCCTTGCCAGGTGGGCCCTCGGGTATTCCAGGAGGTTTCCCAACACAGCCTGGGATACCCAGCAGCCTACCTGGGCAGCCAGGGGGTCGGGTGGGGCCAGGGACGTCTATGTACCGAGCCATTGCCGCCACAGCCGTGGAGGCCGTTATAGGGTAAGGTTTAATGGTGGGGCAACGTGTGTGTGACCGTTGTCAGAGGAAGCTCTGCTCTGCAAAGGAAACCCAAAACCTAAAACCCTTCCCATTTTAATTTAAGGTTCTGTCACTGAATTCCTTAAGCATTAATTAAGATAGATGATATCCACCAACCTTCTGCACAGCTGCTCTTCACTTCTTGCTTCTATTGTATTCCTGGTCCCACTCAGCACCTCTCCTCAACCCCCTGGAGTTAATCATATTATTGTGCTTGTTCTTATTGATAGATATCTTAGATGTAATAGAATGCATAATTAGGTCATGATGCATTACTTGCCTTACATGTTAAAAAGTCTCTCAATTTAGCAAAGAGAATTGTGTACACTGGATGCACCTGACATCAGTTTCACCAGATTCATTCTTAGCCTACGTACATTTGTGAGAATAAATACTGCAATGACATATTGTATTATATGCTTATTTATTTATTTATTTATTTATTTATTTATTTATTTATTTATTTATTTATTTACAAGGTACAATGGGTTTGTGATAGTATATATAATATTTGTGTTTACATTTTTGCAAAGCCATTAACATGCATAGCATTTCGAGCAGGTCTTTAATCTAGCATATTAAATTTCTTATCAGTTTATCACTTTGAGTACTTGACATTGTGCTATTGCAACATCAAGGAATGAACTTGACTAAGGAATATATTTTTTCAATCTAAAGCTCGAGGGTTTGAAATCTTTGTTCCTCATATAGATAAATTGGTTTTCGGTTATATTGAGGTAGTGATTTTAATGACTTGAGTAATAACATATAAAAAAATTGTTTTGAACCTCATTGCTATTAACATAGGGCATAAGTATATGTTCACACTGTTATATGAATCTCGGTTTCTACCACTGTAGGAGTAAAGGACATGGTAGACAAAATTTGTTTGTCTACATATTTTGCATGGTTTGACTTTTTATTTGTGTATGTATACACTGTTTTTGTTTTTTTAAGCATGTATTTTTTTATATACAGTATATACATGTTTATGCATAGTTTCTGGGATACAGTACTGTAAAGTCAACACTTGGGCACCATTTCAGCCTTGGCATTTGAATTTTCTCTTAGATGTATTATAACTTTACTGACATCAAACATGATGGAATACATGTTTAAACACTAACCTTAGTAAAAAAAATACTAACCAATGCAGGTTTGTAAATTAGAGTGAAGAGAAAAGGTAGCAGAAGTTGGTTTAGGAGCAGTGTTACCAATACTCTGCTACACTGTACATGATTGTAACATATTTGTTGTCAGGTCTGAATTGTATAACAGATATGTATCCATAGAGCACAATGTATGCTTACTATCAAATAAAGCATAGAACATCTTAAGTAAGTTAATAGCCAAGTGAAAATTAGAAAAGGAAAAACAGCATTATTTTGATTTTGTGTTAGAATAGTAATACAATACACCAATATCTTATCATCCAGGCTTTGAGTCATGTTTGTTATTATTTGAGAGGTCATTTGATAGCATTTGAATATCTCAGAATAAACAATTATAAGTATAATAGTTAACAAGACTGAAGTTATTTAATTGAAGTCTGACTCTGTAGCATCTCGAACAATTATGATGGAGCGTCATATTTCATTGTGATCTGTTTTATTAATATTTTTGTAGAAATATAATAAATGTAGAGAGCTGAGCATAGCAAAATGTTCCTTTCTGAGCATCAGCCTCAAGTACTTCCATAACCTGCTTCAATATGATCCTGCCAAGACTTGTTCACCCACCAGGCTCTCGTTGCTTTTACTCCCATTGTGAACGGTATCTTTACAAGGGCTCCTGTCACTTACGTAAGGAAGAGAGAGCGCATTCACCCACCAGGCTCTAGTGGCTTTGACCCCCATTGTGAACGGTATCTTTACAAGGGCTCCTGTCACTTGCGTAAAGAACAGAGAGAGAGAGAGTCTTACCTTGCTACTCTTACGCCAATAGTCCCAGCTCACTATGGCTCAAAGGAATGAATTACATCTACTACAAATTACGTCTTCCCATTGCAGGTAAAAATTAGAAGTACCAAGGCTGCCAATTATTGCTCTGTAAACTATTGTTAGTAGAACAAAGACAATGCTGTCTGCCAACAGGCACCACCACCATAACATCAGGGTTATAGGAGCCAGCAACCCCCACTGGGGGTTTAAGTATAAAGTAGGAGACCAGGAAGCACATGTACCCCAGAGTTACTGGCCAAACATGGCTACAGGATACACTGTACAATGGACAGCACAATAGATAACCCATACCAGTACAAGGCAAGAACCATGACAAAAGGCAGGCAACTCATTCTTCACAAAGAATGGTGGTAGAGGCTACAGCTGCACTAATTAATCCCTGTGACCTAACACTAGCTTCATCAGCTGGCAAAGAAGGCCATGAAACTTTGCCAACCAGGTCAATGGTTAGCTTGGTAAGAAATAATACCATCAGAGTGAGGTCATTAAAAGAAGAAGATACCTGGAAGAGAAAACTTCAAGAATTAATTTCAGTGGCCAAGAAGGCTCCAACAGGACAGACACATTAAGCAGTCCCTGTGGTGCAGTGGAAAGACACTCGCCTGGCATTTCGCGAGTGCTTTGTCCTGGGTTTGTTTCGTGGCCGGGAAGGATTTGCTGGGGTGTCGATCCTTAACAGAAGCCTCTGTTTACCCAACAGTAAAATGGGTACCTGGTTGTTAAACAATTTTTGCGGGGTTGTATTCCGGGGAACATAGGTTTAAGGACCTGCCCGAAATGCTATGCATGCTAGTGGCTGTACAAGAATGTAAGAACTCTTGTATATATAAATAAATAAATAAAAATATAAATAAGCACAGCCCAGCTTGGCAAAATAACTTGCTGACAAATCCAATGCAAACTCAGAAACTGGCAGAGTGCAGTATAATGCTGAAGCTGCTATAAATCCAAACTAGTCTGGTACACTGTACAATGGAGTGAACACTAATAGCATGGAACATACTGCTCCGAGACGACAGTCTGGAGGACTTCTGGCATCCCCGACCCTGTTGTGGTTGTGATGGCAACCTGTCCTCTTAAAAAGAACGTCGCATTTGGCCGTTTGCCCGTATGGCCGAATTTGGACGTAATTTGAAAATGAAAAAAAATATGAAAATAAATTTAGGATTTTTTTTTCAACAACAGTAAGTTAAGGGTCTCTGATAGGTTAGGTGGGCAGGAAATTCTTATAAGTTTCAAAACGTTATGAAAAACGTTAATTTAAAGTGTCCTTTCATAACCCTGCGCGTACGCCGGACGACTCAAATAGAAAACGGAACAGAACGTCACTTTTGTGAATCGATTTCATTTCAAATTACGTCCAAATTTGGCCATAGCGCGCATACGAGCCAAAAGTGACGTTATTTTTAAGAGGACGGTTGGTGATGGAGGCTTTAGCCAACTTCCATTAATAAAAGGAGTGGTAATTTGTGGGTTTGATACAAAATATCTAATTTTTGCATGTAGCGGATGTTTGGTAGTTGTGATTTGCTTCTGTGTACTAGTAAACTGGTTCTTTTGGTGCTAGCTCAAGTTAGACTTGTTGCCTTCTATGATATAAGACAGGATCAATTTCAAATACTGGCATCCCTCTCTCATGATGTGGAGAAAAACAATGAGAGTCTGGTGGATGGTAAAAGTCCTAAGTGGATCATAAAAGATTGGTATGAGAACATCTGAGGGGCCATAGCTCAGATTTATATTAAAAAAAAAAAAGGGGGCTACAGTACAAAGTACTACAGATAAGGATTGGTGTATTTAAACATAATAAGATTTGAAATTGTATCATAAAGAGCAAACATGTCTCTATAATAATTTACTCATACATGTACCTGAAAATATATTGAAAGTAAGCAATAAAATATTGACATTGAGCCTTAGAAGATAATAAAAGACTAAGTTAACTTATCTTCTTATTGCTTTTATTACAGTCAACAAGTACAGTATTGTATAATTTCTGTATTTTTTTAAGACAGATTCTGCAGGTTTATACCCGCTGTTGTTAGGACTCTCTCTATGTAACCAAACACTTGGACAACTTTAAGACGGTAGGCCATAATTCACAATACTATTAGAGTGAATTATAGTGTAGGTGATTCAATTACACTAGTCTTTGTCTAATGTAGTTGCATCATCTGTGTAATTTTCTGTGGCCCAAATGTCTATGAATGTGCAATTATGCTAATTATATAGCAAACAAATCCTACATTTAAGCCAAAAATACTCAAGTCAGGATTTTTATCCTGCTAGAGTTTTAGCTCTTAAATAGCCCTCCCCCCTTTCCCCCGCCTGGATTATCCACTTCACAGCAACAAAACTGGGCGAAGGGTGGTCGGTGATGTTGTCAAGGCGACCTCCGCTGATGTCTTGGCTGAGGTCATGGAGGGTGCAGTGTGAGTCATGGATCATAGAGAGTCATATGTTACCATTGATTTCTTTTGCGTGTATTTTAGTTAGTTTTTTTTTTTATGCACCCTAGGATTTCTTTTTATGAGGCACAGATGTTGATGCAAAATTTTGTTAACTTTGGTGTGTGTGTTTGAACTTTTGGGCTGCTGAGTACAGTATGTGTAAACTGAGAGGGTAGATAAAGCGAAGGTGCCTATAATTACGATGTTTACTTAATTGTGTTATTGTATGATTCTGTTGAATACTAAGGTGTACTTAGTTATGTGATGTCCGGGCTGGTGGAACAAAGATGAAAGAAAATGAATGAGGGTTAGAAAGAAGTCACTTTTATAAAAATTTGAAAGCAGGGAAGGAGTCAGTTGTATGCTTGTTAATGAATAAAGATTTGCATGGCACAGTGAATAATTTCTTGTATTGCAATTCAATGTGCTTGTGCATGAAATTCATGTTTGAAAAGTAATAGTGGCAAGTGTGATTATATGTGGTCCACGTTATAATAGAAGTGATATTAACAAATTTTTTTTAGGATAACTTAAGAGAATGAGATTTGTATGATTCTTAACACTATCGCCCACGCCATGCGGCGCACCGCAGACATTGACGTCAACATGGGGCCAATGCTGCGGGCGAGCGTGCAGCGACGCCTAAATCTGTATACTCGTTTCAGTTTTCTCATCTTAATTCTCTTGCTACATCTTTCGTTTTGGCATCATTGTGTTTTGCAATTAAATTCCCTGCAAATGTATATGCATATAATGTCCAAAAGCCTGGTGAGATTCCCCACAGCGAAGCCTTAATCGGAAAAGTTACCTGTGAGCGCACAAAATCAGTAAAATGTGTGTACTCGTTTCAGTTTTCTCATCTTAATTCTCTGCTACTCGTTCGTTTTGGTATCATTGTGTTTGCAATTAAATTCCTGCAGTGTATATGCATACAATGTCCAAAAGCCTGGCAGACTCCCCGGAGCAAGCCTAAAGTTACCGTGAACAAGAACCAATTATCACACCGCAACCTACTGTGTATACTCGTTCAGTTTGATAACATCAATTTTCATGTTACATCGCTCATTTTGTTATTAAATTGTTCGCAATATAAAGGCACATTTTACAACTAGTCTCATAATAATAGAGCAATAACTGGAATTTTTACATATTTTAATTTTGAACGCTCATCATCAAAATTATTTATATCTTTCCAGTGTTCTGACATCAATTTTCATGTTACATCGCTCGTTTTGGTATCAAATTGTTCACATTATAAAGGCGCGCCTTTTAAAACTAGTCCCATAATAATAGCACAATACATAGAATTTTAACAAATATTTTAAAATTAAAATTTAGACCCAAAAACGTATTATAATCTTTCAAGTCTTCTGACATCAATTTTCGTATTACATCTTTCATTTTGGAATCAAATTGTGCGCATTCTAAAAGGCGCTTATTTTGAAACTATCCCGAGGTCAAATCAGATAAAATGAATTTTATACAAATATTTTTGAAGTGGAGGAGGAGTCCTGTCCATGGCTATGACTCGGGAGAAAAAAAATGGATGGGATCGGTGTCCAAAGAGAGCGATAGTGTTAAGAGTTTCAGAATACAGCACTTTTAATTAGTGATTGTCTTACTAATACATATTTTAAACATAAAGATATATGGTTACAACAGACCACACTTTGAATATTTCATCCATAATAACTATAGCTTCTATAATACAGTACAGTGGTACCTTGGTTTAAGAGTTTAATCCGTTCCTGGAGACACCTGTATTCCGAAAACTCGTAATCCGAACTACCCTAATTTCCCCATAAGAATAATGGGAAATGAATTAATCCGTTCCTGACTACCCAAAAACCTCCCTTCAAAATAAATTTATACCTAATTCATCTAAATAAACCTACAAAACTATCTATGTTCAAGTTATTACTTATCCTTGCTGGTGAATGCTGTTGGTGTATGGAAGATGTGAGGAGGAGGGAGGAGAAGAGGTGTTACTGTTTGGAAGGGGAGTCCCCTTCCAATTATAACATCAAGCAGTGAGGACTTTATTGGTGTAATTACCTAAGTGTAGTTACAGGAGGAGAGCTATTGCTCGTGGTGTCCCGTTTCCCAGCACTCTTTGTCATATACGCTTTGAAACTACTGACGGTCTTGGCCTCCACCACTTCTCCCCTAACTTGTTCAACCGTCTACCACTCTGTTTGCGAAAGTGAATTTTCTATATTTCTTCGGCATCTGTGTTTAGCTAGTTTATATCTATGACCTCGTGTTCTTAAAGTTCCAGGTCTCGGGAAATCTTCCCTATCGATGTTATCCATTCCTGTTACTATTGTGTATGTAGTGATCATATCGCCTCTTTTTCTTCTTTCTCTAGTTTTGGCATATTTAATACCTCTAACCTCTCCTCGTAGCTCTTGCCCCTTAGTTCGGGGAAGCCCACTCTTAGTAGCATGTCTATTGCACCTTTTCCAGTTGTGTTGATGGCTTCTTAAGATATGGGCACCACACAACCGCTTGCATATTCTAGCTTTGGCCGTAACAAAACGTCGGACACAATTGTCTTTAGTACTATGCCATCCATGTATTAAAAGCAATTCTGAAGTTAGAAAGCGTGGCATATCGTCCTCGCACAATATTCTTTATGTGGTGCCTAAGGTGATAGTTTTTCTATCTAGAACCACCCTCTAGATCTCTTTTCTTTATTCAGAATTCTGTTAAAGATTCTCACATAATATATAGGTTGTATGGGGTCTGTGTCTCACTATTCCACATTCCATAACATGGCATTTATTAAACATATAATTCCATTTGCCAACGTGGTGCTCCATGAACTTATTTTTCCAGGTCATCTTGAAGGGCATGGCAATCAACTAAGTTTACAATACTTCCTATTATCTTAGCATCATCAGCAATCATGTTCATATAATCTCTGTATACCAACTTTGTGTGCATTTGTGTGCACACTCTGGCACGTTTTTGCCTGCATACCACCAAGACTTGCTTGTTTTATTAAGAATCTGTCTAAAGACACTTGTTTCCCTACCATTTTAACAATTGTCTGTAGTAAGACATCACATTGTCATTTAAAAGGTCAATGCAACGGCCTGCTACAGCTTTATCTGAGCGAGTTTTTTCAACAAAACTTTGCAGTTTCTTCCCATACTTCACACATTTTCTTAATGAAGAAGGGACATCCTCTACTGCCTCTACTAACATCTATTTTCTTAGGTTGAACCTTACCACGGGCTTTCTTGGGACCCATGGGCGAGATATATAATAACAACTTTTATGCTCAAATGGTAAAAATCTACAAAAAACCATAAATCCTTGTGGAGAATTCAGGCGAGATAGTCACTGGGCACCGGGAGGTACTGTAAACTGAGGCATGATCGCCATGCCACCACACGCTAGTCGGCCTGCACGCTTATCAACACCCTTGTCTTCCGAGGCAACCCTCGCCTTCCGAGGCAAATTTCCGGAGCAAATCCTGCTCGTATTCCGAAAACTCGTATACAGGGACACTTGTATTCGAGGTACCACTGTACTGTATAAGGATTAACACAAGAATGTGACGTAGGCTACAGAACAAATTATGAAATTTCAGAAAAAGTAATTGCTATGTATTTAAGAAATGTATAGTAGTATGTGCGTGATACAAGTGCTGTAAAGGGAATATCTTGAAGTTTGTCTGATCATATATAGTGCAAGATAAGTAGTAAAAGAATTAAGTGATCATAGACTTCAAGAGATGAAGGAATAAAAGTCGAGATGTTGAGTGTGTGTGTTAGTTGGCCGATGAATACAAACGAAGAGTTAACAGTGATCTTGAGGACACTACTAACAACTGAACCAGAGTCGATATGTGGAAAGTATTCATCAAGTATTTAGTGAAGAGCTGCAAGGAATTATATATAGTTGCACAAACTGGTAGAAGAATGAAAGGAAGTGTTTGGTGGTATGAGGTGGAGGCAAGAGCAGTAAGTGATAAGAAAATGATGTGGAATTTAGGGCTGCCTAGTTAATGAGAGATAGAAACAAAGGTACAGCAAGTGAGAAGATCAGCTTCTGAAACTCTTTGGAACAAGTACGTGCGGCAAGGAGACGGGTGGATGAGTAAATGGGAAGGTTAGATAGACACGGGTTAATGTTAAATGTTGTGAAATGGTAAACAGAAGTGGCTGGAGAGAATACTTGCAAAGTTTAGGGGGGTGTAGGTGTTGAAATAGATACTATTATTAACATAATTTGATTTAATATTGTGAGAAGAGTGGAAGATTGGTATGCCAGTTGATATATTTAGAGATTAGAATCGTAATTTGAGATGAATAAAAATTATTTTTTGTGATGATATTCCTGTGTTTTGTTTATGCTGATTAATAGCCAGTCAACCAATTTATGTTCCACTTAAGATTATTTATTCATTCAATATATACATATTTTTTCATAGATGCATTTATAACACATGTTAAGATAGGTAATTTCTCTGTTTTCACACATGTTAAAAGAGCATAATTCTAATGAATTTATTATAAATAACACAAGTAGTCATAATGGTTAAGGATATTTGAGTTTTAGTGCATGACTTCTTTAAGACAATATAAGTGTTGAATTTTCCACTTTAAGCACTACATCAGTTATACTTATTTGGTTTTGTCCACATTGGAGGCTCATTTGCATGCAGTACTTGTTTTGCAATGTTATTTTCTGTGTGATTATTGTTCTAAATGTTGTTGTATTTTGTTGCATATATAAGAGATGGGTAGATGTCTTTACAGTATATGACAGAGTTCAAGTAGTTTGTTTTAGTTTCATTTTATTAGTTTCATTTGAGTAAGTGTTTGTGTGGCATGCTGACGTACATTTGTTTACTGGTTTGCGTTCTAACCTGCATTCATATTCGGCCAATCTGCTTGGCATTTTATAATTAGTGTATATTTTGGTGTGTATTCATGATTGAATGTTCTTTGATTACAAAATTTACATGCACTGCATAAAATTATGCTAATGTGGTTGTGTTAATTTGTTGTATATGCCTTAGCTGTTACTTGCTTACTTATTGTAAATAATAATAAAGAGCATGAAGGAGCTTTGCCGTTAATAAAGTTCCAACTTTCAGTATGCTGAAAGTACACGACAGGACGTGCTGAAACAAGAGTATAATAAATTACCGACTATGTTATGTTCAACATGCATATATAAAATTAGAACCTGCTGCAAAGCTGAAGAGTATTTTATATATATTGTACTTGATTATTATTAATTACTACTTTGACTAATTGAATGGCCCCATATTAATACTGTAAAACTCTTGTGCAACAGAAGGATTCTATTCTGGTTGTTAACCAGACTTTTGCCGGGACGATATCTTCTTGGAGTACAGTAGTACTTTTATTTAAAACGGTGTATAACATTTCAAACAATTCACGTGTTCATCATCAGCTCTAAACACAAAAAAATACAAGTAAACAAAAATTCACAAAAATTATAACATCTAAATAAAAATAATCAAGCAAAAAAGCAAATTGCAATAAGTCCAAATTGAATAAAATTCAACTTACCACAGTATAAAAGATAGCGTATTAACACTTTAACTATACAAACACAAAACATGCCAGAAGGGAACTCTACTCACATGACTGATCAATCAAGTCGGAGTTGACAAACATTTATAGAAGGGGGAAGGGAATTGACAGGAGAAAGTGCCAAGCCATTACGACTGTATAGCACCTGGAAGGGACAAGGATTTAGGATGGGATGGGAAAAGGAATGGTGCCCAACCACTTGGATTGTCAGGGATTGAACGCTGATTGAACGCGCAGACGCAGGAACGTCTGACCTGTCTGACTAATGACACAATGAGTCAATGAGTTAGAATGGAGTGCCACTATATCATGGTATTACACTCTTAATCAGCACAATATGGTGATGCATTCTCCTTGTTACAATCTTTAGTGCTCTACTGATCCTAACTATTGATTGGCCCAAGACATTTTTATAACATCATATACTTGTTTTTGTGAGCAAAATATTGTCTGTGTAGCTGAACTTGACATTGTAGTGAGTCTAGTTTAATATCTCATTTTTCTCTGTTTAATGTTTTAAATTGAGGAAAATCGCAATACATAAAACAATCTGAAGAAGAAATGGAAATTTCATTCTCATGTTTAAATCCAGCTGACTAATAATAATTTACTAGTGTTTTTTTTTTTTTGTAGCCTCGATGTATTATTTCAGGAGCTACGCTTTACACATTAAACAAGAGAAATGCAAGAATCCACATGCAGACCAGATTAAAGGAGCTTGGAACACTTTTCAGTCAAGAATATTGTTCATGAATTCATCATACAAAATGGAATGCTTTACTGAGGAGGACTGGAACCATGGAATATTTAAGATTTTGTTATCTTCTCCTTGACTAACGACTTGGACACATGACACTGTTGTCATTGACAAAGACCCAATATTGAACTGGCGACTTTCATCATCCATCATCTATAGAGGATAATTCTGTGATTTCTCACCACAAATAATGGTTAAAATTTTCATGTAGTTTGTGCTATGGAAGTTAGCCATCTGCTGCATGTTACTGATGCTAAAATGCTGTTTGCACAAATTCTATCAGTTTTGCTGCATATGTTTTTTACATGCATATATTAGCATGCTGATTTTAAGGTGAAGTGCAGCAGGATAATATTTGTTTTTCTTGTCATCTGCAGAGGGGCACAATTCTCCAGAAAGGAGGATGGGGAGGTTGTGGAAAATTTGACCCAGAGCCAGGTTGATCCCACCAAGCATCGTATCTTCCCCGATCCTGGTTAGTACAGCCCACTTTGTGTTATTAATTCTGGAGCCACCAGATTCTTTACTACATTATCTGTACATAAATGTATGCTCTATTGAACCAAAGTTATATAGAATGCTCATTATCCAAAAGTATTGTGCATCTAATGCAGAGGGAGGGATATCAGGGGAAAGTGCCAAGCCATTATGCCTATATAGCACTTGGAAGGGGTCAGGATAAGGACTTGGTATGGGACGGGGAAAATTAATGGTGCCCAACCACTTGGACGGTCAGGGATTGAACGCCGACCTGCATGAAGCGAGACCGTCGCTCTACTGTCCACCCCAAGTGGTTGAGAAATAGCAAGTTTAGTTTTTACTTTATTTTGATGACAACATTTTACCAATAAAGGCTTTTTAAAAGTCTACCTTTAAGGTATACACATGATAAGGTAATAATTTAGCAAGAGCTTTGTGGCCCCACACATCATTATGTCCCCTAGAGCTTGTGGCCTCCCACACAGCTGTATGTTCCCTAGAGTTTTGTGGCCCCTGTGCATCCAACAGTGCTGTGTGGCTCCCATATGTTCCCCAGTGTTTTCTCCTAATTTTTAATCAGTTATACATCTTTGAAGATTTCTTTTCTTATATTGTTCTTCTCCCATCAGGGTCAAGATGGCCCATGTATAGCTCAAATCAACGGTTTGGTCTAGATCCAAGTGGGTGTTTTTGAGAGTGAGGAGATTGGTGTAGAAATTAATTATATCAATAACTGTAGGTCTAAATTTGAGGAGGTTGCTTTACTTAACAAAACTCACACTCATATAGCATATGAGAATAAAAACATTGACTTGGTGTATTCTTTAGCTAATACATAATGTGTGTTTTATTATGTGAAGACAAGCATAAACAGTAATAGGGTACTCAACAGAGGTCCAGCTGTGTGTACAGTACAAACATAGACAGTACTGTTAGAGATCAGCAGGTCCCGCTTTTGCAGTGCTTACAATATTTATAATCATTTGAAGTTTAATCAATTATTTTTTGGGTTATAGCTATAAATTTGGTGTCAAAATGTTTGCAAATTAATTCTTGAGAGAATGGATGCAAAAATAAAATTGAATTTATAATAGATTGTGTGTGACAGCAATGAATATGCAAACATTCATGAATAGCAATTGAATAATGCTTTTTATTGTTATTGGAACAATTATTGTTGGAGTGCCAATGGTGTTAAATGTGTCTTGGGAATGCAAAAGTGATTATTAACTAAAATCAAACTAAAATAGTATGTGCTATGATTTGTATGATTCACTCCATTTCATATGGGATAAGAAGGAAATGTATAGTACTGTAGTAGAATAGTTTCTTCATATTATCCATTATTTAATCATGATTATTTGACATTCTTTTTTTTTCTTTGTGTACCTGTAGCTTCTCTGATCTCATCATTTATGAGCAAGGGCGCCTACCACCTGCGGAACCGTCTCTTCCAGGGAGGCCGCGGAAATGAGGCTCGCATTAGCCCAGCCCATGCTGTCTTTAGGGTAAGTACCAGCTTTGATTTAAATAATTAGTAGGAAGCCAACTCAATACTGTACTTTTGTTCTTCAAAATCATCATCGCTAAATGGAGTGGTGATCGGACTCTGAATAAATATTAGCCACTCTGTAACTCAGGTGGCTTGATGGTACCATTTGTATTGGGTATGGTGAAATTGTAATAGGGTAATACAATCTATGAAACAATCTTTGGAGCATTTGATTGTTGCCACCGGAGGAGCAGTTTGATGAAATCCAACTGGTGTCCAGAGTGACCCCAGATGCACACATTACCTCAGCATTGGGGTCCATTACACAAGAGCTAAGGTTATCAAACAAATACAGCAGCCTTTCTGACCTTAAGATTATTCTTATAATGTATTATTTGTGCACTTTTAACACATTTCTAAATAAAAACATTTTGATTATTACAAGTTCGTGGATGTTACAAAATAATTGAGAAGGTAATAACTTCTTATCTGACCTTTCTTTGATGTTAGATGTAGAATATTTTGTATTAATTTTAGTGTGAAAACTATCCAAAACCCTTAGCATTCTTTTCTGTGTACTGTAGTGTTTTAACTTCTCTAACTCATGACTGTTCACCTGCTATTTAAAATCATCATAACAATCATAGTACAACTATTCCTGGGGAGTCTATAGAAAATAAGTGTTATATATTCTCTCCCAGCAGTGACTATTGCTTAGTAACACAGAGAAATTCATATTTAGTTTTATACAGCTACCCATCACTGCACTGGTTCAATTCAATCACCTATAGTGTTACCTTTGAAAGGTAGGGTCTAGGGGCTGGGGTGTAAAATATACCCGAGATGGTTTCTAGTTTGTAATTATTGGGGACAGGGTGCCAGCTAAGCTTTGTAAAGCACAAACTATGAAGCCGTACCCTGGAGTTCAAACTAACGAAACCCGTCCGTACTTTCTTATGAATAATAGAATTAATTGTATGCATTGTAAAATGAATTGAAGCATAGATCAAGTATTCTTAGTCTAAATTGGACAGTAAATACACTTTGGGTATAATCTTCACAAATGGGTGTTATTGGAGTATTGAAAGTTAAATTTACAAAGAAAACTTTGGCTCACACAGTTATTGTACAGGATTCCTCAAATCGAGGCAGATAACTTCACAGAGTCAACTTCAAGATTATGTTGAGTACTAGTTCCACACAAATCTGGACTTAAGGTCATTACTTTTTTCTCTACACAATACAAGTTCCAGTATGAGTATCAACAATACATAACTGCAGTTAAGCACCTTACTAACATGGACCAAGACTGAGGGAGCATGGAACACATGTACTGGGATGAATGACCCAAGATAACAACACAAAACCCAACTACAGGGATATACAAATACTGTACACTTAGATACAACAATAACAAGCCTACCCTAACTGACTCTAGCACTGCTAACTAGATATGAGATACACTTAGGAGACTATTCATTTATCGTTATTGTATGAGACCACCCGACCGTCACACAGGCGACGACTGGATTCCACCACCTTCCAGAACTCGGTGAACGAGTCCGCTAGGGTGTGTCTGTGTGTGTGTGCAACCGCCCAGTTCCAACAATGTTTTATACAAACTCGTATCCCCAAATTGTTCATTTGAATGTCATATAAAGTTCCAGACTATTTTTCTTTTAACACTGCTGTTTCTATATTTCAATCACTGAATGTCCTTTACATAAGTATTTATATTGATGTAACACTGTTTTGGGGAGGATACTTTTCTACTCTGACAATGCTCTGTGCATGTGCAGAACTAACTACTGTACTGGTGGGGATTCTAAATTCAAGAGCTAAACATACTGAGTTAAACACTTCACAAGGGTCCTTCCCTTACAGTTGATCGAGTGAATGGGTACCTGGTTGTTAAACAATTTGGCAGGTTGTATTTCAGAGAAAAATTAGGATTAAGGACCTGCCAGAAATTCTATGAGTGCTAATGGCTTTACAAGAATGTAAGAACTCTTTATATATATAAAAAAAAAAAAATACAAATACAAATATTTATTCAGGTAAAGTACATACATACAAGGTAAGATACAAAAGTTGATGGATTTATAGATAAAGTTAGTACACACAATGCCTAAAGCCACTATTACGCAAAGCGTTTCTGGCAGGAAAAACACTAAGACTAAAATTTAATACTAATTGAGATTAAAGTATAAATTGTGTTGAGAAAAAATAAGGAAAAAATAATAAATAAATAAATAAATAAACTACAGTACTGACCTTTCCAATTATGTAACCTACAACCATTATTTAACTCCCTGGTACCTGTTTAATGCCAGGTGAACAGCGATATCGGGCTAACTTGCTTTCAAGATAGGTTTTGGTCTAGATCATATCTATGAATGACTGAAAGATTGATAATTTCTTCAGTACTGTAAGAAACATGTGAACATATGATAGAATATTATAAATCCAAATTAGTAAATAAAATGCTGTACTGATAATATTGATGAAATTAATATTCAGTGATTAAGATCAACATATTACTGTACTACATAAAATTAAATTTGTAGAAGTAGACCAACCTCCTCGATCACATCCATGACACATGGCAACCATGATAAGTGGCACGCGTGACAAGAGAATTTACATATAAACACGTTGACCAAACCACACATTGGTTTTTTCAACTAAATCAGTGTGTGTGGCGTCTCTTCACTCCACACAGTGAAGAGACGACGTCGTCACTTCATTTTCTAGTGTGTGGTTTGGTCAACATTTTTCAGCCACGTTATTGTGACTCCTCGTCTACATATAAACAGCTCTTCTGTTATGATCCATGTAGTGTTCATTGGTAATAGTAACAGGCAGACTTGGTAAGGGGTTTCCCAAGACCAGCATTATAAGAACGAGTGACACGAGCAGAGTTTTTACTCGCCAGCTGTGACATAATTCGTGATCGCAATGACTGACCTTAGTTCACCTATAAGAAAATCATGATTAATATATTCTTGATAGTAATGCAGCACTCATGGGAGAACATATATACAGTATAAAGATTCTATGAGAATGCTATTTATTAAGAGCACAGAACATAAAAACACGTGCACTATTCAGTATATTCACACACATGAAGTGAATTGTCCATCCAAAATTCCTCCTTCAGTGTTTTGCAAGTTCTGTATTACCTGCTATGAGTGTAACAAATAGCAAGGAACATAGAACAACAAGGAAGTTGAAAACTGTAATGATGCAGAGAAATGCGAGAAACTACTTCATGCTATGAGGGTGTCAAACAAGTGGAAGGAGCTTGAGGCAGAATGGGTTGATGCAACTATCATTCACATCATCAAGAGAAAGTACAGCAGAGTACTGTACGTTGAATTTATGAGGAAGAATTGGACCAGGTGCCGTAGGTAGGAGGTGGGGGCTTGAGAGCTAAATCAATCTTCCTTAAGACACAATCAGGTTAGCACATGGTAAATCACCATTTATAACACAACTTTT
>WNGS01164437.1:31769967-31780370 GCA_020271785.1 Procambarus virginalis
TGTTATGCATAGTTTCTGGGATACAGTACTGTAAAGTCAACCTTGGGCACCATTTCAGCCTTGGCATTTGAATTTTCTCTTAGAGTATTATAACTTTACTGACATCAAACATGATGGAATCATGTTTAACACTAACCTTAGTAAAAAAATACTAACCATGCAGGTTTGTAATTAAGTGAAGAGAAAAGGTAGCAGAAGTTGGTTTAGGAGCAGTGTTACCAATACCATGCTACACTGTACATGATTGTAACATATTTGTTGTCAGGTCTGAATTGTATAACAGATATGTATCCATAGAGCACAATGTTGCTTACTATCAAATAAAGCATAGAACATCTTAAGTAAGTTAATAGCCAAGTGACAATTAGAAAAGGAAAAACAGCATTATTTTGATTTTGTGTTAAATAGAATACAATACACCAATATCTTTCTCACCAGGCTTTGAGCATGTTTGTTATTATTTGAGAGGTCATTTGATAGCATATGAATATCTCAGAATAAACAATTATAAGTATAATAGTTAACAAGACTGAAGTTATTAACTGAAGTCTGACTCTGTAGCATCTCGAACAATTATGATGGAGCGTCATATTTCATTGTGATCTGTTTTATTAATATTTTTGTAGAAATATAATAAATGTAGAGAGCTGAGCATAGCAAAATTTTCCTTTTCTGAGCATCAGCCTCAAGTACTTCCATAACCTGCTTCAATATGATCCTGCCAAGACTTGTTCACCCACCAGGCTCTCGTTGCTTTTACTCCCATTGTGAACGGTATCTTTACAAGGCCTCCTGTCACTTACGTAAGGAAAGAGAGCGCATTCAACCCACCAGGCTCTCGTGGCTTTGACCCCCATTGTGAACGGTATCTTTACAAGGGCTCCTGTCACTTGCGTAAGAACAAGAGAGAGAGAGTGTCAAGTCTTACCTGCTACTCTTGCGCAATAGTCCCAGCTCGCTATGGCTCAAAGGTGAATTACATCTACTACAAATTACGTCTTCCCATTGCAGGTAAAAATTAGAAGTACCAAGGCTGCCAATTATTGCTCTGTAAACTATTGTTAGTAGAACAAAGACAATGCTGCCTGCCAACAGGCATCACCACCATACATCAGGGTTATAGGAGCCAGCAACCCCCACTGGAGGTTTAAGTATAAAGTAGGAGACCAGGAAGCACATGTACCCCAGAGTTACTGGCCAAACATAGCTACAGGATACACTGTACAATGGACAGCACAATAGATAACCCATCCAGTACAAGGCAAGAACCATGACAAAAGGCAGGCAACTCATTCTTCACAAAGAATGGTGGCAGAGGCTACAGCTGCACTAATATATCCCTGTGACCTAACACTAGCTTCATCAGCTGGCAAAGAAGGCCATGAAACTTTGCCAACCAGGTCAATGGTTAGCTTGGTAAGAAATAATACCATCAGAGTGAGGTCATTAAAAGAAGAAGATACCTGAAGAGAAAACTTCAAGAATTAATTTCAATGGCCAAGAAGGCTCCAACAGGACAGACACATTAAGCAGTCCCTGTGGTGCAGTGGAAAGACACTCGCCTGGCATTTCACAAGTGCTTTGTCCTGGGTTCGTTTCCAGGCCGGGAAGGATTTGCTGGGTGTCAATCCTTAATAACAGTAGCCTCTGTTTACCCGACAGTAAAATGCGTACCTGGTTGTTATACAATTTTTGCGGGGGGTTGTATTCTGGGGAACATAGGATTAAGGACCTGCCCGAAATGCTATGCATGCTAGTGGCTGTACAAGAATGTAGAACTCTTGTATATAATAAATAAATAAATAAAAATATAAATGCACAGCCCAGCTTGGCAAATAACTTGCTGACAAATCCAACTCAAACTCAAAGCTGGCAGACGTGCAGTATAATGCTGAAGCTGCTATAAATCCAAACTAGTCTGGTAACACGTACAATGGAGTGTACACTAATAGCATGAACATACTGCTCCGAGACAACAGTCTGGAGGACTACTGGCATCCCCGACCCTGTTGTGGTTTTGATGGAGGCTTTAGCCAACATTCCATTAATAAAGGAGTGGTAATTTGTGGGTTTTATACAAAATATCTAATTTTTGCTTGTAGCGGATGTTTGGTAGTTGTGATTTGCTTCTGTGTACTAGTAAACTGGTTCTTCGGTGCTAGCTTGAGTTAGACTTGTTGCCTTATTATATATGACATGATCATTTCAAATACTGGCATCCCTCTCTCATGATGTGGAGAAAAGCAATGAGAGTCTGGTGGATGGTAAAAGTCCTAAGTGGATCATAAAAGAGTTGGTATGAGAACATCTGAGGGGCCATAGCTCAGATTTATATTAAAAAAAAAGGGGGGCTACAGTACAAAGTACTACAGATAAGGATTGGTGTATTTACACATAATAAGATTTGAAATTGTATCATTAAAGAGCAAACATGTCTCTATAATAATTTACTTATACATGTACCTGAAAATATATTGAAAGTAAACAATAAAATATTTGACATTGAGCCTTAGAAGATAATAAAAGACTAAGTTAACTTTCTTCTTAATGCTTTTATTACAGTCAACAAGTACAGTATTGTACAATTTCTGTATTTTTTAAGACAGATTCTGCAGGTTTTATACCCGCTGTGTTAGGACTGTCTCTAATGTAACCAAACACTTGGACAACTTTAAGGTGGTAGGCCATAATTCACAATACTATTAGAGCGAATTATAGTGTAGGTGATTCAATTACATTAGCCTTTGTCTAATGTAGTTGCATCATCTGTGTAATTTTCTGTGGCACAAATGTCTATGAATGTGCAATTATGCTAATTAATATAGCAACCAATCCTACATTTAAGCCCAAAATACTAAGTCAGGATATTTTATCCTTGCTAGAGTTTTAGCTCTTAAATAGCCCTCCCCCCCCTTTCCCCCGCCTGGATTATCCACCTTCACAGCAACAAACTGGGCGAAGGTGTGGTCGGTGATGTTGTCAAGGCGACCTCCGCTGATGTCTTGGCTGAGGTCATGGAGGGTGCAGTGTGAGTCATGGATCATAGAGAGTCATATGTTACCATTGATTTCTTTGCCTGTATTTTAGTTAGTTTTTTTTTTTATGCACCCCTAGGATTTCTTTTTTATGAGGCACAGATGTTGATGCAAAATTTTGTTAACTTTGTGTGTGTGTTTGAACTTTGGGGCTGCTGAGTACAGTATGTGTAAACTGAGAGGGTAGATAAAGCGAAGGTGCCTATAATTACGATGTTTACTTAATTGTGTTATGTATGATTCTGTTGAATACTAAGGTGTACTTAGTTATGTGATGTCCTGGGCTGGTGGAACAAAGATGAAAGAAAATGAATGAGGGTTAGAAAGAAGTCACTTTTATAAAAATTTGAAAGCAGGGAAAGGAGTCAGTTGTATGCTTGTTAATGAATAAAGATTTGCATGGCACAGTGAATATTTCTTGTATTGCAATTCAATGTGCTTGTGCATGAAATTCATGTTTGAAAAGTAATAGTGGCAAGTGTGATTATATGTGGTCCACGTTATAATAGAAGTGATATTAACAATTTTTTTTTAGGATAACTTAAGAGAATGAGATTTGTATGATTCTTAACACTATCGCCCACGCCATGCGCGCACCGCAGACATTGACGTCATGGGGCCAATGCTGCGGGCGAGCGTGCAGCGACGCCTAAATCTGTATACTCTTTTCAGTTTTCTCATCTTAATTCTCGTGCTACGTCGTTCGTTTTGGTATCATTGTGTTTGCAATTAAATTCCCTGCAGGTGTATATGCATACAATGTCCAAAAGCCTGGCGAGACTCCCCGCAGCAAAGCCTAAACTTACCCGTGAACGAGAACCAATTATCACACCTGCAACCTAATGTGTATACTCGTTCAGTTTGATAACATCAATTTCATGTTACATCGCTCGTTTTGGTATTAAATTGTTCGCAATATAAAGGCGCATTTAAAACTATTCTCATAATAATAGAACAATAACTGGAATTTTAACATTTTAATTTGAACGCTCGTCATCAAAATTATTTATATCTTTCCAGTGTTCTGACATCAATTTTCATGTTACATCACTCGTTTTGGTATCAAATGTTCACAATATAAAGGCATGCATTTTAAAACGAGTCTCATAATAATAGCACAATAAATAGAATTTTAACAAATATTTTAAAATTTAAAATTTAGACCCAAAAACATATTCATAATCTTTAAAGTGGTCTGACATCAAGTTTTGTGTTACATCTTTCATTTTGGTATCAAACTATGTGCATTCTAATGGCACTTATTTTGAAACTATCCTGAGGTCAATCGGATAACAAATGAATTTTATGAGGCACATATTTTTGTAGTGGACGAGAGTCCTGTCCACGGCTAGGACTCGGGAGAAAAAAATGGATGTGATCGGTGTCCAAAGAGAGCGATAGTGTTAAGAGTTTCAGAATACAGCACTTTTAATTAGTGATCTGAATTGTCTTACTAATACATATTTTAAACATAAAGATATATGGTTACAACAGACCACACTTTGAATATTTCATCCATAATAACTATAGCTTCTATAATACAGTACAGTGGTACCTTGGTTTAAGAGTTTAATCTGTTCCTGGAGACACCTGTATTCCGAAAAACTCTTAATCCGAAGCTAATTTCCCCATAAGAAATAATGGGAAATGAATTGATCGTTCCTGACTACCCAAAAACCTCACTTCAAACTAAACTTTATACCTAATTCATCTAAATAAACCTACAAAACTATGTTCAAGTTATTACTTACCTTGCTGGTGAATGCTGTTGGCATATGGAAGATGGTGAGGAGGAGGGAGGAGAAGAGGTGTTACTGTTTGGAAGGGAGTCCCCTTCCATTATAACATAAAGCAGTGAGGACTTTATTGGTGTGCACACTCTGGCACGTTTTGCCTGCATACCACTAAGACTTGCTTGTCTTATTAAGAATCTGTCTAAAGACACTTGTTTTCCCTACATTTTAACACTTGTCTGTAGTAAGACATCACATTGTCCTTTAAAAGGTCAATGCAACGGCCTGCTACAGCTTTATCTGGGCGAGTTTTTTCAACAAAACTTTGCAGTTCTTCCCATACTTCACACATTTTCTTAATGAAGAAGGGACATCCTCTACTGCCTCTACTAACAACTATTTTCTTAGGTTGAACCTTACCACTGGCTTTCTTGGGACCCATGGCGAGATATAAAATAACAACTTTTATGCTCAAATGGCCAAAAATCCGACAAAAAACCATAAATCCTTGTGGAGAATTCAGGCGAGATAGTCACTGGGGGCAAGGTACTGGTAAACTGAGGCATGATCACCATGCCACCACACGCTAGTCGGCCTGTACGCGTATCAACACCCTTGTCTTCCGAAGCAACCCTCGCCTTCCGAGGCAAATTTTCCGAGCAAATCCTGCTCGTATTCCGAAAAACTCGTATACAGGGACACTCGTATTCCGAGGTACCACTGTATAAGGATTAACACAAGAATGTGACGTAGGCTACAGAACAAATTATGAAATTTCAGAAAAAGTAATTGCTATGTATTTAAGAAATGTGTAGTATGTACGTGATACAAGTGCTGTAAAGGGAATATCTTGAAGTTTGTCTGATCATATATTAGTGCAAGATAAGAGTAAGTAGTAAAAGAATTAAGTAATCATAGACTTCAAGAGATGAAGGAATAAAAGTCGAGATGTTGAGTGTGTGTGTTAGTTGGCCGATGAATACAAACGAAGAGTTAAGTGATCTTGAGGACACTACTAACAACTGAACCAGAGTCGATATGTGGAAAGTATTCATCAAGTATTTAGTGAAGAGTTGCAAGGAATTATATATAGTTGCACAAACTGGTAGAAGAATGAAAGGAAGTGTTTGGTGGTATGAGGTGGAGGCAAGAGCAGTAAGTGATAAGAAAATGATGTGGAATTTAGGGCTGCCTAGTTAATGAGAGATAGAAACAAAGGTACAGCAAGTGAGAAGATCAGCTTCTGAAACTCTTTGGAACAAGTACGTGCGGCAAGGAGACGGGTGGATGAGTAAATGGGAAGGTTAGATAGACACGGGTTAATGTTAAATGTTGAAATGGTAAACAGAAGTGGCTTGAGAGAATACTTGCAAAGTTTAGGGGATGTAGGTGTTGAAATAGATACTATTATTAACATAATTTGATTTAATATTATGAGAAGAGTGGAAGATTGTATGCCAGTTGATATATTTAGAGATTAGAATCGTAAATTTGAGATGAATAAAAATTATTTTTTGTGATGATATTCCTGTGTTTTGTTTATGTTAATTAATAGCCAGTCAACCAATTTATGTTCCACTTAAGATTATTTATTCATTCAATATATACATATTTTTCATAGATGCATTTATAAACATTTAAGATAGGTAATTTCTCTGTTTTCACACATGTTAAAAAGAGCATAAATTCTAATGAATTATTATTAAATAACACAAGTTAGTCATAAGTGGTTAAGATATTTGAGTTTTAGTGCATGTGAAACCAAAACATTAAAATTTTAAATATTCACATACTGTATTATATTGTATACAGACATATACAAAACATACAAAATTATTGACCTTGACAATAAAATCTACCTTGGGGGGGGTTAAACAGATTGGTATTCTTAAAGTGCATATCTTTGCCTCGGGCTGAGCTAAGATGTACTACCCCACTGCATCTATTTAATTGTGTAAATCAGGAGTTTGAAGAGTTTTCCAAGTACCTCGTATATTCACGAAACCGCCTCGGCTGCCAACTTGTACAGGCAGATGACCGAGTCACTCACTCCTGACTTCTCACTCTCCACTGAACCCTCATTGTTTGCTAGTGAAGGAAAAACACCATTTTATGACTGTTCAAAAGTTTGAAGTTACACCAATGAGGCTTCTTTACTCAATTTATTTCTTAGAAAATTACTTTCCATTAAAAAATTCACATACATGAAATGGCAATTTCATTTAAATATTTTTGAAGCATACAGTATACTTAAAGCTAACTTTTTTTAATATATCCCAAATTTTCCATGTAAAATATTATGCATATTATTTGACAGCATCAATATAGCGAATTGCTAACTTCTTCATCTTTAAATAGTCGTTAATCATATCCTGAGGTACCTCAGAGGCCCTTGACCAACGACTAGGCGTGTTACAACAGTGTAGCCAGCTCTTGTGTTGGCAGGCATGATGATGCACCACTTATACGCCTCCATCCATTTCATCGGACCCTACCAAAGAAAGAACACGATTGTGACGAGTAATACTGATCATTTTGTAGCTCTCACTAAAGCACCGAATATTCAATAAGCTATCATCCTGTATATTACATGACTATACTAGCATCGTACTGCTTTAGAGGATTACTTAATGACAAATACAGTATTCCATATTTAATTTTGGACAGTTAGTATTTAAGTCCTACACAACGCAGAGTACCTGGAAGAGGCCCCCTTAGCAACATTTTGAAGCTATTGGCTCCCTTGCTATGCCCTTCATTCATCCATCCAGTTGTCTGCAGCTGAGGTTTATGTTGACCCGTCTGAGACCAGGGAGCATTGGCAAATAGAAATAGATAAACGTTCTTATCTTACTTCACCGTCATCGTTCGCGGTTAATGTATTATATCAATTATATTTTGAATCTTGTCTTATTCACAATAACTCTGCCACTAAAAACCGTTTTCTTGTAGTCAAATAAACATCTAGTATTTGACCACATACCTGATCAGTCCCTTAATAACACTGGTAGTAACATTGGCAATAACAGAATCGTTGGTGGGTGGCGGGGCATTATAAACATTCTGTTTGCTGGTTGTTTGCTGTTGTTTGAAGAAGAAAAGCAAAATACCAACTATAATTTAATCAAATTCATCGGTAAATTACAAACGAAATAGACATACCGTACTATTATAATTTGAAATCTATACGGAAATTACACAGAATTATAAGTAAACTGTACAATTTAAAAGATATCCTAGCATTTTTTTGTTTTCATGACTTGTACTGATGTCTAAATATAAATTTTGGGTTTGTAAAACATGTCCCTGATCCATAATGCAAGAACAAATACTGGCTGCAATACCGGCCAGCATGTTTTGATTCATTCCAGACTTCTGCATGGCTGCAGCGATGCCTCCGCCCTGCCCACCTTCACTGCTATACAATGTTTGAGCAATCACGGTCAGTAAAATATGCTGGGAGTATATAGTGTCTTATAATCATTGCTGTACTGATCAGTATTCCCATTTTCATAGAACAGAAAGGCAGTATAGTCGGGTATTAAATAGGGAGCATTATGGGAAAAAACACCCACACACACCACGAACATCTCACAATAGCTACATAAGCACCCGTGTTCAAAAATTCCATATACTGTACTATGTGCCATATTAAGTCGTGTAGTATTTGGTCATACATATTATGTTCCACTCATTCAGTATTTCATAATCAGTTTTGTTGGGCAGTTTTTCCCTCCCTCGTCACCATGACTGCCTATACGTTTTGGTCCTCGCTTTCCTTCCTCCTCCTACCCATAACATTTACTTGAATGAATATATTTTTCAATAAATGTTCATCAGTCTCATTTGTTCAGAAAGACTAAACCATCTCTGCATTCTTTCACCACAATTCAATAATTTATTAATTTTTTGGAAGTCATCTTTATCCTTGCTCTTTTAATTCACCTAACACGGAATCACATATACTTATCACAAATATTTTATACTAATCTTGCTTAGTCATTTAAGTTGCAGCCACACCAGTGTCGTCTCGTATTCATACACGATGGTAGCCACAACCACTCCTTTTCATGCAGCCCTCGAGATCTCTCTTCCCAACTTGTTCTTTGAAACCTGGGTTTTCATTGCCTCAGGATGTTCCTTCCCATCATTCATCCAACCACTTGGATTGGATGGCAGAGCGACTGCCTCACTTACTAGCCATCGGCAAGTGTTCATTTCCCAACGTGCCAAGTGGTTGGCCACCATTCTTGTCCCCAGCCTATCCTAAATCCTTATTCCCTCATGTCCCTTCCAAGTGATATATAGGGGTAAAGGCTTAGCCCAACTCTTTTTGATGACTACCTCGTCTTCTCGACTCCTTATGGTTGCAACTTAATAAAGTGTGCATAAATTCACTTTTATCACATCTGAGGTACAGTATTTAAACAGGTTACCACATCTGAGGTACAGTATTTAAACAGGTTACCAGTTTCCCAAACTTCTGTCATTCACAGTACATTTACCACAATTCTCTTCGTCTCCCTCTCTACCACCATACAGTTTTCTTTTGTCCACATTAAATTTTAGCAGAATTCTCTTACACAAACATAAATAAAACTTTCAATATTGTATAAAACTTAAAAAATATTGCACAGTATTTTAATCTCCAAATCAATTTTTTTTCTGTTTATATTACAAAAGCCGCATATATTCTCAGGACAAATATGACATGCCCAGCTACCTGAAATAAACCTTGATGGACAGATAGAAGCAATGCTGGTAACTATCTGATTCTGGCCGGCACCGCCTGCATTGTCATACCGAGCCTGTCCGCCTCCCTGTCCCCTGTATTCCACACACACACACAATAAGGAGCAGCAAATACTGAAGACAATGGATTTCAGATCTTATTTATATACAATTAAAACTTGTGATATATGTTCAGGTCAAAGAAAATCACAAAATATAAGTACTGTAAACTAAAGCAATAAATTACTAATATAATTATAAGCCACAACTATAGTTCGTGTCAATAAAGACATGTTTTGGAGCGAGTATGTAAAAGATATCCAATTGACTTCAATGCATCATTATATCCAAATATTGCACAATAAATGTACCGTTACCTGAACAATCCCTGAACAAGTCCAGATGTGATACTGGACATTAGGTCGTTGTTAGTGTTAACTTGCTGGTTACTTGCTGTGTTCTCTTGGTTTGCCACTTTAGTTGAAATGCAAGTACAGTATATATATTGCATCAGTGATAATATTTAACATGATGTACAACACACAATGTTGATGACCAAACTACAACTCAGAAGATAGAGAAGCGATGATATTTCAGTCCGTCCTGGACCATATCAGTTGTGTGTCCCGTCCAAGATGGACCGAAAAATAGAAAAAAACCGTCACTTGCTTCTACATCTTCCAAGATGTGGTTTGGTCATCTTTTCTTCAGCACGTTATTGTCACTCATTTTCTGAACACATGACTTGATGAAGAAAATGTTTAAATCAAGGTCAGTAACTTTTACCAACCTGAACACACAATTATGAACTGTCAAAACATCTAATCTATTTGAATTTCATACACATTCTCTTTCAAAAATATTTCACATGTACATGTAACAGGAAATCTCTAACAATTATTAT
>WNGS01164437.1:31789716-31813076 GCA_020271785.1 Procambarus virginalis
TCTTCAGATTGTTTTATGTATTGCGATTTTCCTCAATTTAAAAACCATTAAACAGAGAAAAATGATGATATTTAAACTAGACTCACTACAATGTCAAGTTCAGCTCACAGACAAATATTTTTGCTCACAAAAACAAGATTATATGATGTTATAAAAATTGTCTTTGGGACCAATCAATAGATTAGTGATCAGTAGAGCACCTAAAGATTTGTAACAAGGAAGAATGCATCACCATATTGTGCTGAATTAAGAGTGTAATACTCATGATATAGTGGCACTTCCATTCTAACTCATTGACTCATTGTGTCATTAGTCAGACAGGTCAGACGTTCCTCCTCTCCGTCATGCGCGTTCAATCAGCGTTCAATCCCTGACTCCAAAGTGTTGAGGCACCATTTCCTTTTCCCCATCCCATCCTAAATCCGTTCTCCCTTCCAAGTGCTCATACATCGTAATGCTTGGCACCTTCTCCTGTAATTACCCTTCCCTCCTTCTATAAATGTTTGTCAACTCCGACCTTTGATTGATCATCTCAGTGTAGTAGAGTTCCCTTACTGGCATGTTTTTGTGTTTGTATAGTTAAAGTGTTAATACGCTATCTTTTATACTGTGGTAAGTTGAATTTTATTCAATTTGGACTTATTGCAATTTGCTTTCTTGCTTGATTATTTTTATTTAAATGTTATAATTTTTGTGAATCTTTTGTTTACTTGTATTTTTTTGTGTTTAGAGCTGATGATGAACACGTGAATTGTTTGAAATGTTATATGCCGTTTTAAAAAAAGTACTACTGTACTCCAGAAGATATTCGTCCCGGCAAAAGTCTGGTAACAACCAGAATAGAATCCTTCTGTTGCACAAGAGTTTTACAGTATTAATATGGGGCCATTCAATTAGTCAAAGTAGTAATTAATAATAATCAAGTACAATATATAAAATACTCTTCAGCTTTGCAGCAGGTTCTAATTTTATATATGCATGTTGAACATAACATAGTCGGTAATTTATTATACTTTGTTGTCAGCACGTCCTGTCGTGTACTTTCAGCATACTGAAAGTTGGAACTTTATTAACGGCAAGCTCCTTCATGCTCTTTATTATTATTTACAATAAGTAAGCAAGTAACAGCTAAGGCATATAACAACAAATTAACACAACCACATTAGCATTAATTTTATGCAGTGCATGTAAATTTTGTAATCAAAGAAACATTCAATCATGATACACACCAAAATATACACTAATTATAAAATGCCAAGCAGATTGGCCGAATATGAATGCAGGTTAGAACGCAAACCAGTAAACAAATGTACGTCAGCATGCCACACAAAACACTTACCATTAACTAAAATGAAACTAAAACAAACTACTTGAAACTCTGTCATATACTGTAAAGACATCTACCCATCTCTTATATATGCAACAAAATACAACAACATTTAGAACAATAATCACACAGAAAATAACATTGCAAAACAAGTACTGCATGCAAATGAGCCTCCAATGTGGACAAAACCAAATAAGTATAACTGATGTAGTGCTTAAAGTGGAAATATTCAACACTTATATTGTCTTAAAGAAGTAAATTTATTTTACTTTTTAATCAGAAAAGTGAGAACAAGTTGAAGTGATCTAAGAGGCTGCCCCTGACATAGAGCTGTTAGTATGCTACGTTATTTTCTTTGCTTTTCATCACAAGTATCAAGAATGGACCTGATGCTGCAGTTTGTTCTATGCTCTTAGAAACTGTTGAGTCTTCAGTCTTTTGGCTACAGATTCATTTTTTTTCCAATAAATTCCTATTAATGGGGCCAATATGAGTTCTGAAAAGCATGTTATCATTGGTCACAGTGGCTCAAGAACAGATATAACTTGTTGGTCACATCTGACTTATGTTTTTCTCCAAGTACTCTATTTAACTTGATAATTAGTCATATATTGTGGCACAAGTTTTTTCTTTTTTTTTAATGGAGTTAGTGAGCTTTTTTTCATTTTATAAAGGCAGCGTTGTTTACGAATTGTATCACGCTTGTCTTTTGTGAGACGATGCAATACGAGATATTATGTACTGTACAGTGCTTGTTTGTGGAATACACTTGTGCCGTCATATATGTGCATTCTTATTATTAAACTGCTTAGCAAATTTAAACCTTTTGTTTGAAGGAATAGGTATTTGGGAGATATTAACACTAAAGTAGCAAACTTTGCCTTGGACTACATTATTGATAGGACCACTTTAACAACAGTATTAATAGGACCACTGTAATAACAGTATTGATAAGACCACTATAATAACAGTATTGATAGGACCACTATAACAGTATTTATAGGACACTATAACAACAGTATTGATAGGACCACTATAGCAACAGTATTGATAGGACACTATAGCAACAGTATTGATAGGACCACTATAGCAACAGTATTGATAGGACCACTATAGCAACAGTATTGATAGGACACTATAGCAACAGTATTGATAGGACCACTATAGCAGTATTTATAGGACCACTATACAACAGTATTGATAGGACACTATAGCAACAGTATTGACAGGACACTATAGCAACAGTATTGATAGGACCACTATAGCAACAGTATTGATAGGACCACTATAGCAACAGTATTGATAGGACCACTATAGCAACAGTATTGATAGGACCACTATAGCACAGTATTGATAGGACCACTATATAACAGTATTGATAGGACCACTATAACAACAGTATTGATAGGACCACTATAGCAACAGTATTGATAGGACCACTATAGCAACAGTATTGATAGGACCACTATAATAACAGTATTGATAAGACACCTATAATAACAGTATTGATAAGACCACTATAATAACATTATTGATAGGACCACCATAATAACAGTATTGATAGGACCACTATAGCAACAGTATTGATAGGACCACTATAGCAACAGTATTGATAGGACCACTATAGCAACACTATTGGTAGGACCACTATAAAAATATTGAAGATGTAACTACTGTAATGTGCTGTACTGTGCTCTTTAAGGCACATTTTTAAAAACCACTGTAGATTTTTATCTAAGAAAATTTAATACACTTTTGTAAAGATTTTTAATTTTTTTAAAATTAAGCTTATTTGCATGAGCCTCGGTCGGAGTGAGCAAACGTGAATGCTTTAAACATCTCCGTGTGTGTCTCAACGTTAAACTTTCTCTTTGTATTGTTGGGCTGATATTCCTTGTCGTACATTGTTATTTTTTTCGAGGGGAATCCTTCAGGTGTATTAATGCAGTAATTGAAAGTACAGAGCACCACTTGGTTTCCGAACCCCTTGGGGACGAGACCCGTCGGTTAACATGTAAGTTCGTATACGAGAAATAGAGGGAAAAAATAAACTAGAAATGTAAAAAAATTTTTCCGAAAAATGTATGAAAAACTCTAGGGAAAAAATCGACAGGTTCATAGCGTAAACGCGACCGTATTTTGTTTGTACTCACCAATAAGTAAAGTCCTGATCCGCTTTATAAAAGTCCTTAATTGTTCCTAACTGATTATTAAGACGTCTGGCAAACATCCTCTGGATGTTTCCTGTCAGCCTGCAGGAACATCCTGCCAGCCAGCCTGCCTGCCTGCCAGCCTGCCAGCCTGCCTGCCTGCCAGCCTGCCTGCCAGCTTGCCTGCCAGCCTGCTGGCAGCCTGCAGGAACATCCTGCCAGCTTGCCTGCCAGCTGCCTGCCAGCCTGCCTGCCAGCCTGCCTGCCAGCTTGCCTGCCAGCTTGTCTGCCAGCTTGCCTGCCAGCCTGCCTGCCAGCTGCCTGCCAGCCTGCCTGCCAGCTTGCCTGCCAGCCTGCCTGCCAGCTTGCTGCCAGCTTGCCTGCCAGCTTGCCTGCCAGCCTGCAGGAACATCCTGCCAGCCTGCAGGCACATCCTGCCAGCCTGCAGGCACATCCTGCCAAAAATATATGATGTACTGTACATTTAAGAAACAAATCTGGGTCACAGGTCTGTGGAGTGTGGCTAGGCTTACGGAGTCAGCCGGTCCCTCCCCACCACCGACACACCTCCCCCACCACCCACCCCAAACCCATACACACACACACACACTCTCTCTCAAAGGTCACGTGATTCACGGTTCACTTCAACACCCATATATCGCTTCCTGCCTGCCTCCTTCCCAGCCTGCCTGCCTCCCTCCTTCCCAGCCTGCCTGCCTCCCTCCTTCCCAGCCTGCCTGCCTGCCTGCCTGCCTGCCTCCCTCCTTCCCAGCCTGCCTGCCTGCCTGCCTGCCTCCTTCCCAGCCTGCCTGCCTGCCTGCCTCCCTCCTGCCATCATGCTAACGAGTAGTGTGTGTTAGGCTTATCTTCGGGAATGAGCCGGTCTCGCCCCCCACCACCGACAAACCACCACCCCTACATCCCATACTCTCAAGGTCACGCGGTTCAACCGCGTGACTACCACTCACTCCCTGCCTGCCAGCTAGCCTGCCTGTGCCTGCCTGCCTGTGCCTGCCAGCCTTCCTTTCCCTCCCTAATTCTCACTACTTCCGTCCCTTCCTGCCTACCTCCTAGCATCTCTCCCTACCTCCCCCTCCCTCTTAGCATCTCTCCCTACCTCCTAACATCTCTCCCTACCTCCCCCTCCCTCCTAGCATCTCTCTTCCTCCCTTTCTGACTAATTCTCCCCCTCTCTCACTGATTCTCCCCCCCCCCTCTCTCATACTGCCTCCCACCTAAGCTCTCCCATCCATCCACCCACCGGTCAGCCATCACTGACGCAATGTGTGCATTTGGAGCCAACATGGTGCACAGATGTTTCTTGATTGTGCAGATATGTAAAACAAAAGCACAGAATGAACATTCCAGCCTTATGGCAATTCAAAATAATAGGAATAATAGGCCGTGATCTGTGAAGTCACAGTGGGCAAACTGGACCATCTCCCACCCACCACACAAGCCAGCGTGACGCTTGGCGGACCCCTTCCTACCCGAACTTTGTTCGGTAGCATGACTGCCCAACCCCAATCGGGAAACTGGAAGTTTCGGATAACTAAAGTTCGGAAACCAAGTGGTGCTCTGTAGCAGTAATCCATAGGTCTGGTCTCTGGTAGGACCATACAGTGTGCTAGTTAGCTACCCAGTGGGCACCATTACTTGAAAGTGACCAACGTTACATAATTTTAGAATGTAATATTAGTTGCTTTTAACGATTAGTGCCCACTAGGTAATGGTTGGGAAAGTTATTGTCTAAACATTTAATATGATTATTTTTAAGTTAATTTAAGATATGTTGTGCACATTTGTAAGATTAGAAGATCTGAATAACCCTTACTGTAGCAAAGTTAAATGTAACATTTTAAAAGTGCCTCTTGTCTGGAACACGATATCTGACAGGGTTAGAAGCAAGAATGACTCGCCATGTAATAATGCACTGTAATGTAATTCTTGTCAGAGAGTAGTTTTGATATGAATTGTTTAAAATGCATTATCATTTATCATTTATTAATTGTAATCCTTTAAGTGAAATGACACTAATTTTACTTGATTCTCATTCAAATTGATTTAATCTAAGAATACATAATGATGTTCCCTTAAGTTGTGTGTGTACCAGTTTCAGTTTAGTTAATTTATTATGCACCCCATACCCATCTTGTGGGCAGTAGTGGAAAGGGTTACAGAGATCTTAATTTAATCAAACACTATTTTGTATATTATGGGGGGTGAGTTTTATTGTTCTGCACTGAGGTGAATTATAAGAGACTGTTGAATCTATTTTTATCAGTTATAGTGGGATAACTTTTCTTGGTAGATGTACAAAAAATGGCTTTGTCAACAGCTATTAAATTTCCCATAAGAGTCGAGTGTCGGGCAAATTTGATGTCTTTGTAAGGACAAGAGGCACAATACAAGTAAATTTATAATGAATTACATATACAATGCAGTACTGTACTGTATTGTACATTGAATTTAGGAAAAGTTTAATGTTACTCATTTACATCTATAACATTCTGGAAAAAACTATGCCTCATTATGCATGTCTACTATGTCATTAATGCCATAGGATGTGAGGCGGTAAGTAAATGTTCCCCGGTGTGCGAGTGTTCACTGCTGGGCATCTCATATTTACGTTTTAAATTTCTTGTGGAATTTTTGTTCTTAAGTCTATAGTATTTGGTTCCATATTTATTGTGTTGGTTATCTTGGTCTCTTCATGTTGGCAACTCTCCTATCTATCTTTGCTCAAAATTTCTTAGTCTCACGGAGAACCAATCATAACCGAGACAAAAATGTCCGTATTTCTCAAGACTATTGTATGTGTACACTATTACACTTTGGAGTTTTGCCATTTTCTGTGTTTATTTCTCTTGGTGAAATTTCTAAGCTAATTAAATTTTGTCCAAACTCATCAATTGCCTTCATGCATGTGCATGTAACATATGTTTATGTAAATTCACTAGTATTTTCAAGTGCAAGCTTATAATTCAGCTACTTCTTTTCATTCATAAATTTGAAACTAAAGGTGGTTCAGTGCACTATGTATCTTAAGTTAATATACTCTACAGGGGAGGACATTGTCCTTAAGAGTGAGCACTGCCTGAAGGACTTCTCTGCTCGTGAGGATTATGCAGTATTAAAGAGACTTAATATAACCCTTATATGTTATGTTAATGTTGTGTATATATATGTGTGCATATATATATATATTTTTTTTTTCTTGCAGAGATGCTGCAGAATTACTGTAGTTCTAGTTCTGCTATGGTTGTATATTAAATACTTCAAGATATTAAATGCTTAACAGCCATCCAAAATTATAATAATGATTAATTTTATTGAGGAGTTCATGAACTGTATGCATACTGGTGATTTGGTTGGGGTGAATTGCAGACAAAAATCTTGAATCATTGTAATTAGTGGAAAACCCATGGATCATCACTTTTATTTACAGGTGATTTATATTATACTCCATGACTATATACACCTAATAACTTTGAATCTAGGGTCAGATTGGTATTACCAGATAAACACTGGGAAGATGGGCTACCACGAGCATAACTCTCATCCTGTAACTACACTTAGGTAATTACACACATAGGTAGGCATCATGACTTTTGATGGGAATATCCTGTGTAACAAATCTACTTAGCTTTTATAATAGGCCTACAGGGATTTACAGGAAAGAGATGGTTGGGCTGACTGCATCTGTTTGGGACATAAAAAAAAAATTTGATAAGAGTCCCACACAAGTGGGTGTTCTGGAAGCTATAAGATACAGATAGGGTGACTAACAGACTACTGACACAATGGTAAAATGGAAGGATAAGAAACTTAGATGATTGTCATGCCCTTCAAGATGACCTGGACAAAATAAATATATGGAGCACCACTTGGCAAATGGAATTTAATGTTAATAAATGCCATGTTATGGAATGTGGAATAGGAGAACACAGACCCCACACAACCTATATATTATGTGAGAAATCTTTACAGAAGTCTGATAAAGTAAGAGATCTAGGGGTGGTTCTAGATAGAAAACTATCACCTGAGGACCACATAAAGAATATTGTGCGAGGAGCCTATGCCACGCTTTCTAACTTCAGAATTGCTTTTAAATACATGGATGGCGATATACTAAAGAAATTGTTCACGACTTTTGTTAGGCCAAAGCTAGAATATGCAGCGGTTGTGTGGTGCCCATATCTTAAGAAGCACATCAGCAAACTGGAAAAGGTGCAAAGACATGCTACTAAGTGGCTCCCAGAACTGAAGGGCAAGAGCTACGAGGAGAGGTTAGAGGCATTAAATATACCAAAACTAGAAGACACAAGAAAAAGAGGTGATATGATCACTACATACAAAATAGTAACAGGAATTGATAAAATTGATAGGGAAGATTTCCTGAGACCTGGAACTTTAAGAACAAGAGGTCATAGATTTAAACTAGCTAAACACAGATGCCGAAGAAATGTAAGAAAATTCACTTTCGCAAACAGAGTGGTAGACGGTTGGAACAAGTTAGGGGAGAAGGTGGTGGAGGCCAAGACAGTCAGTGGTTTCAAAGCGTTATATGACAAAGAGTGCTGGGAAGACGGGACACCACGAGCGTAGCTCTCATCCTGTAACTACACTTAGGTAAAAAAAACACTTAGGTAATTACAAGGAAAATGAGTATGGTATACGAGGCAATGTTCAATATCACACTGAATAAATGATACCGAGTATCACAGGATTCAGTATAAGCGCCAGTAATGTTGAGTTAAAAGTTCTAGGGAATATAAAAGATATAAATGACTGTCATGCCCTTCAAGATGACTGGAACAAATAAGTGAATGGAGCAAAACGTGGCAAAACATGTTTTGGAATGCTTACCTTTCTGGGTGCCTGACCTGGTAGATGAGACATAGATTGCTTCCAATTATACGGGGGTGTCTATAAGCCATTGCTCCTCGTGCCTCATCTGAGGGGGGCCAGGTTCTGGCTCTGGTGTCCGGTAGGCCTATAACTCCATCGATTGACTGTTACCACAGTCTAATATATGCACATCAGCCTAGTATAGCTCCGGGGAGCCGAAGGGGCTCTCAACAGAAAAGCACATCAACAAAATTGAAAAGGTGCAAGATTTACAAGAATGTAAAATCAACTTCATTTCTATGCTCTTTCTTACCCCCAATGTACCTTTTTGTATATTAATAAATAATAAATAAATACATAAATAAATAAACATGGTACCAAATGGTTTCCAGACCTAAACAAAAAATAGTTATAGTATGAGAAGAAAGTAGAGGTGTTAAGATAGTAAGCCAAAGATAGTAGATGAAATAAATGAAGCAATATGATCACTATATGCAAAATTGTGACAAAAATTAGCAAAGTTGACAAGGAGAAATTTTAAAACCTTTAAAAACAAGAGGCCACAAACTCGAGGTAAGAAAACAAAGGTGCTGAAAAATATTTGGACAGTTCTCATATGAGAACAGAATTCTGGATAGTTGGAACAACTTGTGTGAAAAGATGGAAGATGTCAAAATCATCAATAGTTTCATAGTGTCATATGACAAATATTTTATGGTGGACAGACTGCCATAAACCAAGCAAACTGCCATAAAAATTAATGCAGTTACATCCTGTAACTACATTAATTTTGTTACACACAAAAACATACAACATAAACATCACAAAACATAAAACACATGATGAAATTTTCAGCAAACCAGCCTCGATACCGACTTTTCAAATGTAAATTAAGAGTACTGTATATAGAAAAGTGTTTAGAGGAGAATTAGAAAATATCTTTGAAAGCTTGACAGAAGTAAGGCAATTGGAGCAGATGAAACCTCATCTTGGGTACTAAGGGAATGTGCCCCGCTGCAGATTATCTTCCAAACATCCTTACGAACACGGAAACTTATTTGATGTGAGGACAAAGGCAAATATAGTACCACTCTTTCAGACTGGCAAATGTGATAATAAAAGCACTAGAAATAGTACTAAAATTCAAGCGGCCAGAGTACCTGGAAGGTAATGACATAATAATGAAGAAACAATTTGGATTTTGAACAGGACGGTGTTTTGTAACAAATCGACTTTCTTTCTACAGTAGAGCCACAGAAATATTACAAGAAATTTCTTGTAATATTTCTGTGTTACAGAAATATTAGCTGACTAACTCCTGAGTACCTATCCTGCAAACACACAATGTAACGGTCCCTATGATTCTCTTATTACAACTTGTAACAAGATTTAACAACTTTATTACAACATTTTTATATGATGTATTAGAACGTTGATACAACTGGCTATACAGTATATTGGTTGTTACAATTGTTAGGTGTTAAAACTCGTTCGAACGTTGTAGCAACGTCGTAGTTTTGTCGTGTGTTTAGCAGTTACTTACTGCTAGGTGAACAAAGGCTTTAGGTGAAAGGAAATGTGGCCAACCATTTCTGTCCCGCCCCGGATTCAAACCCGGAATTCTCAATTGCACGTCGATAACAAACTTGACTGTACTGGTACTACTGGGACCCTCAGTATTACTACTGGGACCCTCGGTATACTACTGGGACTCTCACCAGAGAGTTCAGAGTTCCATAAGTAGGTTTGCAGATGATGCAAAGTTTCTAGGGAGAATCAGGGACTTAAATGACTGTATTGCCCTCCAAAAGGACCTGGACAAAATGAGCGAGTGGAGTAATGCATAGCAGATGGAATTCAACATGAATAAATGTCACAAAGGAATGAAGAACAGAAGACAACAGACCTCACTTAATTTGCATAATACATATTATGTGAAAAGATATTAAAAATCTTTGACAAGGAAGGAGATCTGGGAATGATTATGGATAGTAAACTGTTGCCAGAGGATCACATAAAGGGCGTTGTGAGAAGAGTGTATGCTATGCTAGCAAATTTCAGAACCATGTTTGACTGTTTGGACAGAGAAATATTAAAGAAACTGTTCACACAATTAGTGAGACCAAAAATGGTGCCCATATCTCAAGAAGTACATGAACAAATTAGAAAAGGTGCAAAGACATTTTACTAAGTGGCCCCTGAAATTTAAGAACATAAGCCTCTCCCCATATAGCTTGAGGCATTGAACTTGCCAAAACCAGATGATAGGAGGAAAAGAGCTGATGTTATGATTACATACAAAATAGTAATAGGAATTAACAAAATAGACAAAGAGGCTTTTTGAAACTTGGAGCTTCTCATTTGCAAACAGAGTTATGCAAGAAGGCAATGGATACCAAAATTATCAGTATTTTCAAAGCATCATATGACAAAGATTACTGGAAAGATGGGACACCACAAGCATACTCTCATCCTGTAATTATACATGGGTATTTACACAAAATACACATAATCACTCTGAACTTAGGTCTATTGTTTGAGGTATTTGAAAATTACTAAGAAAGATTAACATACTATTTGTGGAAATTTCCTAATATGATGTATTTACAATGTTTCATAAATATTAATACCTAATGTTTGGCACAGATTTGTTATGGATTTCGTTTGTACAGTACCTTTTATGTGTGTGTCTCCATTCCTTCCCTTTTGTCATAATTTACTTTTGCAATTTCTGATTTTGCTAGCGGGAACAGGGGCAGCCAAGGGGGCGGTGCTGGTGGCGGAGATTTTGTGTCGAACATGGCAGCATCAGTTATTGGCAATCTCTTCAGGTAGAGCTCATGCACTCCGATATTTTACTTTTAGATTTTTTATCAATACAGTATTCAATACAATATTACAGTAGAAATGATGTTACTGCTAAAATGGATATTAATATGTACGTGGATATAATACTGATTTATGGGCATAGTATCTTGGTATCAGTGCTTTCTGGTTTACAAATTATCCAAATTAACTCCTATAGCGGTGACTCTGGTCAGTCAACCACAGAGAGGACTGGTTTCGATACTAGGATGGTTTCGGGGATTGTTGCCAACGTAGTCAGGAATGTCAGGTATAGTACTGGTACTGGCCTTATTTCAGGCATAGGTCACATGCACTCATGCGTTATATAAACATTTTGCCTCTCAATTGTTTTGAGTATATGATGCTAGATGATTAAAAACTTTTGACATCATAATCATATTTGTATGAGGCAAAACAAATGTTGATGTTGTAATTGTCTTTGTATAAGGCAAAAACAAATTTTGTTTAAAATATTTAATATTTTTATATCCCCTAATTTCTATGTGCTTGGGTTGGTTGCATTTAGGGGTCGGCCTCAGGCACCTGGAGGTGAGGCCGATGGTGTCAACGATGATATTGTGGCAGCTGTAACCTCCTCAGTCATCAAGGAAATTGTCAGGTAGCGGAGGAATGTTATTAGTACAGTATAGACGTCTGTGATAATAGCTGTTTAAACTAAAACATTTGTTAATGTGACTGTCAAATATATTTGAATGGGTTTGTTTATATAGTGACTAAAGTGACATTATTATATTGGAAGAAAGGAAATGGAACTAATTTAGGTTATGTCTCTATTTCACTGTAGTCAAGACAGTGAGGGTAAAATACTTCCATCAAATGATGCAAATGCAAATAGCTCGATCGTCAGTGGTATTGCTTCTAAAATCGTCCAGAATATAATGAGGTAAAATATGACATGATGTTTTGTATTATTATGTACATGAAATATACATTACTGGTACATTACATGAGTGTACAATGATAAAATATTAAAAAAAAATAAAATGAAATAAAACATTTCCCCCAATTAAATGTCCTAAATTGCTGTTATGCAATATTACAATTTTGATAACAGAATAATCTTTGAGCATGGCAAGTGAAATTTGACTACTGATAACAAAACAATAAATAACTCAGATGACAGAGGCCTACTGCAAGCAGGGTATTAAGACTGATTTGTTGTAAATACCGTACTAACATTTAATCCTAGTGATGAGAGTAATGACGAGAGAGTGAAGGCAGTCCAGAAAGGAGAGGTTGACAGCAGCTTCTTGAATGGGATCATCTCCAGTGTGATTAGTGGAATGATTGGGTAGCCTGGACCATTACTTTATTTGTTCTATTGACGTATTATGATACATATGGCTAACATAATATTCTAATATATTTGTGACTAATAAGAATAATTCCTCTGAAGTGGTTATATGCTAACTTTTTTTTTTCCATTCGTGCTCAACACTGGAATTCCCAGGTAACTGAGTAACATCTGTTCTGCATGATGTTAGTATTAGACAGCTGTTGTGTTCCTCTGCATGCTTTTCCTGCCTGGCACTTAATTGTGTACTCTTTAATTTGCTGACTGCATTTTACAGGGGCTGAAGGTCGAGATGGAGAGATGACAGTACTTAATTATTTTTATATTGTATTTATAGAAAAGTTTTGCTTATAGTCTGTTTTGTGTATGCTCATTAGGCATGATTTGATGGGCATTCTTTTTCTGCATCTATTTTATTTTGTATTATATTTACATTTTGTTGCTTGGTCCTCACTATCAGTGGTCGACAAGGTGGAAGTGGCGGTGGCGGTGCAATTAGCAATAATCTGATCTCTGGCATAGCTTCTCAGTACATCGGTAATTTGATCAGGTAAGTTATTTCCTTGCAAAGTATTTTACTAGCTAATTTATTGTCTTCAATAGACACTTTAATTTCTAGATATTGTCTTTTATAAACTTTGAGACATTTTTGTATTCTTATGAATTGCTACACGCTACATAGTGTTCATCCAACTATTTATCTATCCATCTATGTGTTGAGTATTTGTTTAAGTTACCGTCTCCAAACAATATTGTGGCAAAGATATACCCATATGGAAACAGAGCTAGAAAGAGATGTGGGCTTGCTTGTGCCACCAAACAATATTCTTGGCACTTTTTTCATTTGAAACTACCTGTACTTGCATATAATTAAGTGTCCATTTAGTGTTTTAAGAATAATAGTCACTTTGTTTTCTGTTTCACTACAAATGTTTTTTAAATGAGTTGCTTCCAATTGTTTAAATTTTTTCCTTTACAATGAAATAATACTTTTCTGGAAGGGCCCCATTGGTAACTCCCGCATGCTGCGCACAGGTATATGTAGTCGTCAGACTTTCGGTACCACACTAGACTCTTATCAGTTCAAGAGAGCCAATTAGAGACAGTACTAGAATTTAGTCCACTCATTAGAGGAGAGGGAGAGCCTCGAGATCTAGGATCACCACACTAACCAAGAGAAAGACCACCATATAAGTAGAATTCTCCAAAACAGACAAGTGTATGGGTCATACCAGCTATGCTGGCCCTATGTAAAGAATCTCTACCGAGGCGAACCTCTGATTCGTCACACCTGATCACACGATGGTAGCCTTATCCTGGGTGGCCCACCCTAATATTCATATTTGGTGTTGCCGTATCCAGTACTGTGCTGCTCTACTGGGCGCAGAGTCTTCATTTCAGATAAGTACTCACCTAGTTGCGCTTGTGGGGATTGAGCTTTGTCTCTTTGGTCCCGCCTCTCGACTGTCAATCAATTGGTAGGTCTTGGTCTTCCTCTAGACCTCTACACGGGATAAGTGTAGGTCTTCCTTTGGGCATAGTTTTGAGTAAGAGCCATTACTGCTTTTGTTCCTTTAGGCTTCACATGCATGTAAAGATGATTGGAACAAGTTAAGTAAGGTGGTGCCAAACCATCAATAGTTTCAAAGTCATATGACAAAGAGTGCTGGGAAGATGGAACACCACAAGTGTAGCTCTCATCCTACAACTACACTTAGGTAATTACCTTGTGTGTGCCATGTGTTTAGTGTTTGCAAAGAACCAGGGTTTTCTTCCTTGGTTGCCATTATCATTGCCCTTGACTTTTTTGAGATATATACAAGAGTTGTTACATTCTTGTACAGCCACTAGTACGTGTAGCATTTCGGGCAGGTCCCTGGAATATGATCCCCCACCACAAAGAATCGTTGTTACAACCAAGTACTGTACACATTTTACTGTTGCGTTAAACAGCTACAGTTAAGGATTGATGCCTAGTAAATCCTCCCCGGCCAGGATGCGAACCCATGACAAAGCGCTAGCAGAACGCCAGGCGAGTGTCTTACCACTACACCACGGAGACTTTAGCCAGGGTTATCTTCCCTGGGAAGATTCATGTGCACTCTCTTTTGAGGCTCATTCTGTGGAGGGGCCTTGCCCTGGGTAATGCTACTCCACAGGTCCCGGTGTGTAGGGTTGACCATTTTCGTGTGTTCTGGCTGCATTCTTGCTGAGCCTTTCTTATTGGGGGGGGGACATGGTGTTGTGTAGTGTCACAGGCATGCTGTTGTGTAGTGTCACAGGCACGCTGTTGTGTAGTGTCGCAGACACGCTGTTGTGTAGTGTCGCAGACACGCTGTTGTGTAGTGTCACAGGCACGCTGTTGTGTAGTGTCGCAGACACGCTGTTGTGTAGTGTCGCAGACACGCTGTTGTGTAGTGTCGCAGACACGCTGTTGTGTAGTGTCACAGGCACGCTGTTGTGTAGTGTCGCAGACACGCTGTTGTGTAGTGTCAGACATGCTTGGAGTTTGTCCTTCATCATGTGCTCCCAGGTTGGGGGCTCGAGGTGGGTCTCGTGAGAATCCTAGTGCTCGGCCTCCTTGCATGGTCTTGTGGATAGGTAACTCAAATTTTCCTCTTGCAGTTTGTTTAATTAGAGGTGACCATAGCTTTATCCTCTTCTAACCCTGTTATTGTAGTTTGTAAAAGGAAGAAACAAAAATTAACATTAATATTTAAAAAAAATGACATGCAACTCAAATATATTGTAAACAATATGTGACTTCCCAGGTACTCATCAGACTTGGTGGTTCCTGCTGGGTACTTTTCCTTCCTTCTGGCAATTACCTTACTTTTCTGCCTGTGGTGTTTCTTTGAATTTTTGTTCTGGGCTCTCCAACTTTGCCAGGGTCATTACCGGTTCCACGTTTCATTCTCTGCCTCTCAGATCTGTCCCTGTACCCTCCCTGTCTCATGCTCTTTATAGCTGCTGTCCTAGTTCATTGGGTTGCTTGATCAGGTGCCTGGCTGGTATCTCTGAATCTCTGCAGGTGCATCTTGGCATGTTTCACACCCCTGTGATTTGGGGTCTGGCTTGAGTTTGGTGTTGGGTGTCTGTTTTTTATTTCTTGTCGGGTGTTGGGTGTCGGTTTTTTTATTTCTTGATTTTTCCTTTTGAGTTCCTGGTGATCAGTTCTTTTACAAAGTTGATGCAAGTTGTGGTTTCTCTTCTTTGGCTTTAGAAATTTTTACGTCTCGGCTTACCCCAACAATTGTTTGGTTGAGGTTCGCAATTGATCTATATTGGGTTCGAGTTCTTCCTAGTTGTCAGGTTTCTCATTGACTGAAGTATGCCCTGTTGTGGTTCAACATTTTTCAGCTTGACACAGTCGGTGTCAGTTAACATGCTGGAGAAAGACCTCAGAGTGGCGAGATGTCGCCGGCAGAGTCCCTGTGGGACTGTTGGTGACAGTCGAGGAGTGGGACCAAAGGGATGAAGCTCAACCCCCACAAGCACAACTAGGTGAATACAACTAGGCGAGTACAGCCAAAGGATAACACTATGCAGGTAAAACTCAACCTGGTGAGGAGGTGCTCAATATATTTGCATGAAAAACAGTGCGGCCTCGAGACCAACTGTATATGGAATGCACATTGTTCTAAACCAGTTTTCAGAAGGAGAAATAAAAGCAGCTCTGGAGGTCCACATATGCACTGAACATGGAGTACAGCAGCCAACAGGCAATATATAGAAGCCAGAAGAGGGTAAGGGGCCTGGTAACAAAAACCTGGCATGACCCCAAGACCCTCACTTGTAGGGGCCCCAGAATCGGTGGCCTGCAGCGGTACCACTATCACTCCAACAGTGGCAATCACGTTTGATGACAGAGAAGATCTCTTGCTAAATTTAAATGGATTTAACATTTCTGAGAACATACATCTGTTAGTTATTTACAGGTATTGAGCTTACCTTCAGAATATTTCCCTACAGGGATCATAAGAAGAGTTCCCTGTAGCACTGGTACTTAGTATGTCTCCTAGCAATGACCCTCGCAGGACAGTGGCTCTTACCTTAGAAGACAATTTAAAGCTCAGAAAGGTGTTTTTTTCTCATGTCAGTAATATTGTAGTGTGGCCATCATAAGATCATGGCATGAAACATAACTAGACTAAATTGGGCTTGGAAACTTGAACTTTATTTGGTTTTGTATTTCTTGTAACTTTGTANTCTCTGTCCTTGTGAGGGGTTCTGTATCCCTGTGAGGGGTTCTGTATCCCTGTGAGGGGTTCTGTATCCCTGTGAGGGTTTTGTATCCCTGTGGGGGTTTTGTATCCCTGTGAGGGGTTTTGTATCCCTGTGAGGGGTTCTGTATCCCTGTGAGGGGTTCTGTATCCCTGTGAGGGGTTCTGTATCCCTGTGAGGGGTTCTGTATCCCTGTGAGGGGTTCTGTATCCCTGTGAGGGGTTCTGGATCCTTGTGAGAGGTTCTGGATCCTTGTGAGGGTTCTGTATTCTTTTGAGAATTCTGTATCTTGTGAGGATTCTGTATTCTTTTGAGAATTCTGTATCTTGTGAGGGTTCTGTATCCTTGTGAGGGTTCTGTATCCATGTGAAGGTTCTGTATCCTTGTGAGGGTTCTGTATCCTTGTGAGGGTTCTGTATCCCTGTGAGGGGTTCTGTATCCCTGTGAGGGGTTCTGTATCCCTGTGAGGGGTTCTGTATCCCTGTGAGGGGTTCTGTATCCCTGTGAGGGGTTCTGTATCCCTTGAGGGGTTCTGTATCCCTGTGAGGGGTTCTGTATCCCTGTGAGGGGGTTCTTTATCCCTGTGAGGGGTTCTTTATCCCTGTGAGGGGTTCTGTATCCCTGTGAGGGGTTCTGTATCCCTGTGAGGGGTTCTGTATCCCTGTGAGGGGTTCTGTATCCCTGTGAGGGGTTCTGTATCCCTGTGAGGGGTTCTGTATCCCTGTGAGGGGTTCTGTATCCTTGTGAGGGGTTCTGGATCCTTGTGAGGGTTCTGGATCCTTGAGGAGTTCTGTATCCTTGAGGGGTTCTGTATCATTGTGAGGGGGTTCTGTATCCTTGTGAGGGGTTCTGTATCCTTAAAGGGATCTGTAACCTTATGAAGGATCCTTATGTGTGTCTCTTGGAGAGTGAAATATAGTTTTCCTAAGAAATTGGCTTGAATAAATATCGACTCCTATTATATTGTTATAAAAACTGTGCAAATATGGGTTCTGCCATTCATTCTAATAAAAAATAGCATAACAATATGAAACTTTTAAGAAATTTAGATCTAATGAAGTTACTAATTGAACAAATGGTAACTATTATAACTCTGGTTTCTTGGCTGATATGGTAGGTGGTTACTTACGTCTGTCCTTCAGTCAGAAAGTCAGTAGGAATCTTGAGCATGATTCAAACCTTGACACTGGGTGTTGCTAAGCTTACGCCTTAGACCACTTAACTATGACATGCTTCAATGGAAGTCTCAGGCCCCCCCAGAAGATTTAGTTGAATACCAGGTTTCATTGGCTTTGAGCATGTCGTGGTTAAATGGTTTGAGGTGTGTGCTATTGAGTATCCAGTGTGCTGGTTCAAATCCTCCTCGTTGCTCTTACTAATTTTCTCATTGATACATCACATTAATAGGATTTTTTTTATGCTTGCTCTAGTTGGCTGTTAAGGGTTATTGGTTGAAGCTTGAGGAGTTGGTGTGTGTATAGTGATTTATTCCGAGACCTCACTTATTACTACATCATCTCCGTCTGGTGGTTGGAAGTCAAGTCTGCCTATGGGTAGACTTGACTTACTAATGAGAGATTCATGTCTTAAATTCTGACGTTAGTTTGGAGTGTGTTATGATTTAGAAAGTGGATAAATGACAGTCAACTGTACCTTGACACATTCCTTCAATTTTCTTTCTCAGCTTGTAAGGAAAGTTATTATTTATAGGATGACAGAAATATTATTCTGAAATGGCAATTAATGCTCTGTTTCTGCCTTGGCATATTACCTTAATTTTTCTTCAAATGCATTTCATCATTTGTGTAGTATTAGTCGGTTGATAATAATTGTTAGAGATTTCCTGTTACATGTACATGTGAAATATTTTTGAAAGATGAATGTGTATGAATTCAATTAATTAAATGTTTTGACAGTTCATAATTGTGTGTTCAGGTTGGTAAAAGTTACTGACCTTGATTTAAACATTTTCTTCATCAAGTCATGTGTTCAGAAAATGAGTGACAATAACGTGGCTGAAGAAAAGATGACCAAACCACATCTCAGAAGATGTAGAAGCAATGACGTTTCTTTCGGTCCATCTTGGACGGACACACAACTTGATAATGGTCCAGGACGGACTGAAATATCATCGCTTCTCTATCTTCTGAGTTGTAGTTTGGTCATCAAATTGTGTGTTGTACATCATGTTAAATATTATCACTGATGCATAATATATATACTGTACTGCATTTCTAACTCAAGTGGCAACCAGAGAAACACAGCAAGTAACCAGCAAGTTAACACTAACAACGACCTAATGTCCAGTATCACGTCTGGACTTGTTCAGGGCTTGTTCAGGTAACGGTACATTTATTGTGCAATATTTGGATATAATGATGCATTGAAGTCAAATGGGATAATCTTTACACTACTGCTCAAAACATTTTTTTTATTGACACGAACTATAGTTGTGGCTTATAATTATATTAGTAATTTATTGCTTTAGTTTACAGTACTTATATTTTGTGATTTTCTTTGACCTGAACATATATCACAAGTTTTAATTGTATATAAATAAGATCTGAAATCCATTGTCTTCAGTATTTGCTGCTCCTTATTTGTGTGTGTGGGAATACAGGGGACAGGGAGGCGGACAGGCTCGGTATGACAATGCAGGCGGTGCCGGCCAGAATCAGATAGTTACCAGCATTGCTTCATCTGTCATCAAAGGTTTATTCAGGTAGCTGGGCATGTCATATTTGTCCTGAGAATATATACGGCTTTTGTAATATAAAACAGAAAAAAAAATTGATTTGGAGATTAAAATACTGTGCAATATTTTTTAAGTTTTATACAATATTGAAAGTTTTATTTATGTTTGTGTAAGAGAATTCTGCTAAAATTTAATGTGGACAAAAGAAAACATATGGTGGTAGAGAGGGAGAGAAGAGAATTGTGTGTAAATGTACTGTGAATGAAGAAGTTTTGGAACTGGTAACCTGTTTAAATACTGTACCTCAGATGTGGTAACCTGTTTAAATACTGTACCTCAGATGTGATAAAAGTGAATTTATGCACACTTTATTAAGTTGCAACCATAAGGAGTCGAGAAGACGAGGTAGTCATCAAAAAGATTGGGCTAAGCCATCACACCTATATATCACTTGGAAGGGACATGAGGGATAAGGATTTAGGATAGGCTGGGGACAAGAATGGTGCCCAACCACTTGGACGGTTGGGAATTGAACACTTGCCTGCAAGAAGTGAGGCAGTCGCTCTACCATCCAATCCAAGTGGTTGGAAATGAATGAGGGAAGGAAACAGTCCGAGGCAATGAAAACCCAGGTTTCAAAGAACAAGTTGGGAAGAGAGATCTCGAGGGCTGCATGAAAGGGTGGTTGTGGCTACCATCGTGTATGAATACGAGACGACACTGGTGTGGCTGCAACTTAAATGACTAAGCAAGATTAGTATAAAATATTTGTGATAAGTATATGTGATCTTTAGGTGAATTAAAAGAGCAAGGATAAAGATGAACTTCAAAAAATTAATAAATTATTGAATTGTGGTGAAAGAATGCAGAGATGGTTTAGTCTTTCTGAACAAATGGCTGATGAACATTTATTGAAAAATATATTCAAGTAAATGTATGGGTAGGAGGAGGAGGAAACGAGGACCAAAAACGTATAGGCAGTCATGGTGAGAGGGAGGGAAAAACTGCCACAAAGTATGAATGTTATGCCTGAAGTGGAACATAATATGATGACCAAACTACACGCTTAATAATGGAACATAATACAGTATGTAATTTTAAAGGGTGCTTTTAGTATCTTGTGAGAATGTTTCGTGTGTGTGTGTGTTTTCCCATAATGCTCCCTTTAATACCCGACTATACTGCCTTTCTGTTCTATGAAAATGGGAATACTGATCAGTACAGCAATGATTATAAGACACTAATACTCCCAGCATATTTTACTGACCGTGATTGCTCAAACATTGTATAGCAGTGAAGGTGGGCAGGGCGGAGGCATCGCTGCAGCCATGCAGAAGTCTGGAATGAATCAAAACATGCTGGCCGGTATTGCAGCCAGTATTTTTTCTGCATTTATGAGGTACATGTTTTACAAACCCAAAATTTATATTTAGACATCAGTACAAGTCATGAAAACAAAAAAATGCTAGGATATCTTTTAAATTGTACAGTTTACTTATAATTCTGTGTAATTTCATATAGATTCAAATTATAATAGTACTGTATGTCTATTTCGTTTGTAATTTACCGATGAATTTGATTAAATTATAGTTGGTATTTGCTTTTCTTTTCAAACAAACAGCAACAACCAAGCAAAACAGAATGTTTATAATGCCCCGCCACCCGCCAACGATTCTGTTATTGCCAATGTTACTACCAGTGTTATTAAGGGACTGATCAGGTATGTGGTCAAATACTAGATGTTTATTTGACTACAAGAAAAGTTTTTAGTGGCAGAGTTATTGTGAATAAGACAAGATTCAAATATAATTGATATAAATTCTACATAAAACCGAGATAATGATGAGGGGAAGTTCTTTAAGATCATGACAGAACGTTTATATATTTTCTTATTTCCAAGCCCTGGCCAAGGTAACATAAACCAGCTGCAGACAACTGGTGTGAATGAAGGCATAGCAGGAGCCATAGCTTCAAATGTTGCTAAGGGGCTCTTCAGGTACTGCGTTTGTAGTGACTTAAATACTCTAACTGTCCAAAATTAAATATGGAATACTGTATTTGTCATTAAGTAATCCTATAAAGCAATAAGTGCTAGTATAGTCATGTAATATACAGGATGATAGCTTATTGAATATTCGGTGCTTTAGTGAGAGCTACAAAATGATCAGTATATTACTGTCAAATCGTGTTCTTTTGGTAGTGGTCATGAAATGGATGGAGCGTATAAGGGTGCATCTTCAGCTGCCAACACAGAGCTGGTACACTGTGTAACAGCCAGTGTTGTCAAGGGCCTCATAAGGTACTTCAGGATATGTTAACGTATTTAAAGATGAAGAAGTTAGCAATTCTGCTATATTGATGCTGAAATATATGCAATATTTTACATGAAAATTGGGATATATTAAACAAAAATATTTTAAGTATACTGTATGCTTCAAAAATATTTAAATGAAATTGCCATTTCATGTATGTGAATTTTTTATGGAAAGTAATTTTCTAAGAAATAAATTGAGTAAAGAAGCCTCATTGGTGTAACTTCAAACTTTTGAACAGTCATAAAATGGTGTTTTTCCTTCACTAGCAACAATGAGGGTTCAGTGGAGAGTGAGAAGTCAGGAGTGAGTGACTCGGTCATCGCTAAAGTGGCAGCCGATGCTGTTCGTGAATATACGAGGTACTTGAAAACTCTCAAACTCCTGTTTACACATTAAATAGATGCAGTGGGGTAGTACATCTTAGCTCAGCCCGAGGCAAAGATATGCACTTTAGAATACCAATCTGTTTACTCAAAGTAAGATTTTATTGGAAGGTCAATAATTTTGTATGTTTTGTATATGTCTGTATACAATATAATACAGTATGTGAATATTTAAAATTTTAATGTTTTGGTTTCAAAATTTATTTTACTTTTAATCAGAAAAGTGAGAACAAGTTGAAGTGATCTAAGAGGCTGCCCTGACATAGAGCTGTTAGTTATGCATACGTTATTTTCTTTGCTTATTCATCACAAGTATCAAGAATGGACCTGATGCTGCAGTTTGTTCTATGCTCTTAGAAACTGTTGAGTCTTCAGTCTTTTGGCTACAGATTCATTTTTTTTCCAATAAATTCTATTAATGGGGCCAATATGAGTTCTGAAAAGCATGTTATCATTGGTCACAGTGGCTCAAGAACAGATATAACTTGTTGGTCACATCTGACTTATGTTTTCTCCAAGTACTCTATTTAACTTGATAATAGTCAAGTATATTGTGGCACAAGTTTTTTCTTTTTTCTGGGGGAGCCCCGTCGGCTCCCGGAGCTATCCCAGGCTGATATGCTAATTTCAGACTTTGGCATCAGTCATGTGTATGGAGTCTTAGGCCTACCGGAGACCACGGCCAGAACCGGGCCCCTCAGAGAGGCACGGGGAGCAATGGCCTATAGAAGCCCCCGTGTGGTTGGAAGCATTCTATGTCTGCCATCGACCGGGACAGGCACCCAGAAAGGTAAGCGCCACAAAACAAACCCCTATTCTGGTTAAAATTGCTACCAAAATCCGAACTAGTGGATAGAACTCCCAAACAGAAAAACAAGCAAACTAGTGTGAAGTCACACGTCACCGCGCGCTGTCTGCGCAGCTCCCCCCTCCCCGGAGGGGGAAGGTGGAGCCCCAGACCTCCCACGCCGGCTATCCACCCATCGTTCTTGGCTGATGCTATAGGCACGGTTATGTGCTCCGGCTCCAGTGGTTGTTTCAGCACTGCACCTAGAGTGTGGTGTCTGTTTTCTAGGTGGTGCGCGAGCCGGGAGTGATTCTCCAGTACTCGGGCTGCATGCGCCTAGGGTTCCCTTCCTAGGTGCCCTGTAAGTACTGCCCTTGGGACTTGGGGCCACCTTCCAAAGTTCTTGGGGTCTGCCCCTGCTAGGCCGTTTACTGCTTGGTTTTCGCCGTCTTTGTGTGCTCGGGTG
>WNGS01164437.1:31819753-31833625 GCA_020271785.1 Procambarus virginalis
TTGAGGCTAAATGGCTATAGAGGTTTTCACTTATATGCTGATGGAGGAACTAGGGGGGTCTCATGTTATGTCAAAAGTACCATACCTGTCGAGATAACTGGAATCCTCAGAGATATAGAGGTATTGAAAGTATTTGCTTGCGGATACAATAAAGGACCGAGAGTTAAATTTCATTAATCTATACATCTCTGATAGCTCCCTTGATTTAAGATACTTGCCAGATTCCTTCTTTTCTGAAGATACACTTGTGGTAGGGGATTTTAATGCCAGACATCCAGCTTTAGGATCAAGGGGTAAAGCAAATAGGAATGGTTGCAGATGGTACCAGTTTTTGCAGGAACATGAAGATGTTCAGCTGCTGGGCGAGCCCTATCCTACTCATTTGAGGGGAGGGAGATTAGATTATGCTTGTTTGATAAATGCTGAGGGCATAGAGGGGAATTGTCTACTGTGGATGAAATGCTAAGTGATCATTTTGCATTACAAATACAGCTTAAAGTAGATAAAAAGCATGCCTGCCTTCAGAGGAAAGGTTAAAGTTTAATGAGGGAGAATTAAGGGGTCTTGTTGGCCATATTAAGTCTTGGTATGATACTTATAAGCCAGTTTCAGCAGAAGCATTTTATGAAGATTTAATTAAGGAGGTAGATGTATTAATGCAACATTGAACCGGAAAACATCTAGTATAAAAAAGCATCCCCCCAGAAAAGGAAATTATACACATGACGAGATGCTTAAGGGGTGGACATTAACAATGAGGAGAGCTCACAGGAATTGGAATAGGAATGGTAGGACTGAGGAAGGGAAGAATGCTTTACTAGCAGTTGCTAGGCTGTGTGGGGAGAAGAGAAAGGAAATTAGGAGCAAGTATTGGCAGGAGTTTGCAGAGAAAGTTGGGAGTAACAGAAACTTGAAAGAAATCTGGCAAGACGTAAATAAAATAAGGGGTAAAAAGCATAATTTTGTTGCACATCCTGACCCGCAAGGAATTGCAAATGGTCTCGTAAATAAATGGGCGGAAGCTGCCAAACTTAGTTCATTACCCGCTGTAACGAGAGAGTCATTAGATTCTTGGAAAGATCTAAGAATGAATTTTATACTTACAGCAGGTAACAGTGGTGATGTCACTTGCACAGGTATTACCAGAGAAGAACTAATAACGGCGATTAAAGTTGGGAAATCTACCGCCCCTGGGGAGGATGGAGTAACTTATGAAATACTTAATGAACTTGCCATTATGACGAAAAGCCCACTTTTAGATCTCTTTAATATTAGTTATAAAGAGGGCAGTATTCCCAGTAAATGGAAAAAAGCTATGGTCATCCCTATCCCTAAAGCCAATGGAGAGTACAGACCTGTGTCTTTAACCTCGTGTTTTTGTAAAATGATGGAGAGGATCATTTTAAATAGACTTTATATATAATAGGTGATCAGCTGTCTAGTAATTTGTTCGGGTTCCTCAAAGGAAAAAGTACCTCTGATTGTATTATTAAATGTCTAGCTAATGAAAATGATTATTATAGAATTTTTATTGATTTACAAGGAGCTTTTGATAAAGCCAACAAAGAGGTTATTTTATATGAATTAGCTGGTCTTGGTGTTAAAGGGAGATTATTGCGCTGGATAGGGGATTATCTTTATGAAAGGAAGGCTCAGGTGTGGTATCAAGGTTGTATGTCAGGTGTGAGGTCTTTTGAACTCGGCACACCTCAGGGAGGCGTGTTGAGTCCCACCCTGTTTAATGTACTAATGAATAAGATAGCATCTGAGAGATACTCAAATGGGGTAACTCCAATCATATATGCCGATGATATTTTGTTTCAGGGCAAAGATATTTCAAAGGTTCAAACAGTGTTGGACAATTTCGGATACCTGTGTCATCATATGGGACTGGTGGTTAATGAAAACAAAACTAAGTTTGAATGTAGAAGTCGGAGGCCCATTATATTGAAAATAAATGGTAAAAATATAGAGAGAGTTAATATATATAATATTTAGGCATATATGTTGGATATACCCATGAGAGTTTGGAAGCTGAGATGAACAGACTGTTGGGTCAATGTCGGAAGAGATTACAACCTCTGAAGGCCTTGGCATGCTGTGGAAAGGGAGTGGGAGTCCCTGTGCTACGAATGATATACTTGAGTACTGTAAGATCTCTTATTGATTATGCTGCACCTGTCATTTCTTGTTTTGGTAAAGGTAGGATGGGCAAGTTGGAGAAGGTACAAAATGAAGCCATGAGAATTATCTTAGGATGCCCAAGAAATGCTATGATTGAGATAATGAGGATGGAGCTTAATCTGCAGAGTATTGGGGATAGAATTTCAGAGATAAATGTAGCCTCTGCCATTAGATTAATGAGAGGTGGGGGAGCTAATGAATTAATCCTCTCGGTTCAAAAGGTGGGAAGTAGTGAACAGTGTATGATGAAGAAGAGAGTATATATGAATAACTTATGTTCTAATGTTATAAAGTATGATGTTATTACAGAGTGTATTGCTGTGCCCAAGAGAAAAGTCACACCACCATGGGAGGATTGTAATGTAGATGTAGTAATTACTCCCTTGCAAAAGAAAAAAAGTATGTATGAAATAGGAGAGCTGAGGGCGACATATGATTGTATAATTAAAAACTGCCTACAGAAAACACTCTACATGTATATTGTGATGGGTCAGTAGCTAGGGATGGGAAGGCAGGATGTGGAGTCTTGATCAGGGAGTACACTGACATCGGCACTGTAGATACTGTTATTGGACGCCGCTTAACTGACAATGTCTCTTCAACGCAGGCTGAACTCCAAGGTGTATTAGCAGGATTACAGGAAGTAGTTAAATGTGGTAAAAATGCTTGCTTCTTTATTGACAGCAGAGGAGCGTTAGAGTCTTTAAATAGCAGACGCCCAGTATATCAGAATATTGTGATAGAGTGTAGAGAGAATGTTAAGAAATTAGAAAAAACTGGGTATAAAGTAAGATTCATGTGGATCCCTTCACATGTGGGAATCCTGTTGAATGAGGTAGTTGATGACATAGCGAAAAGAGCCACTGAAAAACCTCTTGTTGATGTTATATGTCAGTTAACCTTGAAACAAATAAAAACAAGAATCAAGATGATCCAAGAGGGTGAAGAAATGATAAAGAGAATGGCAATGGTGGACAGTAGTAACACACTTAAGCATTATTCAATAATAAATACAAATTCGTCCTTCACCTATGGTAAAGGAAAGTCTACTTGGAAGGATTCAATTTACATGAGATTAAGATTAGGATACAAATATATCTGGCAATACGGTGTTGATGTCAGTGAAGAAGATAAGGAGTGTAAATTATGTAGTATGCCGCACGCCCACACCTTAGAACATTATGTATTAGAGTGTCAACTTATTGAAAACTATAGAAATAAGGAATTAAATAGCGTACCACATCAAATTGTTTGGATGTGTGATAATGGTATGATAGACAGTATACTTAGGAGCTACAAGAAGTTTGCCCCAAGAGTGTGACAATTATATACTGTACTTGCTATATTAACCTGCAATGTTAAATGGGATTCTTGTAATATGCTGTACTTACTATATTAACCTGCAATGTTAAATGGGATTCTTGTAATGTTATTTGTGTATTTGACTCACTGAATTTGTGCGCCCCTTGAGGGACTTGAAGTAGAGGGGGGTAGAAATAGCCTAAGCTACTCTATCCCTTTGAGATGTATTTCTTGCTTATCTCAATAAACATACTTGAACTTGAACTTGAACAGGCCTCCTGGTTGCTGGACTGATCAACCAGGCTGTTGGACGCGGCTGCTCGCAGCCTGACGTATGAGTCACAGCCTGGTTGATCAGGTATCCTTTGGAGGTGCTTATCCAGTTCTATCTTGAACACTGTGAGGGGTTTGCCAGTTATGTCCCTTATGTGTAGTGGAAGCGTGTTGAACAGTCTCGGGCCTCTGATGTTGATAGAGTTCTCTCTCAGAGTACCAGTTGCACCTCTGCTTTTCAACGGGGGTATTCTGCACATCCTGCCATGTCTTCTGGTCTCATGTGATGTTATTTCTGTGTGCAGGTTTGGGACCAGCCCCTCTAATATTTTCCACGTGTAAATTATTATGTATCTCTCCCGCCTGCGCTCAAGGGAATACAGATTTAGGCTCTTTAGTCGGTCCCAATAGTTTAGATGTTTTACCGAGTGGATTCTAGCAGTAAAGGATCTCTGCACGCTCTCCAGGTCAGCAATTTCACCAGCAGTGAAAGGGGCTGTCATTGTGCAGCAGTACTCCACTCTAGAGAGCACAAGCGTTTTGAAAAGTGTCATCATCGGTATAGCATCTCTAGTGTGAAAAGTTCTTGTTATCCAACCTGTCATTTTTCTTGCAGTTGTGACGGCTACTTTATTGTGTTCTTTAAAGGTAAGGTCTTCCGACATGAGTACACCCAGATCCTTTACATTGCCTTTTCGTTCTATGTTATGATTTGCCTGAGTTTTGTACGTGGTTTCCGTTTTTATATTTTCATTTTTTCCATAGCGCATGAGCTGGAACTTGTCTTCGTTAAACACCATATTATTTTCTGTAGCCCATAGAAAGACCTGATCTACATCTGACTGGAGGTTCGCCGTGTCCTCTATGTTGCCTACTCTCATGAAGATCCTAGTGTCATCTGCAAAGGATGATACAGTGCTATAGGTTGTGCTCTTGTCTATGTCCGATATGAGGATGAGAAAAAGTACTGGAGCAAGCACAGTACCCTGGGGGACTGAGCTCTTAACGGTTGACGGGTTGGATTTTATTTTGTTGACTATTACACATTGGGTTCTGTTGGTCAGGAAATTGTAGATCCATCTGCCTACTTTTCCGGTAATTCCTTTTGAGCGCATTTTATGGGCAATAACACCATGGTCACATTTATCAAAAGCTTTTGCGAATTCTGTGTAAATTACATCAGCGTTTTGTTTGTCTTCCATAGCATCTAATGCCATATCATAGTGGTCCAGCAACTGCGACAGGCAAGAGCGCCCTGTTCTGAAACCATGTTGTCCGGGGTTATGGAGATGCTGTGATTCCATGTATTTTGTGATCTTACTTCTTAGCACTCTCTCAAAAATTTTTATGATGTGCGATGTTAGTGCTATCGGTCTGTAATTTTTTGCCTCTGCCTTATTTCCTCCTTTATGAAGTGGTGCTATCTCTGCTGTTTTAGTATATCAGGAATAACGCCAGTATCTAGGCTTTGTCTCCACAGAATGTGAAGGGCCTGCGATAGTGGTTTTTTACAGTTCTTTAGGGGATAGGGATGATCATAGCTTTTTTCCATTTACTGGGAATACTGCCCTCTTTATATCTAATATTAAAGAGGTCTAACAATGGCCTTTTGGTCTTAATGGAAAGTTCATTATGTATTTCATAAGTTACTCCAGCCTCCCCAGGGAAGGTAGATTTCCCAACTTTAATCACCGTTATTAGTTCTTCTCTGGTAATACCTGTGCAAGTGACATCATGAACAGTTAATCAGATGAACAGTCATGAACAGTTCATCTGTTCATGACTGTTCATCATGACATCACATATCATGATGAATAGTCATGGCCTGGTCCACATGACATCATGTGGACCAGGCTTGAAACTCTAAGACTGGAAACGGGTTTGCCCTTTCTTCAAGAAAGAATATCACAAAGAACAGCTACAATTATCAGTAAGATAATTATTTCTCCTGATCCAATCCCAGTACCTTGGTAGTTGGACTTGGCCAAAACAATGGAAACTCTTGGACTGCAAGAGCAGGAAATGTCCTAAACAGACTACATTTATAAAGCATGATTCTTGATAGAGAGGGTGATCAACCACACCCAAATTACACTTCTTCCGCACCGTGGGAAGAGCCTAATTTCAAAATAGTAATAGAAAGTCTCCTAATGAAAAAGGCTGCCTTTGATCCAACAATCCTAAGGCGCATAATAGAAAAAGCAAATTTATAGCATTGCAGTAGCAGGAGCCACCCACATCTTCACAGACAGATCGGTTGACACAGAGTATGAGAGTGCTGGCGCTGCTCTTTGCACGGCCAGCGTACAGGCATATTGGAGACTGCGAGGACTAGTATCATCAACCCAAACTGAGCTGTTTGCCATACAACAGGCATTCGCATATGTGATTGCATAAAACACTCAAAATGCAATCATACACACAGACTCAAAAGCTGCACTTCAAATATTAGAACAAAAACAGTGGAAAGATAATGTGGAAATAATTATCACCATTTTGTTTCTTGGAGCAGTCGCTAAAGGCAAAGGACTCAACGTAACCCTAAACTGGATCCCATCCCATGATGGAATCACATTAAATGAGAAAGCCGAAGAAATTGCTAAATTGGCAACTCGTCATCCAGTGATACATAAAACAATTCAACCCAGCCTAGAGACAGGGAGACATCTCCCATCACGCAGGGTACAGTCGCACCTCCACCGATCTCCAGTATCAGCTCTTGATACTGGTAATGGCTCAAAAGGGCCACCACTTATGGGCCATTCGTGCCCGTGCCACCTTTTTGGGTGGCTTAATCTTCATCAATCAATCAATCAGCTTAGAGATACGGGAGACATCTCCTGTCACGCAGGGTGCAGTCACACCTCCACAGATCTCCAGTATCAGCTCTTGATACTGGTAATGACTCAAAAGGGCCACCACTTACGGGCTATTCATGCCCGTGCCACCTTTAGGGTGGCTTAATCTTCATTAATCAATCAGCCTAGAGAACATAAAAAACATCATCACTAAAAAACTCTCACACCTCAACAAAGTCTATCTACACCAGAGAGTAGCTGAAGGTTCGCCCTCTGCAATATGGTATCTTCAGGGAACCAAATTAGAAATGTTAAATATCACAAAAGGAATCCACAGGGAAATAGCAGTTAGGTTAGAGTTGCCCAGTTTAAGCCACCTCTTGGGTGGCTTAATCTTTATCAATCAGTCAATCTTTCTCTCAATCTACCAGCATTAGAAAACAGGATGAAACAAAGGATAGCCACCATAATAGGAAAACATACTGGAACAACCGCCAGGCTGTCAATCAAAGACAGCATACAGAGATCCTTTCAGAAAAACCTACAATATACAACAAGCTCATGGATGGATAATGTGGTCAAGACTTTAGAGAAAATGGACCTGAAATGGACCATTAGAAACAAAAGGGAAGATAGACCATATCAACACTTTCGACAGCCTCCTCCATGGGAAGAATCGAATCTAAAGATAATCATTAAAAGATTACCAGTTAAAAAATCAGTATGTGACCCGCAGAGGCTCAATGAAGTAATAGAACAACAAATGGAAACCATCTCAAAACCTACAACAACTCACATCTTCACAGACCGATCAGTTAATCAAGAAAAAGGTTCCGCTGGGGCAGCAGTTTACACTACCAACCATGAAGCTTACTGGAGCATGAATAGTGGGTGCTCAACATTGCAAACAGAATTATATTCCGTGAAGGAGGCAATAAACTATACAATTGAGAATAATTTACATGATGTCATCATTCATACCGACTCTAAATCTTCGCTCCAGGCATTGTTATCCAGTCAGCACAGAGATAATATACAACTTCTCACAGAAATTCAACATATAGGAAAAGAAGCCCATAATCGAGGGCTGCCAATCACCATAAATTGGATACCAAGTCACATTGGCATAGATGGTAATGAAAAGGCAGACTCACTAGCAAAAACTGCCTCTGCTCTACCTGTTGTTCAATTTCAAATACCTCCAAGTTTCTCACAGATTAAGGAGCAAATCAAGAAGAAAATATTCTCAACTATCAAAAGTCGCCACAGAGCCAAAGTAGCGGAAGGAAGATCCACTGCGATATCGTACGAACAAGCCACTGGTTACTCCTGTTTCAAGCCTGGCAAAAAGATATCCAGAGACATTGCAAAAGCCATGCACAGACTCAGACTTGGTTACAAGTGCTGCTGGGAGGTAATGAACTCAATAGTTAAAGAGTGTCACTTTTGTGAAATAGAAGCAGAGGCGCCACTATTGCACTACTTACTGGAATGTGAAGCTACTGAAGCCCGGTGCATCAAACTCAACATTAATCCAACGAGACCAGCTGCATTAGATGCACATTCCACCGCGACTACAATGATTAGGAAAACCGTTGAGGAATGGGACTCATTAGTGAGCATTCTGCATCTACATCCGCCACCAAGATAATGTTAATAAAACAAGATTAAAACCAGTGCACTAAAACAGAAGCGATAAATAAGCAGGGAAAAAGGAGAAATCCCCTAATCCATTTTAAACTTAGACCCAAATATCACAGAAACAAGGTTATCACGTATAACCAGACTCAATTACGGGCTCACCATAGCCCGTGCTACATGGACACTTCGTTCTGAGTAGCTAAATCTAAAACAACAACAAGTACTTCCTCTCATCTTACGGGCTATTAATGCCAGTGCCATCTCTTGGGGTGGCACTGGGCTAAGTCCACTACGGGCTCACCCTAACCCGTGCTACTTGGAACTTTTTGTTCCAAGTAGCGAATCTTAACCAACAACAAACATCTTGGGTGGCTTAATCTTTATCAATCAATCATTCCTCTCATCACATTCGTTTTGATAATGGTCCAGGACGGACCGAAACGTCGTCGTATTTTCACTTTCTAGTGTGTGGTTTGGTCAACATTTTTTCAGACACGTTATTGTGACTCCTCATCTGCAAAGGTGCTGTGTGTAGTCTGAAGACAGAGTTTGTCATAGTTCTTAGAGCAGATTTTTGAAGAGTAATGATGGACTTGAGGTGATTTGCAGTGGTTGAACCCCATGCACAGATACCCTATGTAGGAGAGGGAAAAGATTAGCGAGTAGTATAATGAAGGGGGTGCAGTGAGGGGGGAACATAATATATGATTTTAGAGAGTATTCCGACAGTTTTTTATACTTTTTTTGGCTGTGTTGAATGTGTGATCATCATCGCCACCACCATCACCACCACCACCACCATCACCACCATCATCACCACCACAAGAGAAGTGCTCCTGGAAACCGAGGGAGGGCCGCTTGGGTCCTGGAATGCACTCTGGGACCTGGCTCCGGGCTCCGAAATATGAAGCCTAAACCAAAATAACTCACTGGCGTATTTCCTAATCAAAATTATTTAACTGTTCAAAATAATTAAGATATATGCAAATATTTCTATATATAAAATATAATAATAAACTAGGCATTAGTTTAAATATTTTACAAAAACGTTAGATCTTCGAAAATCATCCGTATGCCATCGTTTGTCCGAACCTTCGGTTAAGATAACACAGCGAGAATTGTTAAATTCTTTTTGGAAAGCGAGATTTATTCAAAAATCACCGTCCACAATTTGGCTTTGTTGGCTAAATAGAACGAAAAGAATAACAGTGAAAAAACTTAACCAGGGCTTAATATAACACAGACACAAAGCGCGGCCTCGTGGCTGAGTGGACAGCGCTCGTGGGTCGTAGTCCTAAGGGGTCCAGATTCGTTTCCAGGCCGAAGAGAAACAAGTGGATAAATTTTCTCTTACCCTGCTAACCTGTTCACCTAGCAGTAAATAAGTACCTGGATGTTAGACACTTGCTGCATCCTGGGGATCTTTATGCAGGCGATGAGTCACAATAACGTGGCTAAAGTATGTTGACCAGACCACACACCAGAAGGTGAAGGGACGACGACGTTTCGGTCCGTCCTGGACCATTCTCAAGTCGACTGAGAATCGACTGGGGGATCCAGAATCGACAGATCCCAGAAACTGGGGGATTTTTGTGCGTGTGTTACAAAAAAGTATATATGTAGTGGACGTATAGACATTCCTACAGTGTAGTAGACAATATAGGACAAAATAGATTTGTTAGAAAGAGTTAATAGCTTGAATCTGCGGACACAAATAGTAAATATGACCAAATAACACGCGCGCAGACACAAAGTCCTGCATATACTAAGGCGAAGCCAGCAAGTATTTATGAAATTGCCTTTGTTATTGATGAACAGAATAATCAATAACACTGATCATATTAATGCGCCAGTTAACCACCTCGCCTTTTAATGTGCTTAACTGCTGCATACATACACTCACACACCTTAACTATAAGGTGTGAAGGATAAATGACAGAGTTTATGTAATAATCTAAGATGAGGTCTGATAAAGACCTTTTGTGCCCTCTGTAATGCTTATGTCAGGTTGGCTAACATAAGAACGGCCTTAGAAACTTGTGTAAGGAATCTTTCAGAACTCTTTTACTACATATGTCAGACCAATCCTGGAGTATGCGGCATCAGTATGGAGTCCATATCTAGTCAAGCATAAGACTAAACTGGAAAAAGGTTCAAAGGTTTGCTACCAGACTAGTACCCGAACTGAGGGGTATGAGCTACGAGGAGTGACTATGGGAACTAAACCTCACGTCACTGGGAGACAGATCACTACATACAATATTCTCATAGTGAGAATGTATGTAGTGACATGATCACTACATACAATATTCTCAGGGGAATTGATAGGGTAGATAAAGACAGACTATTTAACACAAGGGGCAGGAGAGTTGGCGGGAGAGACATCTCCCGCCAACACATCACAAGGCGCAGTGTTTGGGTCACAATGCGACCCAAACGCCTTAAGGTCAGAGCGACTCCACTTGACGGTCATGCTATCGGAAAAAGCAATATTTTAAAGATCCTGAAGGACGTAACTGGCCTCAAACCCGCTGACATTAGTCAGGAAGGTGAAGATATCGTGCTCTACTTTTCATGTGAAGAGGAGCTAGAGAAACTCCTCACTAACGATGTCCTTCTTCGCAAAGAGCACCACCTACATCTTCACTTCCCACGTCAGTTCCTGGCCGGAAGAACTGTTTTTACCAGCAGGACCAGCCAGTGGATTGCTGAGCGACCTCAACATCATATCATGGTCAATATCGAGGACGAAAATCCAAACCTGTCGGTATTCAACCTGAAGTTCTGCAACACCGACAAAACATCAATGAAGATTACGTTCACCACCATAGCTGTGGCCACGCAGGTTGCCATCCAAGGATTCCACTGCTTCGGCTTAAAAATACCACCCCACCAAATAAAAAAGGAACGATACCATGAGATCCAGCAGTGCTTTAAGTGCTACGAGCTCTCCCACCCGACCAACAAGTGTCAGCACCCTGTCCAGAGGTGCAGCCTGTGCGCACTGGACCATCACTACTCCATATGCAAGGCAACAGTCCATCGCTGCCTGCTCTGTGATGGCAATCACCCCGCAATTTCCTACCGCTGCCTCCGCAGACAGGAAAGCATCAAGGCCCAGGTTGAAGCCAAGAGAAACAACCCTTCTACCTCCTCGGCCAGAGCCTCAAGCTTTCGACCCACCACCTCAGCTCTCAATAATCGACCAGAAGACTTTCCGGTCTTACCAACATGTGGCTCCTTCCAGCAGGCGACACAGCCTCCCCATTGGGGACCGATGGTCCCACAGGCTCCTTCACAGCTCCCTGCATCACGTGAAGGCATTATCCCTGGTCTTCTTAAACTAGCGGAAAGGCTTGCAGGACCAGACAACCAGCGCTCTGTCAGTGAACTAAACGCATTATACATAGACAATGGCCTGGCCCCAATCGTAGCCACTGGCGTAAATGTCACTGCCTCCTGTACCACTCCGGAGACTACCACCAGGACGACCAAGCGGTCAACTTCAACACCAACTCCAGAACCGAACATGACCCGGGCGACACAGAGGTAATTCCTTCTTCAGCTCCCAACACTCCTACTATCACTATCTCAGCAGCCGCGCTAGCAGACGTGCTGTCTACAAACGATAACAGCACCACCAGCGCTCCTGAAATAGCTACAACCACCAATCAACGACACCTAAGCCTACCTAAGGCTGCGATGCGAAAGACAAAAACACCCACTACGGAGGTTACGGACTCCTCAGACGAGGAAATCATAGTAGGAGCTCCAGCCCCGCATCACAAATACGACACATACACGGTTCAAGACTTCCTCATGGAGGCCACGTCACCAAACTCAAACGACAGCACTACTCAGCCAAAATCGCAGGCAAAGAATAAACGGAAAACCTAGAGGTCGACACTAATCCCACCAGCTCCATAACTGGTATAGCCAGCCCTTCAGGCTGAAAACCAGCATGAAGACCCCCATCCCTCGCCAGATCTCTAGTATCAGCCACTGATACAGATAATGGCTCCAAAGAGCCTCCACATATGGGCTCACCATAGCCCGTGCTACTGGAACTTATTGTTCTGCGTTGGTGAATCTAAACAACAACATAGGAGCAGGGGAGGAATCCCGATCATATGTGGCATTCATCCAAGAAAGGGAGTGGGAAATGAATGGTTGTCGAGGGCACTTGGTGTCAATTGCCGGCTGGAAAAGATATTGCAAATCAAATGCAATATCTTTCTTAGATAACTGGGAATACTTCTATGGAAGAAATGAAATGTATGCTCGGGATGGGGTGCTCTATCGAGGACTGTCGTTGTTGTTTTTGTGAACTCGTTGGAACCAGTGGTAGGAGGCATTTGTTTGGGTTTAAACTATTAGCAGATAGTGGTATGGGAATTGATATGGAAGAAGGAGGTAATAAAAGTATGTGTTTGTGGGAAAAAGAATTGGCAAAATGATCAGGGAAAGAGTAGGGCCTCAAAATAACAATACACTAAGGGTATATTATACTAACAGTAGAAGTCTAAGAAAAAATATAATCGAATTAAATGCTCTTGTCTGTACAGAAAAAAATAGATATTGTTGCACTTACCGAAACGTGGATGAAAGTAGAAAATAGAGAACTATTAGCTGAATACCAAATAAATGGATTAAACTATTTCACACAGATAGATATATTAGACGAGAGGGGGAGTAACCATATATGTAAAGGACAATTTGAAATGTATCTCAAAGAGGGAATCAAAACTGAGCCACACACAGTAACTATTTGGATAGAATTAAACGAAAAAGCAAATAATATTGTGACGATAATCTTTTCCCAGAGATTGAGCCTGCTATCTCCTTACTTCATCACGTTCTCAACAATATGCAAGATACGTTTTATAGTGGCTTAACGTATATATCAAGAACAGCCACACGCAACTGCAACTCCCTCCTCCCCCCTCTCCAGCACCTGCTGCACACCTGGTCGACCGGTCAACTACTACTCCCAGCCAAACTAGCGACTTGCGGGTATCTGCTTTTCATTGGCGCCACCCAACACCAACCTCCGCTGCACGCCAATCACATTTCATCGCCAGTTATGTTGGAGTCCCTTGCAGCTCTCAGCCAGAATATATCTCGTGCTCCTGCTGTGAACACCTAAATTTGACCACCTCGTGTGATCAAATAAGAGGTTTATAGCTAGCGCATATATTCCCAGCACCATTTACTTTGTTAACGTAACCAGTTCCCCCTTTCAATTTATTATATCTTTTATGTATTTTTCTTTTATATATTTTACATGCCAAGGTATCGTCTTTATTTTATTTTGTTTCTAGATTCATTAAAAAAAAAAATTATTTTGTGTTTTCGTGTATCTTGCCTTACCACAGATTATCAGACAAGCAGTCACTCTTTTTTTTCCTTTTTTTATATAAATTAACTGTATGTGGACCAGCATTGACACCTGCTATTTGGAAGACTGCCGACCACCATTTCCAACACGTTACCGTCACATATAATTGGGGGCCTGTCCACGGAGCTTCACTCAGGTATTGGTAATTGTGGTAAGCATACTTGGCTTTCATTTCCCTTGCTTTCATTATTTACATTAATCATTTTTATTTTCTATGGTGCTGTGCATATTGTGCATTACGGGAATAGCATATGGTGAGTGTGAGACAACTTGGAT
>WNGS01164437.1:31866918-31869418 GCA_020271785.1 Procambarus virginalis
TACAGTAGGTTACTATAGACCATGCCCCTCCTCGTCTACCAGCGTCCCACAACGTCACTAAACTGATGTATTAAACTCCATGGACCTAACCTAACCCGAGAACCACCCACCAATAGAAAACGGGACATCTCGTTTTGCCAGCCACTGTGATTGTTTGAATCAGTCTTTGGCCTAAGGTGCCCAAAGACTGATACAATCATACTGATTGTTTGTATCAGTCTTTGGCCCTTATACGTCAAAATACGGCGTACTATTCAAGAGGATGGGTTCTACTATAATATTAGGCCCTTGTAGCATAGTTGGCTTCGTTTACGACTCGCAATCGGGGATCCTGTGTTCGATTCTCGGGCGAGACAATGAGCGAGACAAAAATGGTCGGGCATGTTTCTTTTCACCTAATGCCGCTGTTCACCTAGCAGTAAATAGGTATTCGGCAGTTAGGTAACAGTAGTGGGGGGGGGGTCACATACTAGGAAAGGTCAGTGTTTGAACTTTAGGGGGGAAGGGAGGGAGGGGGGGGGGAAGAACTCGATACAAACCTAAACTGCAATACATACAGGCTTCCTGTCCCCAGACAATACCAATTATTAATTACAAATGTCAAGAATGGGTAGGTGGGTGTCTTGAGCCCTGCACACGACGACACTACTGTAGCACGTTCACCAGTCATGTGCACCAGTCATGTGCACCAGGATCATGTGCACCAGGATCATGTGCACCAGGATCATGTGCACCAGTCATGTGCACCAGTCATGTGCACCAGGATCATGTACACCAGGATCATGTGCACCAGGATCATGTGCACCAGGATCATGTACACCAGGATCATGTGCACCAGGATCATGTGCACCAGGATCATGTGCACCAGTCATGTGCACCAGGATCATGTGCACATGCAGGCATGTGCACCAGGATCATGTACACCAGGATCATGTGCACCAGGATCATGTGCACCAGGATCATGTGCACCAGGCATGTGCACCAGGATCATGTACACCAGGATCATGTGCACCAGGATCATGTGCACCAGGATCATGTGCACCAGGCATGTGCACCAGGATCATGTACACCAGGATCATGTGCACCAGGATCATGTGCACCAGGGTTATATGTGGACTTGTAGCCCTAGTGCACGACGGACCACCAACCCTCAGCCCAAGACTACTAAGCCAAACAGCCACCAACATACAGGTCCCAACACAAGAGCATTATATTGGTTTTCAACTTTGCCGCGAGGGTCGAGTTTATTATTATAGTTTGATAATCACCTCCCCAGTAGCACCACCAGTAGCACCACCAGTAGCACCACCAGTAGCACCACCAGTAGCACCACCAGTAGCACCACCAGTAGCTCCACCAGTAGCACCACCAGTAGCACCACCACCAGTAGCACCACCAGTAGCACCACCAGTAGCATCACCAGTAGCACCACCAGTAGCACCACCACCAGTAGCACCACCAGTAGCACCACCAGTAGCACCACCAGTAGCACCACCAGTAGCACCACCAGTAGCACCACCAGTAGCATCACCAGTAGCACCACCAGTAGCATCACCAGTAGCACCACCAGTAGCACCACCAGTAGCACCACCAGTAGCACCACCAGTAGCACCACCAGTAGCATCACCAGTAGCACCACCAGTAGCACCACCAGTAGCACCACCAGTAGCACCACCAGTAGCACCACCAGTAGCACCACCAGTAGCATCACCAGTAGCATCACCAGTAGCACCACCAGTAGCACCACCAGTAGCACCACCAGTAGCACCACCAGTAGCATCACCAGTAGCATCACCAGTAGCACCACCAGTAGCACCACCAGTAGCACCACCAGTAGCATCACCAGTAGCATCACCAGTAGCATCACCAGTAGCACCACCAGTAGCACCACCAGTAGCACCACCAGTAGCATCACCAGTAGCACCACCAGTAGCACCACCAGTAGCACCACCAGTAGCACCACCAGTAGCACCACCAGTAGCATCACCAGTAGCACCACCAGTAGCACCACCAGTAGCACCACCAGTAGCACCACCAGGCGCACCACCAGTAGCACCACCAGTAGCACCACCAGTAGCACCACCAGTAGCATCACCAGTAGCACCACCAGTAGCACCACCAGTAGCACCACCAGGCGCACCACCAGTAGCACCACCAGTAGCATCACCAGTAGCACCACCAGTAGCACCACCAGTAGCACCACCAGTAGCACCACCAGTAGCACCACCAGTAGCACCACCAGTAGCACCACCAGTAGCACCACCAGTAGCACCACCAGGCGCACCACCAGTAGCACCACCAGTAGCATCACCAGTAGCACCACCAGTAGCACACCACCAGTAGCACACCAGTAGCACCACCAGTAGCATCACCAGTAGCACCACCAGTAGCACCACCAGTAGCACCACCACCAGTAGCACCACCAGTAGCACCACCAGTAGCACCACCACCAGTAGCACCACCAGTAGCACCACCAGTAGCACCACCAGTAGCATCACCA
>WNGS01164437.1:31874418-31881083 GCA_020271785.1 Procambarus virginalis
GAACTAAACTAAAACTTTTAAACTTATTGAAAACCCAACGAAGTCTTCCCAAGGATATACACAGAAGTGGAATACTTAAGTTTCTCGATAACCCACAGAGGGTTGGTGTAGACCTTCATAACCCACCAGAGGGTGTGTAGACCTTCATACCCACCAGAGGGTTGGTGTAGACCTTCATAACCTCCAGAGGGTTGGTGTAGACCTTCATAACCCACAGAGGGTTGGTGTAGACCTTCATAACCTCCAGAGGGTTGGTGTAGACCTTCATAACCCACCAGAGGTTGGTGTAGACCTTCATAACCCACCAGAGGGTTGGTGTAGACCTTCATAACCCACCAGGGTTGGTGTAGACCTTCATAACCACCAAGGGTTGGTGTAGACCTTCATAACCCTCCAGAGGGTTGGTGTAGACCTTCATAACCCACCAGAGGTTGGTGTAGACCTTCATAACCCACCAGAGGGTTGGTGTAGACCTTCATAACCTCCAGAGGGTTGGTGTAGACCTTCATAACCCACCAGAGGGTGGTGTAGTCCTTCATAACCACCAGAGGTTGGTGTAGACCTTCATAACCCTCCAGAGGTTGGGTGTAGACCTTCATAACCCTCCAGAGGGTTGGTGTAGACCTTCATAACCCTCCAGAGGTTGTGTAGACCTTCATAACCCACCAGAGGGTTGGTGTAGACCTTCATAACCACCAGAGGTGGTGTAGACCTTCATAACCCACCAGAGGGTTGGTGTAGACCTTCATAACCACCAGAGGTTGGTGTAGACCTTCATAACCCCCAGAGGGTTGGTGTAGACCTTCATAACCCACCAGAGGTTGGTGTAGACCTTCATAACCCACCAGAGGGTTGGTGTAGACCGTCATAACCCACAGAGGGTTGGTGTAGACCTTCATAACCCACCAGAGGTTGGTGTAGACCTTCATAACCCACCAGAGGTTGGTGTAGACCTTCATAACCACCAGAGGGTTGGTGTAGACCTTCATAAACCACCAGAGGTTGGTGTAGACCTTCATAACCCTCCAGAGGTTGGTGTAGACCTTCATAACCCACCAGAGGTTGGTGTAGACCTTCATAACCCACCAGAGGGTTGGTGTAGACCTTCATAACCCTCCAGAGGGTTGGTGTAGACCTTCATAACCCACCAGAGGGTTGGTGTAGTCCTTCATAACCCACCAGAGGTTGGTGTAGTCCTTCATACCACCAGAGGGTTGGTGTAGACCTTCATAACCCACCAGAGGTTGGTGTAGACCTTCATAACCCACCAGAGGTTGGTGTAGACCTTCATAACCCTCCAGAGGTTGGTGTAGACCTTCATAACCCACCAGAGGTTGATATAGACCTCAAATCCTAACGAGAAATGACTCAATAAATTCCTTTACGCTGGCAGGAAGGCTCGTGGCTGCCCTTCAAGGCCACAGAGTACATACATTCACACACGCGCACACACTCACACACACACTCAGAGGCCACACAGGATACAGAATGGGAGATGAAGTACTTCATGAAATGGACAGAGAAGGATCTAGGAGTTGATATCACGCCAAACCTGTCTCCTGAAACCCACATAAAAATAATAACGTCTGCGGCATATGCGAGACTGGCTAACATCAGAACAGCCTTCAGGAACCTGTGTAAGAATCATTCAGAACCTTGTATACCGTGTATGTAAGAAAAATTCTGGAGTATGCTGCCCCAGCATGGAGCCCGTACCTTGTCAAGCACAAGACGAAGCTGGAAAAAGTTCAGAGGTATGCCACTAGACTAGTTCCAGAACTAAGAAGCATGAGTTTGGAGGAAAAGCTGCGGGAAATGCGCCTCGATCACGTCGCTGGAAGACAGAAGAGCTCGGGGGAGACATGATCACTACCTACAAAATCCTTAGGGGAATTGACAGGTAGACAAGGATAAACTGTTTAACACTGGTGGTATGTGAACAAGGGGACACAAGTGGAAACAGAGTACCCAAATGAGCCACAGGGACGTTAGAAAGAACTTTTTCAGTGTCAGAATAGTTAACAGGTGGAATACATTAGGCAGAGATGTGGTGGAGGCTGACTCCATACACAGTTTACAATGTAGATATGATAGAGCCCAGTAGGCTCAGGAACCTGTACACCTGTACACCTAGAGGCATTAATATGCAAAAACTAGAAGATAGAGAAAAAAGAGGCGATATGACCACTACGTACAAAATAGTAACAGGAATTGATAAAATCGACAGGGAAGATTTCCTGAGACCTGGAACTTCAAGAACAAGAGGTCATAGATTTAAACTAGCTAAACACAGATGCCGAAGAAACGTAAGAAAATTCACCTTCGCAAATAGAGTGGTAGACGGTTGGAACAAGTTAAGTGAGAAGGTGGTGGAGGCCAAAACCGTCAGTAGTTTCAAAGCGTTATATGACAAGAGTGCTGGGAAGACGGGACACCACGAGCGTAGCTCTCATCCTGTAACTATACTTAGGTAATTACTTAGGTAATTACCTGTTGACTGACAGTTGAGAGGCGGGACCAAAGAGCTAAAGCTCAACCCCCGCAAGCACAATTAGGTGAGTATGATGCGCATGGCAACTCCCCATGATGTACATGGCAACTCCCCCACACTGCACATGGCAACTCCCCAATGCTGAGCATGGCAACTCCCCCAGGAGGTGCATGGCAACTTCCCAATGCTGAGCATGGCAACTCCCCCAGGAGGTGCATGGCAACTTCCCAACGAGGTGCATGGCAACTTCCCAACGAGGTGCATGGCAACTTCCCAACGAGGTGCATGGCAACTTCCCAACGAGGTGCATGGCAACTTCCAACGAGGTGCATGGCAACTTCCCAACGAGGTGCATGGCAACTTCCCAACGAGGTGCATGGCAACTACCCACACTGCGCATTGCAACCCCATGAAGTGCGTGGCAACTCCCCCTTCCGATGCGCATGGCAACTCCCCCCCCCTCTGCATGGCAACTCCCCCCTTCGATGCGCATAGCAACTCCCCCCCCCCCATCCAATGCGCATGGCAACTCCCCCCCTTCGATGCGCATGGCAACTCCTGCCATCCGATGCGCATGGCAACTCCCCCCCCCATCCGATGCGCATGGCAACTCCCCTTTCCAATGCGCATGGCAACTCCCCCTCCCCCGCGATGGGCGTGGCAACTCCCCCTCCCCCGCAAGGGGCGTGGCAACTCCCCCCTCCCCCGCGAGGGGCATGGCAACTCCCTCCTCCCCCGCGAGGGGCATGGCAACTCCCTCCTCCCCCGCGAGGGGCATGGCAACGCCCCCGCGAGGGGCATGGCAACGCCCCCGCGAGGGGCATGGCAACCCCCCGCGAGGTGCATGGCCACCCCCCCCCCGCGAGGTGCATGGCCACCCCCCCCCCGCGAGGTGCATGGCAACCCCCCCCCCCGCGAGTGCATGGCAACCCCCCCCCCCCCCCCCGCGAGGTGCATGGCAAACCCCCCCCCCCCCCCGCGAGGTGCATGGCAACCACCCCCGCAAGGTGCATGGCAACCACCCCCCGCAAGGTGCATGGCAACCACCCCCCCGCAAGGTGCATGGCAACCACCCTTCCCCCTGCGAGGTGCATGGCAACCACCCCCGCCCCCGCGAGGTGCATGGCAACCACCCCCCGCGAGGTGCATGGCAACCACCCCCCGCGAGGTGCATGGCAACCACCCCCCCGCGAGGTGCATGGCAACCACCCCCCGCGAGGTGCATGGCAACCACCCCCCCCGCGAGGTGCATGGCAACTCCACCGCGAAGTGCATGGCAACTCCACCGCGAGGTGCATGGCAACTCCCCCGCGAGGTGCATGGCAACTCCCCCGCGAGGTGCATGGCAACTCCCCCGCGAGGTGCATGGCAACTCCCCCGCGAGGTGCATGGCAACTCCCCGCGAGGTGCATGGCAACTCCCCCGCGAGGTGCATGGCAACTCCCCGCGAGGTGCATGGCAACCCCCCCGCGAGGTGCATGGCAACCCCCCGCGAGGTGCATGGCAACCCCCCTGCGAGGTGCATGGCAACCCCCCCGCGAGGTGCATGGCAACCCCCCGCGAGGTGCATGGCAACCCCCCCGCGAGGTGCATGGCAACTCTCCTGCGAGGTGCATGGCAACCCCCCCCCCCCCCCCGCGAGGTGCATAGCAACTCCCCCACGAGGTGAATGGCAACTCCCCCGTGAGGTGCATGGCAACTACCCTGCGAGGTGCATGGCAACTCCACCATGAGATGCATGGCAACTCTGCCACGAGGTGCATGATACCTCTGCCACAAGGTGCATGGCAACTCGACCACGATATGCATGGCAACTCGACCACAATATGCATGGCAACTCGACCACAATATGCATGGCAACTCGACCACAATATGCATGGCAACTCGACCACAATATGCATGGCAACTCGACCACGATATGCATGGCAACTCAAAGGGGCTGAACAATTTTCTGAAAGTTCTCTTTTGGGTAAGAGTTGTACGTAGATGGTTAGAACAATTTAGGTTAACAGGTGGTGGAGCACAAACACTCGGCAGTTTCAAAGTGTCACACGATGAAGATTAAAGGGAAGACGGGACACCGCAAGTGTAGCTCTCATCCTGTAACTACACTTGGCCAATTACACACACATATTACTATACATATTAATCGCTTTTATGCAAATTGAGAATAGTGGATATTTTTAAGTCCATTTTGTAAATATTGTACTAAACATTAACCCTTTAACTGCGCAACGCGCCTGCAGGCTCGCGTCTGGTTTGCGCAACGCGCCTCTGGGTATTTGTATTTTTCACGTTCGATTCAAAACTCCCGCGGCTACATGGGGTTCACATCAGCTTCCTCAGGGCTCTTGTAAACAGACGCCATCTTTAAAAAAAATCGTGGTCCACATTCCCGGGTGTGGGAGCCTCAGTAGTGAGCGAGCAACCAAGGCTGGCGCTCGCAGCATAAGCGCACAGCACTGCTGTTCAGTGTGTGACCACAGCATCGCCTAATAATGTCAAAATATATATATAACTTGTATTATTTAGCCATGATAGTATTATAGAAGAGCCTGAGTGTGATAATGACTGGGTACAATGTTCAAATATCAGTGATTCAATGCTGTTCACGATGTTCACAGCGCTTGCCACAGAACCACAGCATTATTTCGTCCATCTAGGAATCTTCAAACAATTACTTAGGTTCCTTTTCAAAATAAACGTATGGTCAATTATTCATTTACAGGAATTAGTGACCAGGATTGTGGTTATAATTAGCGTTGTGCGTAGTATTGTGGAAGGAGGAATTTAGGTGAGGGAGGGAGGGAGGGCGAGAATTGAGGTAGCCTCATTGCGTGTGTGTGTGTGTGTGTGTTTGTGTGTGTGTGTGTGTGGCTGCCACTCTGTTTTGCTCACCATACTAGCTTAGTGGTTCGCTATGGGCAAAACATGTGTACATGGGTATATATAGTGTGTATATAGTGTAAGAACAGCAACAGGAGAATGTTGAGAGGAGCTATTTTGGTGAGGGATGTGACGTAATTGTAGCGTCGTCTGCTGTGTGATTTTTCATGCAGTGTATGGTGGCCACTGTACTGTTTGGACACAATACCGGCTTACTTGCAAAGCTCTCGTAAATAAAACATGTAGATAGGTATATAGAACATGTGTAATAAGAACTATAACAGTATGGTGGGAGGAGCAATGTTGGCGAGTAAGATGTTGGAGTGAGGGAGACTGGCTGGGTGTGGCTGCTCTCACTCGAGGTGTTCTGAATGTGTTCATGGCCAAATGCTCCTATTGGCCCATACGAGGCAGCTGCTATTGGCATATACGAGGCAGCTGCTATTGGCCCATATGAGGCAGCTCCTATTGGCCCATATGAGGCAGCTCCTATTGGCCCATACGAGGCAGCTCCTATTGGCCCATACGAGGCAGCTCCTATTGGCGAAGCAGCTGCTACGCGATGTTCTGAATGTGTTGATGGTAAATGTATATAGTGTGTGACAGTGTATAGTGTGTACATATGTTGTAAATATACATAAATGAACATGAAACATTGGTGTGAATAACTGTATGATGGGAGGGGGTAAAGTTGGCGAATACAATGTGGAGAAGTGAGGGAGGGCTGGCTGGGTGTGGCTGCTCTCACTCGCGGTGTTCTGAGTGTGTTGATGGTGAATGTATATAGTGTGTGACAGTGTATAGTGTGTAAATAGATTGTATATATACATAAATTAGCATGATACATAGTAAATATGTGCTGCATATGTGTACACAAGTGTCATGCACGTAACACAGTGTCTTCGGACAGTACGGATGTTTTACATCCATAATATAGTGTACGTGTTCATTATACATAGGATTAGCATGTAAAAACAAATAAAATGTATTGGAACTGTGCGAAAAAAATGAACGAAATATATTCGCGGCAACTCGCGCGCCCCGCCCCGAGCACCCCACCCGCCCCGGGAGCTTACGGCAAGGGAGCACGGGGAATGATGACGTCACGCCCCAACTTACGGACCCCATAGCAGCCAAAGTAAGTACAATTTCGACCTTTTTTTTACATAGCCATACTGAGGGAAGGGTTTTTGACACTTTAAAAAGGAAAAATAATTTTTTCAAGAGAATTTATTTCCTGCGCACCACAGGGGTGTCATATTTGGAGGCAACGCAGTTAAGGGGTTAA
>WNGS01164437.1:31926958-31941628 GCA_020271785.1 Procambarus virginalis
ACACTTTAAACGTGGGAGGGGAGAGAGAGAGAGAGAGAGAGAGAGAGAGAGAGAGAGAGAGAGAGAGAGAGAGAGAGAGAGAGAGAGAGAGAGAGAGAGAGAGAGAGAATGGATGAACCCCCATATCCATGACCATCGCTACGGTCTCGCTTCATGCAGGTCGGCGTTCAATCCCCGACCGTCCACAAGTGATTGGACACAATTCCTTTCCCCCGTCCCATCCCAAATCCTTATCCTGACCCCTTCCCCAGTGTTATATAGTCGTAATGACTTGGTGCTTTCTCCTGATAGGACAATTCACTTCGTAAACACGAATCAATTACAGATATTAGTTCTTCCGGCGACCCATTTATGCATCATTGTTCATTATTAATAATTACTCGTGTATACTCGTGGTATACTCACACGCCTCGTGGTATACCCACTCGCCTCGTGGTATACTCACACCTCGCGGTATACACACAAAACATTCCACACTTCTCCACTAACCAATCACGCGACACTATTCTCAGTATTGTTTAGTCCCAAAGTCTCACCATCACCACCCTTCTCTGCCCCTTCCTGGGCTTCAGTCTCCCCCGTGAAGCCCAGGAGAAGGTTGTGGTGAAGCCCTTCAGCAGCAGCACCAAGCTGACCCTTACAACATCTGTGTCTCAATCTGTTTCGCTGTCTGTCTGTCTGTCTTTCTGTCTGGGACATGCTCAACGTTTCTCACGAGATGCTAGACATTTCCTCACATAAGTACAAGACGTTCCTCACATAAGTACTCTAGGAGTTAGGCAAAGCGACGGTGAAGGGCGTTGTGGTGAATATGGGAGTACCTCTCGGATAGCACCCAGAGTCTCAGTTGGAGGACAGATTGATGTTGAAAGAGGTGAGGGAAGGTAGTAGTAGGCAGCCATCTGTCTCAGGAGACTATGGAGTTGCGCTCTGGTTGTCGGTCTGGAGTGGCCTCTCCAGGGCGCACAGCCAGGGTAGGTTGACACGGAGGAGAAGCTGTCACCCATGCAGCAGGCCGTCCCCCCTTCTCCACGGCATCGAAAGTCTCCAATGGAAAGCCAAACGCCAATATGATTGGTTCCAGCGCCGTCGCAGGAACTGTCAGAACGAAGTTAAAGACAACAAGGAACTGCCCCCAGGGAGTTCCAGCTCCGCAGGTGACCTCAAGGTTGGTGAAAGAAGTCACCACGGCGATCTCCGGAGACCGCCGTGGTCGGGGCCGGAGAAGAACCACCCCAGCAAGGGCAAGAACGACCCCAGCCTCTTGAAGCAGAGCCTGGGGGCCGCACGAGCCCAGGAGGTGGACGGCCTGGTCCCGCACCTACGGGTTCCAGACAGAGATCGTCACAGCCCCCTGTCACCCGAGGCCGGCTTCCTTCATAACCATGAAGGTACTGCCACGAAAATCGTTATTGGTGTCGTGCTTCATGCAGGTCGGCGTTCAATCCCCGACCGTCCAATTGGTTGGGCACCATTCCTTTCCCTCTTCGTCCCATCCCAAATCCTTATCCTGACCCCTTCCAAGTGCTATATAATCGTAATGACTTGGCGCTTACCCCTGATAGTTCATTTCATTTCCTCTTTCCAAAATTCGTCAACAAACGGCAAGGAATGGCCGATGAAGAGCAGTTAATGAGGTCAATCACATCAGTGTTTTCTAATGGCAAGAACATACGGGTAATCACAACAGAGAGGAACTGCATTGTAGGAATGGTGTAAGATATTCAATATTATATTCAATATTTCTCCGAAGCAGAAATTTCCTGGGTTCGAATCTTGTGTGTAACCACCGACGGAGATGGCCTCAGGTGTGTGTCCTCACACACACACACACACACACACACACACACACACACACACACACACACACACACACACACACACACACACACACACACACACACACACCCACCACACACACACACACCACACACACCACACACCACACACACCACACACCACACACACCACACACACACACACACACACACACACACACACACACACACACACACACACACACACACACACACACTACAGATACTCTCCCAAACACACCCACGGACATATACCCAGGCTCATGCCCAAACATTTCCAACCATGTGCCCAAAACAATGCAGATGCATTAGTGCCCAACTGGTTCTTGTGGAAGTAAATTAATTTGCCAGCCAGCACGGAAATTTGTTCTGCCTTATGCATGCTGGGGAGGAAGGGAGGGGGGGGGGATGAGCAGGAACCTGAAGAGTGAAGGAGTTAAGGGTATTGGTGGACGTGTGTGTAACTACCTAAGTGTAATTAACCCCAGAGTAGTTACAGGATGAGAGCTACGCTCGTGGTGTCCCGTCTTCCCAGTACTCAAAGTCAAATAACGCTTTGAAACTACTGACGGTCTTGGCCTCCACCACCACCTCACTTGTTCCAACCGTCTACCATTCTGTTTGCAAGAGAAAACTTTCTAATATTTTTTCTGCACCTTGTTTCCTTAGCTTGAATTTGTGTCCTCTTGTTCGTGAAGTTGGAGAGTGAGTGAGTGTGAGTGTGAGTGTGAGTGTGAGTGTGAGTGTGAGTGTGTGTGTGTGTGTGTGTGTGTGTGTGTGTGTGTGTGTGTGTGTGTGTGTGTGTATGTGTACTCTCATTCACGTATTTGTGCCTACAACGTAGAGCTTCAGCTCCGGATCCCGCCTCTCTAACTGCAGGCTATGTAATGCAGTGACTTCTGGCCAAATTCCCTATCATATCTACTTCAGGTGTGTGTCTTGAATCCTTCAGTTGATTCCATTATCCCATTAATCTTACACTAAAAGAAATGTCTAAGATTTGAATGGCTTATCTGAGTCTGAAGCTTGCATCCATACCCTCTTGTTCTGTTGAGTATTAATTGTCAACATTTCCTCTTATCATGTCTTTCCTCTCTTTCCTAGCATCGACAGGTCTAGTTCCTTCAGACTAGCGTCGACAGGTCTAGTTCCTTCAGCCTAGCGTCGACAGGTCTAGTTCCTTCAGACTAGCGTCGACAGGTCTAGTTCCTTCAGACTAGCGTCGACAGGTCTAGTTCCTTCAGACTAGCGTCGAAAGGTCTAGTTCCTTCAGTCTAGCGTTGACAGGTCTAGTTCCATCAGTCTAGCGTCGACAGATCTAGTTCCTTCATCTAGCGTCGACAGGTCTAGTTCCTTCAGTCTAGCGTCGACAGTTAAGGTTCCTTCATCTAGCGTTGACAGGTCTAGTTCCTTCAGTCTAGCGTCGACAGGTCTAGTTCCTTCAGTCTAGCGTCGACAGGTCTAGTTCCTTCAGTCTAGCGTTGACAGGTCTAGTTCCTTCATCTAGCGTTGACAGGTCTAGTTCCTTCAGTCTAGCGTCGACAGGTCTAGTTCCTTCAGTCTAGCGTCGACAGGTCTAGTTCCTTCAGTCTAGCGTCGACAGGTCTAGTTCCTTTATCTAGCGTTGACAGGTCTAGTTCCTTCAGTCTAGCGTCGACAGATCTAGTTCCTTCAGTCTAGCGTCGACAGGTCTAGTTCCTTCAGTCTAGCGTCGACAGGTCTAGTTCCTTCAGTCTAGCGTCGACAGGTCTAGTTCCTTCAGTCTAGCGTCGACAGATCTAGTTCCTTCAGTCTAGCATCGACAGATCTAGTTCCTTCAGTCTAGCATCGACAGTTCTAGTTCCTTCAGTCTAGCGTCGACAGATCTAGTTCCTTCAGTCTAGCGTCGACAGATCTAGTTCCTTCAGTCTAGCGTCGACAGATCTAGTTCCTTCAGTCTAGCGTCGACAGATCTAGTTCATTCAGTCCGTCCTTCACAATCCTGAGATGATGGTGGTGATGTAGATGGTGGTGTAGAGAGAGAGACGTTGGTGGGGGAGGAGAGAATAGTGAAGGAGTAGATACAGTGACTGAAGACAGGAAGCGACCCTTGCAGCTTGCTTAACAAGGTTAGCAACTCTGCCCGCCCTCTCTCTTTCTCTCTCTCCCTCTTCCCAGCACGAATGGGATAGACAGAGGGAATGTGGGTCTTTCTTATTGTCCGCTGACTTAATTAACAAAGTTAAGACTTGGCCTAGAAAGAGGGTATAGTGGTGACGGGTCTTACAAGCCCTTCTCTACATATAGCTCTATGTACCCTTACCTTATTTACTAAGTATATATTACCCCCATTGTGATGATTTCCTGACGATTTTGACAATGATAATATTAAGAAAATAGTGATTGTTGACTAATTAGTACCAGCTTCTTCCCCCCCCCCTCCTCCACCCCTCTCCCCCTCCCCAAACGGCCCCGCTTGTTAGAGCAAAACGCCCTAATTAGGTCTTTACCTCGTTAAGGCTTAGGTCTTTAAGCATGGTTTTTTTTAACATTTTGTGAATTGGTGCTAATGTTAAGGGAAGATAAGGGTCGAGATTGTTGTGTGACGCACTTGAGGAGAGGTGAGGGGACGGTGAGGGAGGGGGAGAGAGGGGGGAGGATAGGAGGGAGAAAGAGGGGTGGGGATGGGACAGACAGGAAGAGGAAGACAGGCCAGCCAAGAACACTGACTGATGCGAAAGGGCATAATTAACAAATAAGTAAATATATAAAAGCAACTGACTATATATATCACTATACGAAGACTTGCGAATTTTCCCCTTGCTGTAATAAATGGGAGCTTGAGAGAGAGAGAGAGAGAGAGAGAGAGAGAGAGAGAGAGAGAGAGAGGAGAGAGAGAGAGAGAGAGAGAGAGAGGAGAGAGAGAGAGAGAGGGATTGTGGCAGTTAGCGGGGGGGGGGGGGGGGAAGGAAAGGAATTATCAGGAGATGCGCCAAGCCATTATGACTATACAGCACTGGGATAGGGTCAGGATAAGGATTTGGGATGGGGCAGGGAGGGGAAGGAATGGTGCCCAACCACTTGGAAGGTCGGGGATTGAACGCTGATCTGCATGAAGGGACGGGGGAGAAGGGGGGGGGGAGTGAGAAATGAAGAGGAAGTGGGAGAATGGAGAGGCAGGTGAGAGGCAAGGATCGCGGGTTTTATCTCTGCGGCAGGACGGAAGCGATTGGGCAACGTTTCCATTCACCTGGTGCTTCTGTTCATCTAGCATTAAATAGGTCCCTGGGATTTTGTTGTGTGCTGCTCCTGGAATGGTCAGTAGTTAGATATACACAAGTTCACTCAGTCGTCCCAGGGAGGATCGACGGGGCACCGCGCCAATCTTTAACTGTTCGCTTCGCCACCCAAGAGGTGGCACGGGCATGAATAGCCCATAATGCTCGCCTCTGTTTCTCCAGCAGTAATTAGAGGACTTGGTTGTAAACCTATTGGCGAATCATGTTCCAGGGAAAATGTAGGAGGTTATGTCTTACTGTGAGGAGGGAAGGCCTTCAGCCAGCGCCTGCCTCTGTTGTTGTTGTTATAGATTCAGCTACTCGGAACAAGTTCCGAGTAGCACGGGCTATGGTGAGCCCGTAACTTACCTGGCACAGTAGCTGGGCAAGTAGCACGGGCTATGGTGAGCCTCTCTGTCCTCTGCCTCTGATTGATTGATTGATTGATTGATAAAGATTAAGCCACCCAAGAGGTGGCACGGGCAGGAATAGCCCGTAAGTGGTGGCCCTTATGAGCCATTAACAGTATCGAGAGATGATACTGGAGATCTGTGGAGGTGCGACTGCACCCTGCGTGACGGGAGATGTCTCCCGGACCAAATGGTGACCAAATGGTGCTCTGCCTCTGTATCAACCTGTCTTAAATGGGGGAGAAGTGAGGGAGGGGGGAGAGAAGAGGGGTGAATGAGGGGGGGGGGTTGTGTGAGGGGGGGGACAGGCGCGCATGAGAGCGACAAGAATCACTTTAACAACTAACAAATTGTATGCGCCACCACGAGCGTTCTCGTCTGTGTCCTCTCATGTATCTTCCTCCTGCATTGTGTTGCTCCTCATCTCCACCTTCACTCTTTTCTCATTGTCCTCATTCTTATACCTGGAGACGGATTCTGGGTGCTCGACTACTCCCCAAGCCCGGCCCGACCTGACTTGTGAGAGTTTGGTCCACCAGGCTGTTGCTTGGAGCGGCCCGCAGGCCCACATACCCACCACAGCCCGGTTGGTCCGGCACTTCTTGCAAGAACTTATCCAAGTGCCTATTGCCATCCACCTTTGTTCCTGCAATATTTCTAATGCTTGCTGGGAGGGTGTTGAACAGCTGTGGACCTCTGATGTTCAGTGTTCTCTGATTGTGTCTATGGCACCTCTACTCTTCATTGGTTCTATTCTGCATTTCCTTCCGTACATTTCGCTCCAGTATGTTATTCTACTGTGCAAATTTGGGACCTGGCCTTCAAGTATCTTCGATAGGTTCTGTATCTTTAACGTAATGTATGGAAGCCTTGTATTATTTAGACGTACACCTTGTATACTATTCAGGTATATTACCTTCTCTACGCAAGGAGTTATTCTTTTTCTCCATCTCCCCAGTTTACTCATCAGTATTTCTTTCCCGACTTTTGTGTCTGGTGAGGTTATGACTTCTTCCGTACATCGCTGTGTTCTTGACCTGAAGACTCTCGCAGACTTAAGATGATGATATGTTGAAGATTAAGCCGTCACAAGAGGTGGCACGGGCATGAATAGCCCCTAGGTGGTGTGTAGAGTGAATGTGTCTTTGGTTGTGTGACATCTTTAAGAGTCTCTGGGTCTTCAGACATGAGACTTACGACACCATAAGAGGCAAGTTGACAACTTAAGAGGTGAGATGACAACTTACGAAGTAAGGGGGGGAGGGAGGAGGGATTACGAATGAGAAGTTGATTGGTGATAGACGGTGTATGGGGTCGGTTTAATGAGGGAGAGGAGGTGGATAGTGGTTAGATGAATTGCTGGTGATGGAAAGGTGGAACAGATGGATAAGTGTCGTGTGGGGAGGGGGGGGAGTGGAGACAGCACTGGGGGACGTGGATTAATGGGGGAAGAGGGGGTGTACAGGAGGATAAACAGGGAGATGGAGGATAGGAAGAGAAAAGTGAGAGGGGGTGGGAAGGATGGAAGGGAGGGGAGGGAGGGGGTAGAAGAACTCTCGAAACCCTATCCAGGTATGCTCCAGGTATACACAATTACACTATGGACAGGAAACCTGGGAGGCCAGATTCACGAAGCAGTTACGCAAGTACTTACGAACGTGTACATCTTTCCTCAATCTTTGACGGCTTTGGTTACATTTATTAAACAGTTTACAAGCATGAAAACTTGCCAATCAACTGTTGTTATTGTTATAAACAGCCTCCTGATGTTTCGGAGCTCATTAACTGTTTAATAACTGTAAACAAAGCCGCCAAAGATCGAGAAAAGATGTACAGGTTCGTAAGTGCTTGCGTAACTGCTTCGTGAATCTGGCCCCTGGCCCTCATGTCAAAAGCCAGCACCGAAGAATTAAACTGGGCGTTGACTGCAGGGGGAATGTGACGATGTCAACAAACAGGCAATTACCTGTGTTAATGGGGGGATTAGATTAGTAATATCCGGATTCTTGAGGCTGCTAATCTCACTCTGGGCCCTGATGGTGCCTGTCTTCCCCTTCCTTGGTGATGGGGAGTGATGGGGGGCAAAGCCTGGTACAGGCTTAAGGAAGGGGGGAGATGGGGGTCAGTATGTTGACAGTGCTGGACGTCACTGTGACGAGGCAGGAACCGCTGCATGGGTTACCTCTTGAGTCAACTTGTGATGCCTGTGATGCCTGGTGGTGATGCTTGTGATGCCTGTGATGCCTGGTGGTGATGCTGCAGACTGGTTGATGGTGAGGATGGTGGTGGTTTGTGCTCACCACGGTTGTGGCACTGTTGCGGGTGGCACTGTTGCCGGTGGCACTGTTGCAGGTGGCACTTGCAGGTGGCAGTGTTGGTGACACTTGCCAGAGGCACTGTTGCAGGTAGCACTGTGCAGGTGGCACTGTTGCAGGTGGCACAGAGAGAGAGAGAGAGAGAGAGAGAGAGAGAGAGAGAGAGAGAGAGAGAGAGAGAGAGAGAGAGAGAGAGAGAGAAACTTCTTGAGGTGAACGGGAGAGGAAAAGCTTTTTGGTGTTCCATTTTCTTTTTCACATTTATCGTAGTTATTGTTAAAGGGTAATGTATAGTGCTGGCACTCACAGCTTCGTGTAACAGCACTTCAGACTATGTGTAGTGAGGGGAGGGGGGGGGGGCGAACGTGGTCCGTTGGACGATCTCTGTTTGAACGTGGACCGTTGGAACGATCTCTGTTTGAACGTGGACCGTTGGAACGATCTCTGTCTGAACGTGGACCGTTGGAACGATCTCTGTCTGAACGTGGACCGTTGGAACGATCTCTGTCTGAACGTGGACCGTTGGAACGATCTCTGTTTGAACGTGGACCGTTGGAACGATATCTGTTTGAACGTGGACCGTTGGAACGATCTCTGTTTGAACGTGGACCGTTGGAACGATCTCTGTTTGAACGTTGACAGTTGGAACGATCTCTGTTGAACGTTGACCGTTGGAACGATCTCTGTTTGAACGTTGACCGTTGGAACGATCTCTGTTTGAACGTTGACCGTTGGAACGATCTCTGTTTGAACGTTGACCGTTGGAACGATCTCTGTTTGAACGTGGTCTGATATCCCGGAAACTTGAACTCTTTCACACTCAGAATAAAGGGATACTGAAATTAAAACAAAAAAGGTCGAACCCGGGTCCAATATGTAGCGTGTTGCCCACCACACCAGCGCGCCATAGACTAATTTCACCTGCTATCTTTTACATATAACAATTGTTCTGTCACATTGCTTCCTAATTTCTCTGCTATCATAGCTTTTTGTTCAGAAGAATCCACGTTCTGTTCTTTAGACAATATGGACAATAATTAAGTTCTTTGAAATTGTTCTTAGAAAGTCCGTATTCTTGGAAATTTTGTTATTTATATCGTGTGTATTTTTTTGTTAATAGGTTTTTAATTGGTTCATTCTACGAACGACTCGAGTAGCTTAATTGATGTTCAAAATTTTAATTAATTTTTGTTATAGCGGCATTATTGATGCAGCAAGGTAATTTAACTGTTGCCTTTGCTGTTGCAAATGCTAAAGCTGTCAGCTAATTACCTTATGCTTCCAGCAGGGAATTATTTTGGCGTTCAGACCAATATATATATATATATATATATATATATATATATATATATATATATATATATATATATATATATATAATATTGGACTTAAGGCCTATCAACCTCTGGAGGGTTATTAAGGCCACACAATACCTTACTGACCAACCAACACGTATGAACTTTGCTATGAAAGCCGAAATGGGGGGGGGGGGGGAATATTGAAGGTGTGTGTGGATAAGGTCCAATGCTTGCTGATGCAATATCCATGTTGCATATATCAATGTAGCAACTTGATGTATTAACATAGATTAAATTCGAACACTGCGTTGCAAGTTCATTTTGATGCTACAAGTTGATTTGTGTGATATCGGAAGAGTATTTCTATTGGTGTTTTTTTTATGACACATTAATATCACTATCCGATGATTGCAAGTAAATGTCATTTCCGATTTGACGAGCTGTCATAAAGCTGAACTGGACTGCAACACTCCAGGAAGGTTGCAACAGTTGTGTTGAGAATCGCCATTGCAATTTGTAGCTCACTAGTACAGACCTCATCTAGTAGCCAGCGAGGGCTTTGATCCCGTGGGATTGTTTAGTAGCGGCCTGCGGGCCGCTGCAAGCATCAGCCTGGTGGACCAAACTCTCACACGTCGAGCCTGGCCTCGGGCCGGGCTTGGGGAGTGGAACACCCAGAACCCCATCCAGGTACACTTGAGTCCCTGGAGCGAACGATAATTAAGTAGGTGTAATTAATTAAGTGGGTGTAATTAAGTGGGTGGGGGCGTCTCTTGGTCTCAAACTCCTTTTTTTATTTATTTTTTTTACTGCTATCTCTTTCTTCTCTCCTGTTGTCCTTGTTCTCTCCTTCTGTTGCAGTTTCTGTCCATTCTTGCTGTTTTCTGTCGGTTTTGTCAGCCGGCTTCCATTCCCTGCTTGTCTTCTTACTTCTTCTAGACTCTGTCTTCTAGACTCTGTCTTCTAGACTCTGTCTTCTAGACTCTGTCTTCTAGACTCTGTCTTCTAGACTGTGTCTTCTAGACTCTGTCTTCTAGACTCTGTCTTCTAGACTCTGTCTTCTAGACTCTGTCTTCTAGACTCTGTCTTCTAGACTCTGTCTTCTAGACTCTGTCTTCTAGACTCTGTCTTCTAGACTCTGTCTTCTAGACTCTGTCTTCTAGACTCTGTCTTCTAGACTCTGTCTTCTAGACTCTGTCTTCTAGACTCTGTCTTCTAGACTCTGTCTTCTAGACTCTGTCTTCTAGACTCTGTCTTCTAGACTCTGTCTTCTAGACTCTGTCTTCTAGACTCTGTCTTCTAGACTCTGTCTTCTAGACTCTGTCTTCTAGACTCTGTCTTCTAGACTCTGTCTTCTAGACTCTGTCTTCTAGACTCTGTCTTCTAGACTCTGTCTTCTAGACTCTGGTTTCATTAAGTTTGCTTTCTTATGTGTATCATCACTCCTTGTTTCAACACCCTTTTATTCCTAATACTATCTCCTTACTTCTCTCTTGCCTATTTATTGCCTGCATCTACTTCCTCATGAATTACGGGCTATTCATGCCCGTGCCACCTCTTGGGAGGCTTAATCTTCATCAGTCTATCTTCATCACAATCGACTTGAGAATGGTCCAGGACGGACCGAAACGTCGTCGTCCCTTCACCTTCTAGTGTGTGGTCTGGTCAACCGTCGTTCCCTGTCTCCAAGATGACCTGACGTCCATCATTCAATGGTCAGTGGAGATTTAGGAAAGACCTGGGTAAATACTAGTTCGGTAACAGGGTTGTCGATTTGTGGAACCAATTACCGCATAACATAATAGAAGTAGGATCTCTTGGTTGTTTCAAGCTTAGGTTAGACATATGAATGAGTTTGAGTGGATATAAATAGGAGCTGCCACGTGTAGGCCAATATAGGCCTAATGCAGTTTCTTATGTTCGTATCCCTCATTTCCCGGTCGCCTGGTTGTAAGATGACCTCATACTCCTCATTATATCGTCTCCTGATCCTGGAGATGACCTCATACTCCTCATTATATCGTCTCCTGATCCTGGAGATGACCTCATACTCCACTCCACCCGTCACTTACGTCCAGCACATGGCGTCTCATGCTGCTCCCAGCTGACTCTAGTCTCTTCTCTACCTACATAATGTGTCTCCACCCCGTCCACAGTGTGTGTCCTCCCCGTCCACAGTGTGTGTCCTCCCCGTCCACAGTGTGTGTCCTCCCCGTCCACAGTGTGTGTCCTCCCCGTCCACACTGTGTGTCCTCCCCGTCCACAGTGTGTGTCCACCCCGTCCACACTGTGTGTCCCCCCCGTCCACACTGTGTGTCCACCCCGTCCACACTGTGTGTCCCCCCCGTCCACACTGTGTGTCCACCCCGTCCACACTGTGTGTCCCCCCCGTCCACACTGTGTGTCCACCCCGTCCACAGTGTGTGTCCTCCCCGTCCACAGTGTGTGTCCTCCCCGTCCACAGTGTGTGTCCACCCCGTCCACAGTGTGTGTCCTCCCCGTCCACACTGTGTGTCCACCCCGTCCACACTGTGTGTCCCCCCGTCCACACTGTGTGTCCCCCCGTCCACACTGTGTGTCCCCCCCGTCCACACTGTGTGTCCACCCCGTCCACACTGTGTGTCCACCCCGTCCACACTGTGTCCCCCCGTCCACACTGTGTGTCCCCCCCGTCCACACTGTGTCCCCCCGTCCACACTGTGTGTCCTCCCCGTCCACACTGTGTCCCCCCCGTCCACACTATGTCCCCCCCGTCCACACTGTGTGTCCCCCCCCCCCCGTCCACACTGTGTGTCCCCCCCCCCGTCCACACTCACATTTACTCACGTTATCGCCCCCACACTGATACTTGTCCTCGCTTCATCATACGAAACTTTGGCTGCTTTTGGCCCGGTTGTCAGATGGGGGGAGAAGGGGGGAGTGGAAATTGGGGGGGGGGAGGGGTAAAGGTTGGAGTTAGTTTTCTTTGATAATTGGGTTGTCTGAGAGGCAGGATATGGTCTTGTTTGGCTGGAGAAAGATCCGGTTTGTGGGTGATTCATGGAGGAAGCAAATGTGGATATATGGAGGTAAACGGGGCCATGGAGGGAGAGTGTATTCACTTAGTTGTATTCATCTAGTTGTGCTTGCGGGGGTTGAGCTGTGGCTCTTAGGTCCCGCCTCTCAACTGTCAGTCAACTGGTGTACAGGTTCCTGAGCCTATTGGGCTCTATCATATCTACATTTGAAACTGTGTATGGAGTCAGCCTCCACCACATTACTGCCTAATGCATTCCATTTATTAACTACTCTGACACTGACGAAGTTCTTTCTACTGTCTCTGTGGCTTATTTGGGTACTCGGCTTCCGCCTGTGTCCCCTTGTGCGTGTACCACCCGTGGTAAATAACCCATAGTCTATCCTGTCAATTCCCTTGAGAATCTTGTATGTGATGATCATGTCTCCCCGAGCTTTTCTGTCTTCCAGCGACGTGAGGTGCAGTTCCCTCAGCTGCACACACACATATTAGAAAGAATTTTTTTTAGTGTCAGAGTGGTTGACAAATGGAATGCACTAGGAAGTGATGTGGTGGAGGCTGACTCCATACACACTTTCAAATGTAGATATGATAGAGCCCAGTAGGCTCGGGAATCTGTACACCAGTTGATTGACAGTTGAGAGGCGGGACCAAAGAGCCAGAGCTCAACCCCCGCAAGCACAAATAGGTGAGTACACACACACACCTGTGTTTGTGTGTGTATGTACTCGCCTATTTGTATTCACTTATTTGTGCTTGCCGGATCGAGCATTGGCCCTTGGATTGTGATTACAGTGTTTAAGCTGCTGCTCTTTGATAGTCCTTCTTAACGTTGTTGTTGTTATAGATTCAGCTACTCGGAACAAGTTCCAAGTAGCACGGGCTATGGTGAGCCCGTAGTGGACTTACCTGGCACAGGAGCGGTGCCTGTGTCTCTGTCCTTCTTAACCTTCAAATATCTTTATATATCTGTGACTCATTTGGGCCTGACAACTTAGTGTCCACCTGTCCTCTCATTCTCAGAAGCACCTATTCGAAATGCTGTCATATCTACCCTCTCTATATTCCCTGAAGATTTGTATGTGGTAATCATATCTTATCTGACTTTCCCTTTCTTCCAATAACGAGAGGTATACTTCACTTAATTAAGTCGTTCCTCGTAGCCCATAGCTCTCAGCTCTGGGACTTGTCTAGTGGCATACCTCTGAACTGTCTCCATTGCTATTGCGCTAATGCTGCATATTCCAGTATTGGTCTGACGTATGTTGTATTCAAGGATCTTATTCAGTTCTTTAGAAATAATAATTTTGAGTGATAGTAAGCATGTAAAATGTACTACAGGTAGGTGGTTTAAGATAATTTATTAACATGTAATATTAAAATTAATTTGACGGAAGGTTTTGAGGTCTGCATCAGACAACTGACATCTGGTAAGGCGGGCTGAAGAGCTGGAGCTCGACCCTACAAGCACAGGCGAGAGCACATAGACACACCCAACATATGAAGGTCTGGCCTGTCGAGCCTGGCCTCGGGCCGGGCTTGGGGAGTAGAACAACTCCCAGAACCCCATCAACCAGGTATCACCAAAGTTCAGGTTTATTCTCGCCAAGGTGAAAGTGAACCTGAGGGTCTCAGAGTTCACCTTGAACCTTGAGTTCAACCTTGGTGGTGTTCAGCTCCAGCCCGCCCCCCCCCCCCCCTCGCACCTCTCTCTCACAGTATCTGAACTTTTGTTCATTTGTTCACGTTGTAACTTAGCGTAGTTTTTCGTTATAAAATTAGATTTGAAAATCTAATTTAGGGGAGTGCATGCACATCTATTTGTGCCACAGGATCGAGATGTTAGCTCTTGGACCCCGACTTTCTAATCGGCTGTTGTCAAATGTAAGACACCTGGCGATTTTTTGTTTTGTTTCTACAATAGGTGTAGTTTAGCTAGCTACTGCTTGTCCCCAGAACGCAACCACAATGGCCGTCTTAACTCCAGGTACTTATCTACTGCTAGGCGAACAGAGTATCAGGTGAAAGGAAACGTTGCCTAAACGCTTTGGTCCTGCAGGTAGGATCGAACCCTGGAATCCCACTGGGAGCTGACAACTTAGCACACAATGCCTGTGCTTAAGTTGTTGTTGTTTCAGATTTAGCTACTCAGGACGAAGCGTCCACGTAGCACGGGCTATGGTGAGCCCGTATGTGCTTAAATAATTAACCTTCCTTAAATCTCCATAAGAAACACAAAAACTATAGTGCATGTGCGCGCGCATTCATGTCATGCAGCATGCCCCCCCCCCCAAAAAAAAAAAAAAGATTATTCGCTCAGACAGACGCATGCCGTACGACAATGAAATCAAGAGTGAACGCTGCCGGCCGACCAGACGTACGATAACTATCCCGGTGAAAGTTACCAAGGTGAGAGGTGAGGTGAGACTGGAGGGGGGAGGGGAGAGCAGAAAAACGAATGTTAGAAAGTTTGAGTCTGCGATAATGTGTACTTTGGTTTCGAAAAAAAGAATGAGCGTAGAAAACGGGAGGTGGTCTTGGGCCCGTAGCCCACACT
>WNGS01164437.1:32023740-32034957 GCA_020271785.1 Procambarus virginalis
GGTCTATATGTACAGAAGAAGAGGAGTCGATCCTGTCATAGGACTCGATTCCTGTGATCCTTCAGGTGGTAAAGCCGGGTCGGGGAGCTACTCACCTTGGGGGCATGCTTCATCACACAATTACCAACTCATTCTCAAATATATGAAAACGCTGTCTCTTCTATATATCTCTCTTCTTCTCTCTCTTCTCTCTCTCTCTCTCTCTTCTCTCTCTCTCTCTCTCTCTCTCTCTCTCTCTCTCTCTTATCCTCTCACTCGAATCGTCTCTCGCCTCCCCTCTCATCTCTTGCTCCCTCATCTCTCTCTCTCTCTCACCATTGTGCATTAGAATATTCTCAAATATTGCAATATTAGTATATTGCAGTATCTTTGTACTTTGCAACTTGCAATTGATGTTTGAGTTAAAATGACTTTATTTATAGGGACATTTTGAACTTAGATTACAATTCAAAGCTCGTGATTTTCTGACATTGCAATTAATTCATAAATTGCAAAGCGTATTGTTGAATATTTTCCTCTTTTTTTTCCTACCAATATATTAATTTTTTATTTTTTATCAATGCAATCATTTTTTTTCTTCCTTTTTTTCGTAAAATTAAGCTCAGGTGAATGGAATTCACACAATGCCTCCGGGTTGGCTGGCATAATGCCACCGCAAGGACTAATACGATAAACTAGATAAAAAACAAAAAACAGAAAAACAAGATTAAAAGGAAAAAAAGAGTTTGGAAAACCGAAGTTTAATCACCAAAATGACAGAATAATTAACAAGAATATTGGGCGTAGATCAGTTTTGACCATACAAGTATGAATTATTATCTAAACGCATTCAGGGTGCTTCAGAACGCATTCAGGGTGCTTCAAAACGCATTCAGGGTGCTTCAGAACGCATTCAGGGTGCTTCAGAACGCATTCAGGGTGCTTCAGAACGCACTGTATAAGCCTCAGAACGCATTGTGGGCTCCTTGGAACTCTTTCTGTGCGCCAGAGGATCCGGCCCTACAGAGAACCATCACGATACTAACTACTCTTGCCAATATTGCTTTGAAAGCGAGCGCGATCGGGAACGTAGCCCACTGGTCTATTGGGATGCGGCGTCTGACAGCTCTGTGTTTGACATCAGTCCATCAAGACTGACATCAAACTGACTGACTCTTCTTCACCACCTGGTGGTAGCAAGGCTAAATGTCTGAACCGAATCAAAAACATGAGTGTTGGATTGTTTGACGTCCATGGAAGCAATTTAACGTGTGTCCGTCGTTATGTATCATATGTATCACCGCTACGAGCGTCCTGAGGTCAAAACACAGCACTGGAGAAGTCATGTGTGTTGCCATGTAGTTTCCTGCGTCTCTTAAGACCTCCGACGTGCGGGCGAAGTGTTCCAGTACATTCTGTACTGGAATATTTTGACTACATCTCGTATAGCAGTCAGGAGGCCGCTAAGATCTTTGAGGCCACTGTTTATGGCATCATGGGAGAGAACTCTACTTATGGCATCCTGGGAGAAGTAATAAAGAGAAAGGGTATATATATCATATATATATTTTTTTTCAGTGGGGGAAGGAACGTGAGAAAACACTCGGAGTCATATTAATTTAATTAATCACGTCGTTCAATTTAGTGTCTTAGTGACCAGTTGGAATATAGGTCGTTCCCACCTGCTGCTCTGAAGAACGTTGTCTCGCGATGGTCTGACGTTCGTGGCCTGAATCCGACGTGAAGTCTGTACGCTGTTACAATTAACAAAAACCAAGAACGTCATGTTAAATGTATTGTTTGAGCAGAGGTGAAGACATTCTGAGATAAAGCAACGCCGGACACAACAACATGGTGGATCGAGCGCGACCTTGCTGCGTCCCCCCTTACTGGTAATAGTCGACATTTCATCCATCAAAATGGAGTTAAAATCAACAACCGCGAAAAGGGTTGTGTCGTTGGGCTTGTGAAGGTGGCCGAAGGGCGGGGCGTTAACCGGAAGATGGCGACGGAGGAGAATATTAATAACGGAGAATAACGGCTTTCCTCCGTTATTCTCCGACAGAACGGCGCGTCTGTGCATGTATGTGGTTGTAACGCACACGTTCAGCACTAACTTTACGTTCCCGTGTGTGTGCGTCACTTGTTCTTTCCGTTCCTCAACACTGCCAGTCACATCCTTCTCATGTTTTGTGTTCATCCTTCAGTTCAGCAAGTTCCTTCTCACTTCCCACCACTAATTAATCCTTCTCTCAACAAATATAAATTTTCCCAATAAACCCCTATAGCAGAATGTTAAGTGGGAGTGTAGAGTAGAGAAAAATACACTACAAATATATATATATATATATATATATATAATATATATATATATATATATATATATATATATATATAATATATATATTTCACGTTGAAAATGCATTTTAGATGCCTGCCCTTTAATTTTTATAGTTCAAGTTTCGGATCAAAATGATTTCGGTTTTCTATTTTCCAAATTATATATATATATTTAGATCATACATCAATCTTACGATGATTTTTTTTTGGGGGCAAACCATTTTAAAGAATTTTTTCTGTGATAATTCCGACTTTTTGTACCTATACCCTAACAGGTTTTTCAGTAGAGTACAATTTGACACCTGCAGTATGCCGGGGGAGACCGCTGAGAAGGAACCGCTAAAGGCGTACTAACCACCCAGGCTTCAATTATATCTGAAATCAAAATTTTATTTTACCCATCCTCGTTTTTTTTCATTCTGAAGATGGTATAACTCTAATTTTTTTATTTAGAGAATAGAGCGTGTGCTTTGCTCGCTGTTAGTGATGGGGAGGGAGGTCGAAGTACGTTTGGCGAGCTCGACCTCTTGGGCGAACATCGACCCCTTGGGCGTTCGACCTCTTGGGCGAGCTCGGCCTCTTGGGCGAGTTCGACCTCATGGGCGAGTTCGACTGGCAACTGGTGGCTCCCTTAGTTCTAGTGTGGCAATCATCTCCCTCGTGTTATACTTAGTTTAATGTCCCCGTAGCTCCTAAACCAATATGATGCAAGGGTCTCCTGTTGCCTGGTTCGAGGCTTGTGTTAAGCCTCACCTTCCAGCAAGAGCCTATAGCACATCCCTGCCTCCCCCTCCCTATCCAAGATCTCCCTCTAACAAGAGTCTAACACCCCAAGATCCTGTCGTGGACTCAGTGCCTGGTGCTGTGGAGGCGGTAATCTACTTGCGAGTGTGCAACCCGACTAACGCAGAAACCAACGTAGATGACTACAGGTGCCGCCCCTTCCACTGACGCTCAAACCATTTGTTAATTCTTCATGTTGGTTTCCTTAGATATGCTCCTTATGTTACAGCGGCTGGGTTGAGCCTCTGCGACTCTCTAACCATCCCAGTGGGTGTGCTCTATTAGGCTATGATGAAGAGGCTTATTGGCTAGTTAGTGCTTCTTGTTCAACCCCCCTCTTCCGTCCCCTTTTCTCCGTCCGCCTCTCAACCCCAATCCTGGACCTCGCGAAGTGCCTAAGACAAGATGGTTTTGCTTAAGGATAAAGTAGAGAGAGGACACATACTGCCAAATCTCGTTTGCTCACGAGACTCTCCTTACGCTTGGCACTTCGTTGAGATCATCCAGACTCCGCTTCTCTGGCGCTGTGTGTCCTTCCTCTTGTGGCGAGAAAACTAACAATCGCTCAGACACCCGCGTCCAGGTCGTGTGGCGTCAACACACCTACTGACCATTCCACCAAGACGTTAAACCATATGAAGATACTATTTCTACTGCTGCTACTACTACCATTCCTGTTACCCCGGCCTCGCCCAGCTACCGGGAGAGTTCGGTACCTGCCCTGCCCGCCCCTCGCCCCTGTAACTCTTCTCTATTCAAGTCATGTTCAGCGTATTCTCTTGAGATAAAAGGATGAGTGGGCTCTCCTTACTTGCTTCACGTTAGTCACTGGCTGTCACTCTGTCACCAAAGACGGTGGCATTTAGAGGGTGACAGGTAGGTGTTATTGGTGGTGACTGATCCACGTTCATCATTACATGCCCCCCACGCGCCCCCCACGCGCCCCCCACGCGCCCCCCACGAGCCCCACACGCCCCCCACACGCCCCCCACGCCCTCACAACTTGTAGTGTGGGGGCCTGGAGGAATGAGTGTTGCCTGGATGGGATGGTGTACCGATATATATATATATATATATATATAATATATATATATATATATATATATATATATATATAGGGCGTGTCCATATATGCCAGGCTCCTCTGAGTCCTTGAATAAGATACAAAACAAGCCAACAGTCCCCACTAATTATTTCTCCTCTAAGCCATAAGCTTCCCCTCCTCCCACCTCTCAAGGGCCAGTTCTCCCATAAGGGGGGCCCTCCACCAGCGCAGGGCCCCCCCCCCCTGTGTGTGTGGGGGGGAGATACTCCCCCCATCCCAGCTGGGCGTGGTCGGGGCCCCCCCCCCCTGTGCATGTTGGGTCAGCGTAAGGCCCCTCACGCTCACACAGCACCGTTGTTGTTTCAGTTCCACGTTCCGCGTCTGTTCCACGTTCAGTTCCACGTTTTGGTTCCCTATGTTCTTGTTTCCGTTCCCCCAACACCACACGTGTGTGCCTTCCGTCCCCTCCTCTTCACCTCACACTCAAGCGCTTGTAGATGTTCACATGTCCACGAGAGTCAAAATATACGGATGGCACTGTATGCAGCGGTTTGGTTAATGTATATATTTATTCTATATAATGTTTGGGTGGGGTTTTTAGGGAACGTTAGAGGTGACTCTGGGGTTATCCATCTTATAGGGACAACAGAAAACGGTGACATCACTTCCATTCCTCTAAATATTTACTTAGATAAGACGGAAGCCCCTCTTCCGCTTGCTGCTTGAAACACCTGCACATGTCTGTATATAAACTATACTCAAACCTTACAATATTTCTTGATTTCTTCAGTTACACTTAAAATATAATAGCGTTTATAAGCATAACCATTTTCTTTGTTCTTTTTCTGTTAGGGGAAAACCTCTGTAGGCATTCCAGTGCAGTTTTTATACTTGTTTCTGGAGGTTAAATTGTGTTGATATTGAGTCCAGTTGTGTGAGAGTCTGGTAAAGGTGACGTCAACCGCTTCTCAACTTCTCCAACAGTTTTTTGCAACTTTTAATTATACTGTACCAGAGGGCTAGATTCACGAAGCAGTTACGCAAGCACTTACGAACGTGTACATCTTTCCTCAATCTTTAACGGCTTTGTTTTACATTTATTAAACAGTTTACAAGCATGAAAACTTGCCAATCAACTGTTGTTATTGTTATAAACAGCCTCCTGGTGCTTCGGAGCTCATTAACTGTCTAATAATTGGAAACAAAGCTGCCAAAGATTGAGAAAAGATGTACAGGTTCCTAAGTGCTTGCGTAAGTGCTTTCGTGAATCTGGCGCCTGGATTTCCGTTGCAGCTTATGACATTCTTCTCATCATTAGCACCTAGGTGCTCCTCAAACAGTTTAAGTGATTCCGCCCTCATCCTTCGGTCTAAACTAATGGCCGAAAAGCCTCATTGTACCTCATCGGTCAGCTAGTTAGATATATATGAAGTGTTACTTTAGAGTTAGGTGAGGAAACTAATTTGACCAGACCACACACTAGAAGGTGAAGGGACGACGACGTTTCGGTCCGTCTTGGACCATTCTCAAGTCGATTGTGGCCGAGGAAACTAAATTCTTGTAGAATTCTATTCTATTCAATTATCAACCAATAAAATCTAAGGTTATCAGATTAATGGTGACAACTTCTCACTTCTTGACAACTGAAGGAAGATGAGCATAATTCCCAGAGGTGCTGTCACCTCCGTAATAACTTGCTAGACGGGTGGAATCTGCAGACTTATCAACACTTGAAGGAGATAGATCTGTAAAGTTAAGACGAGACCTGAATTAGGGGGTTTGCTTGCTTATAGTCTCGAAGGCTTCGTGGGTGGAGTTCGAACCCCCTACAGATCAACACGATCTGTCCAAATGGAACCACTGAGCCAAGGAAGCCAACCTGGTCGCTGCCTCTTACTATAAGTTCTGTTGCCAACGGGTAGAACTCCAAGATCAAGTAGCTGAGTATATGACATTCGACTCTAGTTATGCATTTGTGATATTTGATGTAAGTTTAAATCGGGCTTTTGCTTCTGAATTAGTTAGCCTTGTAAGTTACTATGTAAGTGCCTGTTGAAAGTGTTTCCGTCTATATATATATATATATATATATATATAAATATATAAAATACAGGAAAGCATTTGAAGATACAGGGAACGTTCGGATATCTATCTTAAAATTATTAACTCTCTCTCTTATGTTAGAGCCAAAAATAATATATATATATATTTGTCAATTTTGCCGCCATTCCTTTAATTGCATCCACCTTTAAACAAAAATCTATTGTAGATAAGTTAGCAAAACGGAAATTTGGTTTATATCAAATTGATCGAAATACTAAATATCATATCCTTCTCCAGAACTTAAAAATAAAGAAGTCACCGCAAAGGCAGAATTACAGAAAACCCAAATGAAAATTTACTATAATTTAAAAAAAACGGGAAATTGTGTTTAGTGCTACAATGAACCGATTTCCAAATTGAAACAAAATTTCCCTTTATTTGAAATTGAATTAAAATGATTTAGCTGGAAATGGTTAACGACCCCCAAAAGTGAGACCCATTTGAAGACAAATTAAACGAAAATTCTAATCAGTTCAATCTATTTACCGCTCAAAAATTTAAACCAATTTCGCAATAATTGAAAGTTAAAAGTAAACCTTCGATTAGTGGACCATAATCTCAAAATTAAAATATAGTTAGATAAAATTTGAAGTTAACTGGATTAGTTTATTGAGTTCGAAGTAACTAACGGACAGGTTTGTTTTTCAAAATCCCAACGTTGCTATAATTGAATTGAAACGGTTTCAATTGATATAATTTTGATTAGGTTAAAATGTAAACAATATAAGATATAATTTTAAATTGAATGGGATGAACTGATATAATTTAAATCTGGTTAAATACATTGCACTTCCCCCCAAAAAAACTAAAAAAAAAAATTACCTCAAATTGAAATTGAACGAGATAAAGTAAATCACAATTTAAACAAGGATTAACACACTAATCCCACAAGATCAAAACCTTATTAAACATTAACAACTCAAAATAAGAAAGAGCATAACACACACTTCCCCCTCCTCCCCTCTCCAAAAAAAAACTATATATATATATATATTTATATAAATTTATTTGAAAGCCTGATGTTTAAGATCAAGCTAACATTGTACCGCCCTCCCCTCCTTATCCACTAAAGATCCTGTCATTGGATTCCGTGCCCGTATCCGTGGAAGCTGTCATCTACCTGCGTGTCCGGGATGCCACGGCTGCAGAGACCAACGTGGAAGATTACAGGTCTCCATCATTATCTCTCTCTATCTCTCTCTCTCTCTCTCTCTATCTCTCTCTTTCTCATATATATATATATTATGGCTTTGATATCCTTTCTGACTGTGATGCCCCTTGCTCCTGTCACTCATATATTGGACGTTTTTATCGCAGTAATTTGTTTATATATATATATATATATATATATATATATATATATATATATATATATATATATATATATATATTTATATATATATATAATCCCAAGGGTGACTTAGTCTTGCCTTTATGTTTTGTTTGGCCCTCAATATATATATATTAGCATTTTTAAATCACATATATATGTATTAAAGTGATCTTTTCTATATTTTTTTTTACCTTTTGTTCACCACTGCTGTTTTTTGTAGGTCTTTTTTCCCACCTGTGCACTTTGCTGAAGCCTTTTTTTGTTTTTATTTGATATTTTATTGGGGTTTGTGATTTTAAGTGATCTTTTTTCATTTGTGTTGGGAGCTGGTGGAGGTTTTAGCGACCTGGTCGGTATTCTGTCATGTTATTCTCTTGTTCCGTCATATACTCATTGTCATCATATACTTTTATTCCTCTCTTTCTTTCTTATGCATCTCTTTTTTTCATCTTCTTGGTTAGGTTAGCTCTCTCTCACCCGTACTTTCCCCCCCTGCGTCTCTTCTTGTTTCTCCTTGTTTCTCTTATACTTGTGTCTATCTCCATTATTTTATTGCCTCTTTCTCTGCTTCTGCTTTTCTCTTTCCTCGTCACTTTCCTCTCTTCTTCTTTTTCTTCTCTATTTCCTTTCCTCTTCTCTTGTAGTATATATCTCCCTTATCCCGTCTTTCAGCTTTTCTGTATTTCCTCCCTTCATGCTCTCCTGCTTTGATTTTCATTCAGTCCCTTCGTTCTTTCCCTTTCTCTCTCTCTCTCTCTCTCTCATTCTCTCTCTCTCTCTTCTCTCTCTCCTCCTCTCTCTCTCTCTCTTCTCCTCTCGTCTCTCTCCTCTCTCTCTCTCTCTCTCTCTCTCCTCTCTCTCCCTCTCTCTCCCCCCTCCACTTCCCTTTCTTCCGTATCTCCTTCTCCGATTGTCTTTCCCTTGCCTTTGACCATACCTCGCTACTTAGTGTATAGTAACGAACAGAAACGGAATAATTTGTTAACGAAGTAACTCGCTATTGAACCCTCCCTCTCTCTCCCCCTCTCTCTCTGTCTCCCCCTTCCCTCTCTGCCCCCCCCTCCCCTCCCCTCCCCCCCTCCCTCTCACCTTCGTTCCTATTTTTGTAGTGGTCCTCTCGCCCTCATTGGCAACGCTTCCTCTCTTCCGTTATGGCACACGTGCCGTTGTTCATTGCACGTTCCAGACACCTCTTTCTCCTATGGCACCATTCTCCTGTGACAACCTTCTCCTGTGGCAACTTTTTCCACGGCAGTTCTTTTCTGTGGCAACTTTCTCCAATGGCAACTTTCTCCTATGACAACTTTCTCGTGTGGCAACTTTCTATTATGGCAACTTTCTCATATGGCAACTTTCTACTATGGCAACTTTCTCCTATGACAACTTTCTCCTGATGGCAACTTTCTCATATGGCAACTTTCTACTATGGCAACTTTCTCCCTATGGCAACTGTCTACTATGGCAACTTTCTCCTATGGCAACTTTCTCATATGGCAACTTTCTACTATGGCAACTTTCTCCTATGGCAACTGTCTACTATGGCAACTTTCTCCTATGGCAACACGACACTTTCGTAAGGCAGTTAATCTCCAATTACTTAGATGTATGACATTGACTAGTTCCTGCCTACCCTCCAGAACTTCTCATTATGGCAAGACGATGCAATGTGGCAACCCGATCATACTTATGGCAAACATTTATTATGTTTAGACATACAAGTTTCTATGGCAACCCCCCCCCCCCCAACATGGTACAGGTATATGCCACTCTAGATCTGGTTCATGGCAATACAGCATTGTAAATGCCACTCCACTCTCTTTGTTTCTTATGGCAACCCCACACTCAAATTAGCACAAAAGCTGAAAATTCATCTCTTGCACTGCACAATATAGCTGAATACTTGACTGTAACACAACCGCTTAGGTTAATATGAGCCCATCATTTCCTATGCCATCATTTCCGATGACACCTGGCAGCACATGAGGTCGTGCGTGCAATCAACACTAAATGCCGTTGAAATAAGTCATCAAAATAGATAAGGGTGAAGATATTCACTCCACACTCACCTCTGATATGGTTGGTTCTATGCAGGGCATAGATGGGGGGGGTATACCCTACATGGGTAGGCCGAGAATACCCAGAATGGGGTGCCCCGACCTATGGTTGTTGGAGTACCTACCTTCCCTCCCCAGCCCAACACCCTCCTTGGGTCCACCATATCATCCAAAACCTCAGCTGCGCACTGTGTTAAAAGTACTATAATGTGGTGCGTGTCATAGAAAATATTTAACAAATCAATGGGGTAAAAAGACATTTTTTTCTGTTATCTTGTAGTTGTTTACATTAGTAACCAATGTCAGCTTCTGTTCTTACTGGTCACTGTGCTCCAGTAATTACCAATCTTGTCAGCTTCTGTTCTTACGTGTGTCTAGTAAACAATCTTGTCAGCTTCTGGTCTTACTGTGTGTTAGTAAACAATCTTGTCAGCTTCTGTTCTTACTATGGTCCAGTAAAACAATCTTGTCAGCTTCTGTTCTTACTGGTGTGTCAGTAAACAATCTTGTCAGCTTCTGTTCTACTAATGTGTTAGTAAACAATCATTGTCAGCTTCTGTGTACTTACTGGGTGTCAGTAAACAATCTTGTCAGCTTCTGTTCTTACGCTAGGTGTTCAGTAAACAATCTTGTCAAGCTTACTGTTCTTCTAATGTTGCCGTAAACAATCTTGCCAGCTTCTGTTCTTACTGGTGTGTCAGTAAACAATCTTGTCAGCTTCTGTTCTTACTAATGTGTTAGTAAACAATCTTGTCACAGCTCCTGTTCTTACTATATCCTGGGATATTCTTACTAATCCAACGCTGAGATCCTTTTCCACACAGTCCCTTTTCACCGACGTTTTCAGTAGCGATAATATTTTTGCATTTTTTCCTTTGTTGTGTCTCACTTTTATTTTCCTCTTTGTCTCTCTCCTTCCTCACGTTGAACGACCGCTGCCACGCCACCACCACCACTACCACTATTACCACCACACCACCACAACCACCAACAAACAACAATAATGCCCTCGATCATACCAACCACCACCACAACCGACCCACCCCTACGCCCACCACTTTCCACCACTACCACAGCACTACCACTCACCACACCACTACCACCACCACTATTACTTCCCCACCACACAACCACCACCAGTAACCCCCGATCATCACACACCAACCAATACCACCTCTACCCACCACCACCACCACCACCACCACCACAACCACCCACTACCACACCACCTACCACCACCACAACCGACCACTACCACCACCACCACCACCACCACAACCACCACTACCACCACCACCACCACTACCTCCAGCACGAGCTTCTCCCGCCTTCAGACGCACTAGCTACTATGCACCATTTTCTTGGCTTAAACCATAATAAAACAAATTACGCAAATGACTGTATTGATCAATAGAGTCGTTAACACTTAAGATCTAACCAGTTGCCGGACCGTTAAGGTGGACTTTGCTCCCTTCTACGTTAGTTTAACCTGTTGTTTGTTGTTTAAGACCTCGATCTCCTGGAACCAAAAAGTGTCCAGGTAGCAACGGGCTATGGCGAGCCCGTAGTTCTATATAAGA
>WNGS01164437.1:32078033-32093033 GCA_020271785.1 Procambarus virginalis
TAGCATTACTGATAGACAGATGATGAGAAATAGTGAGAAATGGTGAGATAATGAAATAGTGATACTGGTGAGAAATAGTGGAGGATAGTGAGAATGGTGAGAAATAGTGATAGAAAATCAGTGGAAAAATGGTGAGGGAAAGTGAGAAATGGTGCGAAATAGTGATAGAAAATAATGACAAATGGTGTGCGAAATAGAACGATCGAAATAGTGGAGAACTGGTGAGAAATAAGTGGATCAGAAATAGTGAGAACTGGTGAGAAATAGTGATAGAAATAGTGAGAAATGTGAGATAGTGAAAAAAGGTGAGGAACTGGTGAGAAATAGTGATAGAAATAGTGAAGAAATGGTGGAAAAATAGTGATAGGAAAAATATGACAAATGGTGAGGAAATAGTGATAGAAATATGACAACATGGTGAGAAATAGTGATAGCAATAATGGACAATGGTGAGAAATAGTGATAGAAATAGTGAGAACTGGTGAGAAATAGTGATAGAAATAATGACAAATGGTGGTAGAAATAGGGATAGAAATAATGGACAAATGGTGAGAAATGGTGAGAAATAGTGAGAAATGGTGAGAAATAATGATAGAAATAATGAAAAATGGTGAGAAATAGTGATAGAAATAGTGAGAAATGGTGAGAAATAGTGAGAAATGTTGAGCAAAATACTCTTTGAACAGAAACGCTTGTATGTTGAGACACATGTGTGCGGGTGAGTCAGCTCTGCGGGGTAAATATGTGTGTTCTTTATACACTTGGGCTTGTATGGAGTGTGTGTGTGTTTAGGGGGGGGGGTGGGTAAAAAAAAAAGGGGGGGTTAAGGGGGGGTGGGTGAGGTATTGATAGGGTATATATTATATTATTTATCAGAGAGGGGAGGGGGGTCCGTTAACTGGGTTTGGGTGGGAGGGGGGGTGATGGGTGTGGGGGGGGTTGGTTACCACAACTTCCCCAAGGCAGTGTGTTCTCCTTTACCCATCTAGATCAATACTGCCAAGCTTTTGAGCGAAGCTTGTGTTGGTCACTACTTGTGTTGGCGCCCACTATGCCCGGGGGTTAGGCGCACACACATGGACCGGGGGTTGGCACCACTATGGCCGAGATGACACCAATATGGCCACAGACCCACACCAATTATGGACGCCAGGGCAGAACCACCAATATATGGGCCGAGACTGGTTGATCCTTGAGCGTTTATCTTGAAGTAGATATATCGAAGGTTAGTGTCCCCGCGGCTCTGTCTTCGACCAGGCCTCCTCCCACCAGGAAGCTGCGAGTGAACAGCTGACTATCTCCCAGGTACCTATTTACTGATTTACTGCTAGGTAACAGGTTGGCATCAAGAAACTCTGCCCATTGTTTCTCGCCGGCCGCCCGGGGGATAGAAACCCGGGACCACAGGGATTCACGCGTTCAGTGTTCTTCCGCTCAGCCACCGGCTCACCTAGTGGTAGGTTAGCGGGCTGGCAGCGGAATAGGGTGTTCCTTTTCCTAGCGTGTTTCGTGCGGTTGGGTTGGACCAGGAAGTAGCCAAACTGGAGTGGGGCTGGACACCAGCAAATTACCTAAACTCGATGGGTTGAGGCAGCAATTGGGCATAACCAATGTTTGCCTTCCCTAAAAGTCAAATTTTCAGACTAATTTTTTGACACTGCCCAATTATATCACGGCAGAGGAAACAGAGAACTGCCGGGAAAGACAAGTCAATTGTCAAAATTTAAATTCCCCCTAATCACCCTAGAAAAAGGGTAGTTCATACAGGAAGTGCTAATGACCAACACTTTTCACTGGCTCCACCGGACGGGGAGGAGAAAAACCCTAGCAAACAGAGGGGGGCAAAATAGCAAAGTTCCCCGCCATGATGGAAATTGTTGCCCAATCTGCATGGGAGTTGGTGATTAGAAGGAGGTGGCTGTTATATGTGAGTCTGAATTCTTGTGGCTTTTACATACACTTTCCGGATCAAAATGCAGAATGGGCGAATCTGACGGTTTTGAGAAACGATTCTCGATTTCTCTTTACGACCAAATCTGCCTTTGGAGCTATGAATGGACTTCGGTATTACCATCGGTTTCGTTTCAGGTTTTTGTACTTTTCTTATTATTTATTTGCTAGGTGTACCCGGCCACGCGGTTGCTTGTGCTTCATCAACACATATGTGTGTATGCTAAGCCACAGCAACCATTCCCTCCCTCCCCTCGTCCCTCCCCACCACGAGCTGTCGCTCTCATCCGTGAACTACACCTTAGGTAATTACACGTTAGGAATACTATCTTCTCACTCCCCCGATCCCCCTTCCCACCTCCATCCGCCCATTGTCCTCCCTCACCTGTACCCCCGTCCCCTCCAGTTCCACCTGTATGATTCTCAAATGATTTAATGCTCCTATCAGAAAATTGAACATCAAATATCTAGATGTTACCATCATCTGAAATATAAGAAAAACCAACAGTTAAAAAAACGAAATGAAAACAATTGAAAAAAATTAAAATAAAATATATTCCACGAAATGAACGGTATGGTAACCATACACAGCTCAATTCCAACCAGTGTCACACCAAAAATTATTAAAAAAATGAAAATAGTTGAAATCTATGAAAATTCAATTTGTCATTGCAATCCGGAACATTGAAATGGTCAACTCGATCTATCAGTGCCTATATCGTCACGCAACAGAGGGAGCTGTTTAAAAAAAAACATTTACCTTCACAGGTGTGGGCATCTAAATAGTAGGTTATATAAAAAACCGCGCATATTTGAATGTTATGTCGTGTCAAAATTTCAAGGCAATTGGTGAAGAACTTTCGGAGATTACAGCGAGTGTTGCCCTTATATATCCAACAGATGGCACTGTTAAAAAAAAAGACATGCTTTTTTCCTGTCACAGGTGAGGCATGTATTTAGTAGGTATAAAAAACCGCGCTATTCGAATGCACGTTGTGTCAAAATTTCAAAGCAATCGGTGAACTTTCGGAGATAAGCGATTTTGAACAAACGAACATTTACATTTTTATTTATAGAGATTTATTTATTTATTTATTATTTATGCTATAAGTACCTTTTTATCTATGTGGCTCGGACAATTCACGTCTCCATCTTTCGTCACTTGTTTGGCGTTGTGAACATTGAAATTTTCCGTCCTATCAATCCCCCTTAAGTATTTTATATATCTCTACCATGTCCTCTCTTTCTCTCTCCCCTAATTTTCTAGCGACGTTAGGTACAGTTCTTTTAGTCCCTCATCATTGCAAACCTCTGAATCCTTTCTAGTTTCTTAAGGTACTTTATGTGTGGGCTACATGTTAGGGCTTACTCTGATCCTGTAGGCTCCTATATCATTGGGAGCCCCTCTAGTATCCTCCTATATCCTGTAGGGTCCTATAGGCTCCTGATCATTATAGGTCCTGTTCCCTCTTAAATATTCCAGCACTTGTACATTCAGATCAAGAGGATTCCTCGTTCCTTCAGAGGAGCCCACGAGAGCAGACCAGAGTCTGTCCCGGCCGGCTGTGGGGCCTTGACTCTTGATTGATTGATTGATGAAGATTAGGCACCACAAGAGGTGGCACGGGCATGAATAGCCCCTAGCCACTCTCCCCTATCACTTCACTCTACTCCCCTTTCCTCTAACTCAGAGTCCTGGGTGAGTTTGTAAGGTTGATGTTGTTGTTGTTAAAGATTCGCTACCTGAAACAAAGTTCCAAGTAGCACAGGCTATGTATGGTAGTAGAGGTTGATGTATTTTGTGCGTCCTCCTTATCTGCAATTTTATCTTTGATATTATTGATACAACTACTGATTAGCTCTTAATTTGTAGACCAACTTGCTTGATTTGTTTGGAAATTAATGACATTTGGGGATTGTGTAGAAAGCCATTGGGAGATTACATAGAAAACTATTTGAGGATAGTATAGAAATCCATTTCAGGATTGCATAGAAACGGGAAAAACTTTGCCACAGACTCTCTTATTCCTACCAACATCTGCCTTACTCACCCGAATCATTCCAAACTGACTCACCTTCCTCACCCACGGCACACTCACCGCCTGAAGCCCTCACTCACCGCCTGAAGCCCTCACTCACCGCCTGAAGCCCTCACTCACCGCCTGAAACCCTCACTCACCGCCTGAAGCCCTCATTCACCGCCTGAAGCCCTCACTCACCGCCTGAAACCCTCACTCACCGCCTGAAACCCTCACTCACCGCCTGAAGCCCTCACTCACCGCCTGAAGCCCTCACTCACCGCCTGAAGCCCTCACTCACCGCCTGAAGCCCTCACTCACCGCCTGAAGCCCTCACTCACCGCCTGAAGCCCTCACTCACCGCCTGAAGCCCTCACTCACCGTCTGAAGCCCTCACTCACCGCCTGAAACCCTCACTCACCGCCTGAAGCCCTCACTCACCGCCTGAAGCCCTCACTCACCGCCTGAAGCCCTCACTCACCGCCTGAAGCCCTAACTCACCGCCTGAAGCCCTCACTCACCGCCTGAAGCCCTCACTCACCGCCTGAAGCCCTCACTCACCGCCTGAAGCCCTCACTCACCTCCCTAATCTCAATCTTGCCATCCTGGTTGTCGTCGTAGGCTTCCATGAAGCATTCTTTGAGTTCCACTAACATGGCGTCGGAGACAGACTGCGGACCAACAGGTAATGACATCACCAGCAATAACGGCATTATCACCAATAATTGGATTAACAGGATTATGAGCAGTAATAGGACTAACAGGATTATGAACAAGAATAGGATTAACAGGATTATAAGCAATTATTTTAACGGGATTATCAACAATAATAGGATTAACAGGATTATGAGCATTAATAGCATTATCAGGATTATGAGCAATAATAGGATTAACAGGATTATGAGCAATAATAGGATTAACAGGATTATGAGCAATGACATAGTGATATAACCTGGATAAAGAATAACGAAGTAAATGTAATTAATTCGAATAACGAAACAAAGGGAATAACGAAGGTGTTTTATGATAAATTAGGAGCAGGTGATATAATAGCTGCCTTAATTATCCCCTGGTCTCACCTGGGAGTGTCATGCAAGAGGAAGTGTCATGCAAGGGGGAGTGTCATGCAAGGGGGAGTGTCATGCAAGGGGGAGTGTCATGCAAGGGAAGTGTCATGCAAGGGGAGTGTCATGCAAGGGAAGTGTCATGCAAGGGGAAGTGTCATGCAAGAGGAAGTGTCATGCAAGGGGGAAGTGTCATGCAAGGGGAAGTGTCATGCAAGGGGGAAGTGTCATGCAAGGGGGAAGTGTCATGCAAGGGGAAGTGTCATGCAAGGGGGAGTGTCATGCAAGGGGGAAGTGTCATGCAAGAGGAAGTGTCATGCAAGGGGAAGTGTCATACAAGGGGAAGTGTCATGCAAGGGGGAAGTGTCATGCAAGGGGGAGTGTCATGCAAGAGGAAGTGTCATGCAAGAGGAAGTGTCATGCAAGGGGAAGTGTCATGCAAGGGGGAAGTGTCATGCAAGGGGAGTGTCATGCAAGGGGGAAGTGTCATGCAAGGGGGAAGTGTCATGCAAGGGGAGTGTCATGCAAGGGGGAAGTGTCATGCAAGGGGGAGTGTCATGCAAGGGGGGAGTGTCATGCAAGGGGGAGTGTCATGCAAGGGGAGTGTCATGCAAGGGGGAGTGTCATGCAAGGGGGAGTGTCATGCAAGGGGAGTGTCATGCAAGGGGGAGTGTCATGCAAGGGGAGTGTCATGCAAGGGGGAAGTGTCATGCAAGGGGGAGTGTCATGCAAGGGGAGTGTCATGCAAGGGAAGTGTCATGCAAGGGGAGTGTCATGCAAGGGGGAAGTGTCATGCAAGGGGGAAGTGTCATGCAAGGGGGAGTGTCATGCAAGGGGAAGTGTCATGCAAGGGGGAGTGTCATGCAAGGGGGAGTGTCATGCAAGGGGGAGTGTCATGCAAGGGGGAAGTGTCATGCAAGGGGGAGTGTCATGCAAGGGGAGTGTCATGCAAGGGGAAGTGTCATGCAAGGGGAGTGTCATGCAAGGGGAAGTGTCATGCAAGGGGAGTGTCATGCAAGGGGAGTGTCATGCAAGGGGGAGTGTCATGCAAGGGGAAGTGTCATGCAAGGGGAAGTGTCATGCAAGGGNTATGGTACGTGGGCATGGGTTGTTGTATGGTACGTGGGCATGGGTTGTTGTATGGTACGTGGGGATGGGTTGTTGTATGGTATGTGGGGATGGGTTGTTGTATGGTACGTGGGCATGGGTTGTTGTATGGTACGTGGGCATGGGTTGTTGTATGGTACGTGGGCATGGGTTTGTTGTATGGTACGTGGGCATGGGTTGTTGTATGGTACGTGGGGATGGGTTGTTTGTTATGGTATGTGGGGATGGTGTTGTGTATGGTACGTGGCATGGGTTGTTGTATGGTACGTGGGCATGGGTTGTTGTATGGTACGTGGGCATGGGTTGTTGTATGGTAGTGGGCATGGGTTGTTGTATGGTACGTGGGGAGGGGTTGTTGTATGGTACGCGTGGGATGGGTTGTTGTACGGTACGTGGGCATGGGTTGTTGTACGTACGTGGGGAGGGGTTGTTGTACGGTACGTGGGGAGGGGTTGTTGTACGGTACGTGGGGAGGGGTTGTTGTTGGTATGTGGGGATGGGTTGTTGTATGGTACGTGGCATGGGTTGTTGTATGGTACGTGGGCATGGGTTGTGTATGGTACGTGGGCATGGGTTGTTGTATGGTACGTGGGCATGGGTTGTTGTACGGTACGTGGGGAGGGGTTGTTGTATGGTACGTGGGCATGGGTGTTGTACGGTACGTGGGCATGGGTTGTTGTACGGTACGTGGGCATGGGTTGTTGTATGGTACGTGGGCATGGGTTGTTGTATGGTACGTGGGCATGGGTTGTTGTATGGTACGTGGGGAGGGGTTGTACGGTACGTGGGGGGGGTTGTTGTACGTACGTGGGCATGGGTTGTTGTATGGTACGTGGGGAGGGGTTGTACGGTACGTGGGGCATGGGTTGTTGTACGGTACGTGGGCATGGGTTGTTGTACGGTACGTGGGCATGGGTGTTGTATGGTACGTGGGGAGGGGTTGTACGGTACGTGGGCATGGGTTGTTGTACGGTACGTGGGATGGGTTGTTGTACGGTACGTGGGGAGGGGTTGTACGGTACGTGGGGAGGGGTTGTATGGTACGTGGGGAGGGGTTGTATGGTACGTGGGGAGGGGTTGTACGGTACGTGGGGAGGGGTTGTACGGTACGTGGGGAGGGGTTGTATGGTACGTGGGGAGGGGTTGTTGTACGGTACGTGGGGAGGGGTTGTATGGTACGTGGGGAGGGGTTGTTGTACGGTACGTGGGGAGGGGTTGTTGTATGGTACGTGGGGAGGGGTTGTACGGTACGTGGGGAGGGGTTGTTGTACGGTACGTGGGGAGGGGTTGTTGTATGGTACGTGGGCATGGGTTGTTGTATGGTACGTGGGGAGGGGTTGTACGGTACGTGGGGAGGGGTTGTACGGTACGTGGGGAGGGGTTGTACGGTACGTGGGGAGGGGTTGTATGGTACGTGGGGAGGGGTTGTTGTACGGTACGTGGGGAGGGGTTGTGTATGGTACGTGGGGAGGGGTTGTTGTATGGTACGTGGGGAGGGGTTGTATGGTACGTGGGGAGGGGTTTGTACGGTACGTGGGGAGGGTTGTTGTACGGTACAGTGGGGAGGGGTTGTTGTATGGTACGTGGGGAGGGGTTGTTGTACGGTACGTGGGGAGGGGTTGTTGTATGGTACGTGGGGAGGGGTTGTTGTACGGTACGTGGGGAGGGGTTGTTGTATGGTACGTGGGGAGGGGTTGTTGTACGGTACGTGGGGAGGGGTTGTTGTCTGGTACGTGGGCATGGGTTGTTGTATGGTACGTGGGGAGGGGTTGTTGTACGGTACGTGGGGAGGGGTTGTTGTACGGTACGTGGGCATGGGTTGTTGTATGGTACGTGGGCATGGGTTGTTGTATGGTACGTGGGGAGGGGTTGTTGTATGGTACGTGGGCATGGGTTGTTGTATGGTACGTGGGGATGGGTTGTTGTATGGTACGTGGGAGGGGTTGTTGTATGGTACGTGGGGAGGGGTTGTTGTATGGTACGTGGGCATGGGTTGTTGTACGGTACGTGGGGAGGGGTTGTTGTATGGTACGTGGGGAGGGGTTGTATGGTACGTGGGGAGGGGTTGTTGTACGGTACGTGGGGAGGGGTTGTACGGTACGTGGGGAGGGGTGTTGTACGGTACGTGGGGAGGGGTGTTGTATGGTACGTGGGGAGGGGTTGTTGTATGGTACGTGGGGAGGGGGTTGTACGGTACGTGGGGAGGGGTTGTTGTACGGTACGTGGGGAGGGGTTGTTGTATGGTACGTGGGGAGGGGTTGTTGTACGGTACGTGGGGAGGGGTTGTTGTACGGTACGTGGGGAGGGGTTGTTGTACGGTACGTGGGGAGGGGTTGTTGTACGGTACGTGGGCATGGTTGTTGTATGGTACGTGGGGAGGGGTTGTTGTACGGTACGTGGGGAGGGGTTGTACGGTACGTGGGGAGGGGTTGTACGGTACGTGGGCATGGGTTGTACGGTACGTGGGCATGGGTTGTTGTACGGAACATGGAGATGAGTTGTACGGTACATGGGGAACTTCACAAAAGATGAAGCAAGAAAGATAACACGATAAAAGAGAACAACGAAGTGGTTCGTTGTAAAAGAGTAAATAAATAAGGAAAGCGTAAGACGAGAAAAGGAAGAGTAGAAAAAAAGGAAAGGTGGGGGGGGGGGGAACAAAGAAACATAAGAGAAAGTGGATCAGAACAGAAAGAATCGGAGATTAGAAAGACAATAAACGTTGAAAGGGAAAGGGAAGGAGGACGAGGAGAGGAGTAAAGGGAAGAGGGAATAAAAGAGGTTGAAGAGGCACGGGACCAAAGAGCAATGACCCTTAGGGATAGAGACTGCAAATTAGGGTAAGAACAAGAGTTGTTAAGAGCCCCTAAATACTTAGGTGAGAGCTGGGAAAGGTGTGAGGGGCTCTTAAATACTCTGGTGGGGGGGGGGGGGAGGGGGTGCTGTTAAGAGCTGTGTAGAGCAGTAAACTCACACTATGTATCAACTATGTAAGTATACTGACTGTGGGCGCTGTGCAAGGCATTCAACATATCAGTACCTGTTGTGTTCATATTGTAGGGAAAATGTTATATAGAAAATGAGGAAAGGCATTATGGGGGGGACACTACAGGGTAAATGAAGAGTTATTGTGATGACTCTGTGAGGGTATTGTTAAATATGGTTGGGTATCGTTTTCTATGGGGTTAATATGAAGGGTATTGAGGAAATATTGAAGAGTGTTTGGGTAGCTTGGATACCATATTGGGTACTGTGGTGGGGTACTGACCTATACCTCACAGGTAGGTACAATATCTACCCGTGAGAGAAGTTGGAGATAGGTATTGTAGAAAGCTAATGTAACATATTGTGGAGGATAAAGGGGGGGGGATATTGTGGGAAGGGTTTATACAATACAAGAGTATTGTAACAGGTATTTTCTTTATATTATGGAAATGTATTGAAAAAAAAACTTAAGAAAAATGGACAAAAATGCTCTGCATGAAGAAGGAATTATTCATTTGCATAATACAAATGATTTAATTTTGTTATTACATATGACACTTTTGCCAAGAGATGAATTTTCACAATGATATATAAATCCAACAATATTTAGAGATATACCACAAGTGAGGGATTATCAATGGTTGTTTTATATATATAAAGTAAGTATATCTCATTTCTAAGTAAGCCCTTATGGTCCCATAAGAAACTTAGCCAGGAAAATCAGACTTACTTGACAAGGGAAATCAGACTTACTTGGGGTAGAAACGGGACTTACTTGGCCATTTCAGAAAGTTGAAGCTTGCCATCCTTGTTCTGGTCGAAGACTTGAAGCTGCGGATGTCAATGAATTTTTTAGTAAAGTTAAGTATTGTTAGTGAGATCAGGTTAATGAGGCGACATATTGTCGATACAGATTTCGTCGGCAATGTTAATAGGCTTTAATATTTTAAATGGGACAGATTCTGTAAATGGGATAGAATATGTAAATATGATACAAAGTGTAAAGATAGAAAATCCAAATCAGATGAAAACTCAAGTGTGACTTAAAACATAAATGTTATAATGTAAAAGTGACTGTAAATGATACAGGAATATGTAAATAAGGTGAAGAAAAATACAGTTATTCTGAGGAAGATTCAAAAGTTCAAATACTCAATAAGATATGTCATTTCAGCATTGATTATATACAAGTAGTTGAAGTTTATCAAAGCAGTAACGTTAAATTATTTACAGTCCTTCTCTCTCGCTTACATAACAAACATTTATTAATTGTATAATTTACAATATTCACCTTTGGCCCAGAGCCATTTTTTGTGTGTGTATTCAAGCTTTAGTTAATTGAAATACTATAGTATACCATTAAAACAAAAATAGAAGTGGGAATTGCTCACTTTAGCCCATACTTATGTATTCACGCATGTTCACTCATTCAAAGAAGAGTCATTGACTCTCTGGGTTAAAATAAAACGATGCACTTACTCATGACGTTAGAGTTTACTCACCATGGTGTCTGTGTACTCAATGAGTTTGTCCTCAGAGACATCCTGGTCTTTTTTAGCTTCTCTCAGGAGGTCGCGTAGGAAATTCTGAAGATTTATGAATATTTAATGTAGATTTTTTTTATAGATTAGTGATGGGAATAATAATTTTTCAATGGGACATTGCTAAAGGAAGTTGTAGGTTTATATACATATTTATGTGCTGAAATTTTAATGGATTCTTGACTATAATAATACAGATAAATAATGGATTTTGGAAACACGATATCAAATAATGGATTTTTTATTAATTTGTAAGTAAATAGACTGCAATTATACTTAGTAAATTATTCCATCCATTATACACACTGCAAACAAAGGAAGTATTTGTAATAAAAATATTACTGTCAAATAAGTATTACTGAGGCATTACATACTTGCAAAGAATAGAAGTGAAATAGGATTTTAAGTAAGATATTAAGAAAAAAGGTGCTAGACCATAGAAAATGGAACCTGCATTGATGGGCCAAAAAAAAAAAATGCATTTTCAGTTCTTTTGTTCCGAGTCTATATGGGTTTCCTTTTCCAGCTAGAGGTGGTATACCCTCCTTATATTATATATAGGATCAGCCTTATTTGTTTGCTGTATAGGCATATATCACTTTGCCTCGCTACCCACGCTTGATATTAAGCTGATATAGAATTTTAATCTTTGAATTCCTCTGGGGTCTTAGTAGAGAGGTTACAGAGAAAGAGGAGCTAGTTACAGGTGTGAACATGTACATCTGGGAAAGGCAGGAGGGAATTAGATTCCGTTCAATCCTGGAATTGATGGAAGGAGCCGACGTATTGAGAGAAGTGAGGAATAGTTCAAAGTGCAAAAAAAATATCAACATAGCGAAGCCAGATAGAGGGACGAATGCCAAAAGTGGGAAGAAGAACAGTTTCAAAATATTATATAGATAGATTAGCAAGAATAGGAGAGGGAGCGGAAGATGCCATAACGACACAAAAAAGTTGAGAAGAGTATTTTCCATTGAAACAGGAGTTAGAAATCACAAGAGTCTGATGCTATCAAGAAGGAGAAAATTAAGTAATGGTAATGTCTTCTCACAGACGTACGTAATAACATAGAATTAAAAACCCTCACTTGTGTATTTGTGTATTTTCTGTATTGTTATGAGCCGTTGAAATTTAAGTCTCGTCTTAACCACACACTGAGAACTTAATAAAGCACTCAGGAGAGTGCGAAAGACTTAGTGTATATCTTTACATAAAATACTCAAATACGTAAGTGTGTATTTTTATCTAAGGAGAACATTAGGAATAATCAGGATGCTGACTAAGCATCCTACAGCATCCTTGATGCCCAATCTCTCGACGAAGCCTGAGAGAGACGAGGGTAGAATGGGGCAGAAATAAGTAGTGAGAGTCTTGCAAGAGGCTTCAAGAGAAACTCTTGAAGAAATGATAGAGCGAAAAGGAACGCAAGTTTGTAAGTTTTAGGGAAGCTTAGGAATATGGAAGAGAAGGACAAATGCCACGGGAACCTTTGACGAGGTCAAAATCATGAATACAAGTGAAACAGCTGTCGTCATTGTAGATAAAAGTAGATTTAAGGCGACCAGAGGGACTGAAGATGAGGCACATATATCCAAGAGTCAAAGAGCAAATCTTCGGTTGCAACCTCAGTGGCAGAGATTGCCAACATGATCAAGAGCAACCACCTAATTTACCTTGTCAATAGGAAAGATAGCAAAAGCGTTGTTATAGCTTTCAGTGGGAAAGAACAAGCTGATAGCGACAGGGAAGGATAGCATCGTTAGCAAACAGTCTGAGGGCTGAGATTAGGGAGAGGAGATCTCAAATATTGCTGAATTTAAACGCTGAAGCAGATCAACGTGATGCGAACGAGTGCCAGGCGAAGTGCCAGAGAGACCACCACCATGAAGAAAGAGACAGAAGGAAGGATGGAAGCACTTAGACGATGTAAGGGCAGAAAGAAACACTTTAGGGCGCTACTAGTTAGAAAAGTAAGAATACCATCATCTTGGGTTTAGGTAGAGAGGAGAAGGAGATGTCGGAGGAGAAAACCTGTTGACATTAAGTAGATTAGAAGCTAATTATACCCAGGATGAACAGATGTAATCCATATTATTCCCAGAATGTGTAGATCGCGTCTTAATTTTTCCCAGGATCAAAAACTTATAAGGGCTGACAGTTGAATGATACTCAACAGTCTATTTGATCTATTGCGTTCAAATCTATCGTTATCATTTCCTGCAACATCGCTGGCAATGATGATGATTGGGGATCGGGAGTGCATGATTTTCAGTTAAATTCCATTGTTAAATGAATTGAATTGAATTTTAAGTTAAAAATCACAATTGGGCTTATACTTCCAGTAATTAAATAGATTTAATTCCATAAGTTGCAATTCAATATATGTTATTGTTATCATAAATATCTAGTATTGCATCGCTTAGTGTACCAACTACGAATAGCAACACGGGTTAAATGTTAATTATAGTTGTTTAGTCCTGTACTGGTTGGGGGGGTGTCATCTAAGTTATAGATTAATATATCTATATCTACTTTTAATATCTAGTTTTAGACACCCAACCCATGCGTAAAGGAAGCGAATTGGCATGGTCCAGGAGTCAGATTCACGAAGCAGTTACGCAAGCACCTACGAACGTGTCCATCTTTCCTCAATCTTTGACGGCTTTGGTTACATTTATTAAACACTTTACAAGCATGAAAAGTTCCCAGTAACTGTTGTTGTTGTTACAAACAGCCTCCTGGTGCTTCGCAGCTCATTACCTGTTTAATAATTGTAAACAAAGCCGCCAAAGATTGAGAAAAGATGGACAGATTCGTAAGTGCTTGCGTAACTGCTTCGTGAATCGGCCCCTGGACTGTCACGCCGTCATGACCTTGACTTTATGGTGTGTGTGTGTGGGTCAGTGCCTCATGTTCAGCCAGGTTATTGTGACTTGCGTTTGCATCTACTTTTAATATTTACTCCGTTACCACAAGCTAGATATTTAACTTAACTTACAGTGTTACCATCGAAAGCTAATTCTTTATTACAACTTTGTACTAATATTATTGCCATCTAAAGCACCTAACCTGCCTACTAACACGGTTGCAATCTAGGACATCTTACTCTTGCAGTATTGCCATCCATGGCACCTCTGCACACACTCTACTAGCAATATTGCATATAAGCCATCTTTACTCACTACCAGCAGTTGCCAACTAACAAACAAACTACACACACACACGTAAAGCAATCTAAATTATCTGCTACCTTTATTATTAAGCTGGCAACAGTTTTCTGTTTATTACAATGATATATATATATATATATATATATAATATATATATATATATATATATATATATATATATATATATATATATTATATATATATTACCTGAGTCAGTTTTCTGCAATTAATTTCATTCCATTCAGTGTGCTTTACATTTTATTTTGTAAAGAGTTTAGTTACTTTAGTTGATTACTCTAAATATAGTTAATTGTAGTTAATTAATCTTCATGGGGGGAGTATGTTTGGAAAGGCTAATTCTGAGTGGGAAGATTGTCTGAGTATCACTGCTATTGGTAGACCTGACCCTCCTGATCTGAACTGCAAATGCTGAACTGTGTAGCTGATCTGAATGCAAAATGATTGACAAGAAGATTCGACATTGTTGATTAAGGTGAGATTCGTTATTTACCGACAAAAGGGATTCAAATACCGAATCATAGCTTGAGTAGGATTATCCAGAGGCCCCTTCAGTTATCTATAGTTCCTGGGATTGTCTCGAGGACTTATCTATAGTTACTGTCAGATTGTGTGGACATTCGTCAGGAAAAAACGTCTTTCTGGAACCATAATATATAAAGAAATTTAAGCACTCTGACTTAGAACATTTAAATGCAGATACGAGCCATTGAATATCAAGTCTGTTTACATAAGGTAATATATTTTTATATGTTTTTTATAATGTGAGAAATTCATCTCTGAGTGAGATAGGTTGAGAGGGGTTGCATGTGTTTGTTTGTTTGTTTTCTAATTTGGAGCTAGACTATGGTAGTTGGCAGTGGTTAGTTTAGAAGTCAAAGATGTGAAATATGTGTTTGGGGGGGGGGGTGAGGTTAGGGAGGGGGGTGGGGGGGGGGGGGAGGAAATTACGTCATGCGAAAACTATATTATATTTGTATCATAGGCTGTATATATTGTATTATAGGCTGTATATTGTATTATAGGCTGTATACATTGTATTATACACTATATACCTTTAAATATGCCAAAAAACATTCTTATAGATGAAGTTCACTGTATACCTTGCTTACGAAGGTTACAGTGAGTACTGCATAAGACCTGAGGT
>WNGS01164437.1:32097622-32110973 GCA_020271785.1 Procambarus virginalis
GTTATAAACCCCTCAAAAATAAATCAAACTCTTTAAATCACCTGTTTATAGAGACAGACAAAGGGACAGAAGACAGACTAAGATAAAGAAGACAGTAATAAGCTCTCAAGGAGGAATGTTAAACTGTTGCATCGTAGAGTAGCTGCAGCATCACCATCTTGAGAAATCAGGCTGTTTTCACCCCGAAGATAAAACACATTTGGCCATACAGGGGATTGGACGGGAAAGTATCGTCTCTTCTCACGTTTCTCCTTGAGCGTGACACACACACAGAAGGCAGGCGGGGCCAAAGAGCCAAAGCTCAACCCCCCCCCCCAGAAGCACAACTAGGTGAGCACACATACAGTGCCAGGCACAATGATCAATATATAACATTTCCTCAACATACATTGTGCTGAGCAGGTCTTCGTAGCACGATGTTGCCATTGAACCAGCATTCTGGGTCACCTGTGACGAGAGGTTCGAGTCCACCCTTGTGCTTCAAATTTTCGGCTACCTAACTAACCTAACCTATAAAGATAGGTTAGGTTAGGTTAGGTAGGGTGGTTAGGTTTGGTCATATAACTACGTTAATTTTAACTCCAATAAAAAAAAATTTACCTCATACATAATGAAATGGGTAGGTTTATCATTTCATAAGAAAAAAAATTAGAGAAAATATATTAATTCATGAAAATTGGCTATTAGGCAAATCGGGCCTTGCATAGTAGGCTGAGAAGTGCGTTCTGGCTACTAGGTACGACATGTATATATATATATATATATAGATATATATATATATATATATATATATCTATTATATATATATATATATATATATATATATATATATATAATATGACGGTTTTCTGCTTTCTTTAGGGATTCCCTTGTGTTGCATCTTGGGCGGAGGAGACGTAGTCTGAAATTAGAATCTTTCTGGCGTTAATGATTATAAAACATGAGTCCCGGAAATGGCCGGCAAACATACAACGTACCAACAACGTTTTTTTTTTTACGTAACTTATGTTTTTGAAACGTTGTAACGTTTTTTTAACGTTACAGAAACGTTACTAAAGCGTTGTGGGTACGTTGTGTAATTAACGATGGGACTAACTGGGCAAGGTGACATCGGCTGCAAATATAAAGTCCCATGTAAACAAGCCCACCAGGGTTGTAAACAAGCTCACTGGTGTTGTAAACAAGCTCACCGGGGTTGTAAACAAGCTCACTGGTGTTGTAAACAAGCTCCCGGGGTTGTAAACAAGCTCACCGGGGTTGTAAACAAGCTCACCGGGGTTGTAAACAAGCTCACCGGGGTTGTAAACAAGCTCACCGGGGTTGTAAACAAGCTCACCGGGGTTGTAAACAAGCTCACCGGGGTTGTAAACAAGCTCACCGGGGTGTAAACAAGCTCACCGGGGTTGTAAACAAGCTCACCAGGGTTGTAAACAAGCTCACCAGGGTTGTAAACAAGCTCACTGGGGTTGTAAACAAGCTCACCGGGGTTGTAAACAAGCTCACGGGGTTGTAAACAAGCTCACCGGGGTTGTAAACAAGCTCACCGGGGTTGTAAACAAGCTCACCAGGGTTGTAAACAAGCTCACTGGGGTTGTAAACAAGCTCACCGGGGTTGTAAACAAGCCCACCGGGGATGTAAACAAGTCCACCAGGGATGTAAACAAGTCCACCGGGGACGTAAACAGACCCAGCAGGGATGTAAACAAGCCCACCGGGGATGTAAACAAATGTAAATAAGGTGAATATATAAAAAACCTAAGAATGTAAAAATGTACACTAAAACATTAGTAATTTTTCTCTCTCTCTCTCTCTCTCTCTCTCTCTCTCTCTCTCTCTCTCTCTCTCTCTTTCTCTCTCTCTCTCTCCTCTCTCTCTCTCTCTCTCTCATTTACACATTTACCACAGCTTTCCTTCACACATACACCAATTCTTAAAATCTTCTCCCCCTGTTTATCGTGTCTTTATTATCTCTCTTAATCTTTTCCTCCCGTTAATAAAGCCATCTTTGCCTATAATACTACCTCCCCCTATACTGTGATCCTATATTGCCTTCACTCCTATAATGCCATTATCTAAGGGCACTCTGGTTGTTGTTAAAATTCGCTACCTGGAACAAAAAGCTCCAGTAGCACGGTCTATGGTGAGCCCGTGTGAGCCTTACCTTCATGAACTCGACTGAGGACTCAAGGGGGTTGTCGAAGCGGAAGAGCAGGAGGAAATTCTCCTCCATCGGCAGCAGTTGGGCCAGCTTGGGGAGGAGAGAGGAGTAGGTGGGTCAGTAGAGCAGCTGGTGGGTTAATAGAGCAGCTGAGGGGTTAATAGAGCAGCTGAGGGGTTAATAGAGCAGCTACGGGTTAATAGAGCAGCTGGTGGGTTAATAGAGTAGCTGACGGGTTATAGAGCAGCTGACGGGTTAATAGAGCAGCTGACGGGTTAATAGAGCAGCTGACGGGTTAATAGAGCAGCTGGTTGGTTAATAGAGCAGCTGACGGGTTAATAGAGCAGCTGACGGGTTAATAGAGCAGCTGACGGGTTAATATAGCAGCTGACGGGTAATAGAGCAGCTGACGGGTCAGTAACACTTCTATTTATAGTAAAACAATAACCTGAAAAACTATTTACTATTGGTTTAAATATTTATAAACGTCGCTATATGTATTAATTTACAACAAATTTACATCAAACACAAAGTTGTTTGTAATATGTATTAATTTCTCCACTTACGTTAAGCTCTTATCTGCAATTTATCTTTGATATTATGATAAAACTAACTGATTAGCTCTTAATTTGTAGACCAACTTGCTTGATTTGTTTGGAAATTAATGACATTTGGGGATTGTGTAGAAAGCCATTGGGAGATTACATAGAAAACTATTTGAGGATAGTATAGAAACCATTTCAGGATTGCATAGAAAACGGAAAAAACTTTGCCACAGACTCTCTTATTCTTACCAACATCTGCCTTACTCACTCGAATCATTCCAAACTGACTCACCTTCCTCACCCACGGCACACTCACCGCCTGAAGCCCTCACTCACCGCCTGAAGCCTCACTCACCGCCTGAAGCCCTCACTCACCGCCTGAAGCCCTCACTCACCGCCTGAAGCCCTCACTCACCGCTGAAGCCTTCACTCACCGCCTGAAGCCCTCACTCACCGCCTGAAGCCCTCACTCACCGCCTGAAACCCTCACCGCCTGAAGCCCTCACTCACCGCCTGAACCCTCACTCACCGCCTGAAGCCCTCACTCACCGCCTGAAGCCCTCACTCACCGCCTGAAGCCCTCACTCACCGCCTGAAGCCCTCACTCACCGCCTGAAGCCCTCACTCACCTCCCTAATCTCAATCTTGCCATCCTGGTTGTCGTCGTAGGCTTCCATGAAGCATTCTTTGAGTTCCACTAACATGGCGTCGGAGACAGACTGCGGACCAACAGGTAATGACATCACCAGCAATAACGGCATTATCACCAATAATTGGATTAACAGGATTATGAGCAGTAATAGGACTAACAGGATTATGAGCAAGAATAGGATTAACAGGATTATAAGCAATATTTTAACGGGATTATCAACAATAATAGGAATAACAGGATTATGAGCATTAATAGCATTATCAGGATTATGAGCAATAATAGGATTAACAGGATTATGAGCAATAATAGGATTAACAGGATTATGAGCAATGACATAGTGATATAAACCTGGATAAAGAATAACGAAGTAATGTAATTAATTCGAATAACGAAACAAAGGTAATAACGAAGGTGTTTTATGATAAATTAGGAGCAGGTGATATAATAGCTGCCTTAATTATCCCCTGGTCTCACCTGGGAGTGTCATGCAAGGGGAGAGTGTCATGCAAGAGGGGAGTGTCATGCAAGGGGGAGTGTCATGCAAGGAGGGAGTGTCATGCAAGGGGGAGTGTCATGCAAGGGGGAGTGTCATGCAAGGAGAGTGTCATGCAAGGGGAAGTGTCATGCAAGAGGAAGTGTCATGCAAGGGGGAAGTGTCATGCAAGGGAAGTGTCATGCAAGGGGAAGTGTCATGCAAGGGGGAAGTGTCATGCAAGGGGGAAGTGTCATGCAAGGGGAAGTGTCATGCAAGGGGGAAGTGTCATGCAAGGGGGAAGTGTCATGCAAGGGGGAGTGTCATGCAAGGGGGGAGTGTCATGCAAGGGGGAGTGTCATGCAAGGGGGAGTGTCATGCAAGGGGGGAGTGTCATGCAAGGGGGGAGTGTCATGCAAAGGGGGGAGTGTCATGCAAGGGGGAGTATCATGCAAGGGGGAGTGTCATGCAAGGGGGGAGTGTCATGCAAGGGGGAGTGTCATGCAAGGGGGAGTGTCATGCAAGGGGGAGTGTCATGCAAGGGGGGGAGTGTCATGCAAGGGGGAGTATCATGCAAGGGGGAGTGTCATGCAAGGGGGAGTGTCATGCAAGGGGGAGTGTCATGCAAGGGGGAGTGCCAGACAAGGGGGAGTGTCATGCAAGGGGGAGTGTCATGCAAGGGGGAGTGTCATGCAAGGGGGAGTGTCATGCAAGGGGGAGTGTCATGCAAGGGGGAGTGCCAGACAAGGAGAGTGCCAGACAAGGGGAGTGCCAGACAAGGGGGAGTGTCATGCAAGGGGGAGTGCCAGACAAGGAGAGTGCCAGACAAGGGGAGTGCCAGACAAGGGGGAGTGTCATGCAAGGGGGAGTGTCATGCAAGGGGGAGTGCCACACAAGGAGAGTGCCACACAAGGGGAAGTGTCATGCAAGGGGGAAGTGTCATGCAAGGGGAGTGCCAGACAAGGGGAGTGCCAGACAAGGGGAGTGCCACACAAGGAGAGTGCCAGACAAGGGGAGTGCCAGACAAGGGGAAGTGCCAGACAAGGGGAGTGCACACAAGGGAAGTGCCAGACAAGGGGAAGTGCCAGACAAGGGGAGTGCCAAAGTGATAGCTATGAGATAAATACCACAAGTCAGCTACAGGGGTCGACATGGAAGAGGGGAAAGTGAGAAGAGGGAAGAGGGGTAAATGGAGAAGAAGGAAAGGAGATGAAGAGGAAGAAGAGGGGAGAGAGAGAAGAACGTGGCTGCATAACTAAGAGAGGGGAACAATGAGCCGTCAGAGACTGAACAACAGTTCCAGAGGCAGGATTGTTCAGCAGTTATTGGGAGGAAGGTGCTTGGGGAACTGTAGCGAAGCTCTGTACTATGAATAGTGGTTATTAAGGGAAAAAGGATAAGAGTCTGTGTAACATAGTGGCGCAAGGAAGCGTATAGAGAGAGAGAGAGAGAGAGAGAGAGAGAAGGGAAGGGACTATGAGTATTAAGAACCATGCCATTACGACTATATTGCACTTAGAAGGGATCAGGATAAGGATTAGGGATAGGACGGGGGGAAGGAATGGTGCCCAACCACTGGACAGAGAGAGAGAGAGAGAGAGAGAGAGAGAGAGAGAGAGAATAAGAATTAACATCATTCTAAAATGCTTCGATTCTTGAGGAAGAACGTAAATTCTCCTCCACTAACACTGTATTGCCAAGTACAACAACTTATCATAAAAAAAAAAACTAAACAAAAATCAACATCAACGTTCTCCAGCGCTCGTCTCTTCGTTATCAACATTACCAAACGCGTGCAAACACCATCTTCGTTACACTGAGAGTTTAAAAGAAAACTCGTTTCAGTTCTCTCGTTCCAAAGTACCTCTGGGGAGTAATGGGCCTTGATAAAGAACGCTTTGTAAGGGGTAAAAGGTGATCTTGTGCACCTAAATCTAATGGGTGCGTTTTTTAATAATAACGCACCATTAGATTTAGGTGCACAAGATCACCTTTTACCCCTTACAAAGCGGTCTTTATCAAGGCCCATTAACTCCCAGAGGTACTTTGGAACGAGAAACTGAAACGAGTTCTTTTAAACTCTCAGGTAACGAAGATGGTGTTTGCACGCGTGGTAATGTTGATAACGAAGAGACGAGCGCTGGAGAACGTTGATGTTGATTTTTGTTTAGTTTTTTTTATGATAAGTTGTTGTACTTGGCAATACAGTGTAGTGGAGGAGAATTACGTTCTTCCTCAAAGAATCGAAGATTTTAGAATGATGTTAATTCTTATTCTCTCTCTCTCTCTCTCTCTCTCTCTCTCTTCTCTGTCCAAGTGGTTGGGCACCATTCCTTCCCCCGTCCTATCCCTAATCCTTATCCTGATCCCTTCTAAGTGCAATATAGTCGTAATGGCATGGTTCTTAATACTCATAGTTCCCTTCCCTTCTCTCTCTCTCTCTCTCTCTCTCTCTCTATACGCTTCCTTGCGCCACTATGTTACACAGACTCTTATCCTTTCCCTTAATAACCACTATTCATAGTACAAGAGCTTCGCTACAGTTCCCCAAGCACCTTCCTCCCAATAACTGCTGAACAATCCTGCCTCTGGAACTGTTGTTCAGTCTCTGACGGCTCATGTTCCCTCTCTTAGTTATGCAGCCACGTTCTTCTCTCTCTCCCCTCTTCTTCCTCTTCATCTCCTTCATTCTTCTCCATTTACCCCTCTTCCTCTTCTCACTTCCCCTCTTCCATGTCGACCCCTGTAGCTGACTTGTGGTATTATCTCATAGCTATCACTTTGGCACTCCCTTGTCTGGCACTTCCCCTTGTCTGGCACTTCCCTTGTGTGGCACTCCCCTTGTCTGGCACTTCCCCTTGTCTGGCACTCCCCTTGTCTGGCACTCTCCTTGTGTGGCACTCCCCTTGTCTGGCACTCCCTTGTCTGGCACTCCCCTTGCATGACACTTCCCCCTTGCATGACACTTCCCTTGTGTGGCACTCTCCTTGTGTGGCACTCCCCCTTGCATGACACTCCCCCTTGCATGACACTCCCCTTGTCTGGCACTCCCCTTGTCTGGCACTCTCCTTGTCTGGCACTCCCCCTTGCATGACACTCCCCCTTGTCTGGCACTCCCCTTGTCTGGCACTCTCCTTGTCTGGCACTCCCCTTGCATGACACTCCCCTTGCATGACACTCCCCCTTGCATGACACTCCCCCTTGCATGACACTCCCCCTTGCATGACACTCCCCTTGTCTGGCACTCCCCTTGCATGACACTCCCCTTGCATGACACTCCCCCTTGCATGACACTCCCCTTGCATGATACTCCCCTTGCATGACACTCCCCCCTTGCATGACACTCCCCCTTGCATGACACTCCCCTTGCATGACACTCCCCCTTGCATGACATCCCCCCTTGCATGACACTCCCCCTTGCATGATACTCCCCTTGCATGACACTCCCCCTTGCATGACACTCCCCCTTGCATGACACTCCCCCTTGCATGACACTCCCCCTTGCATGACACTCCCCCCTTGCATGACACTCCCCCTTGCATGACACTCCCCCTTGCATGACACTTCCCCCTTGCATGACACTTCCCCCTTGCATGACACTTCCCCTTGCATGACACTTCCCCTTGCATGACACTTCCCCCTTGCATGACACTTCCCCTTGCATGACACTTCCCCTTGCATGACACTTCCCCCTTGCATGACACTTCCTCTTGCATGACACTTCCCTTGCATGACACTCTCCTTGCATGACACTCCCTCCTTGCATGNAATATGGTTGGGTATCGTTTTCTATGGGGTTAATATGAAGGGTATTGAGGAAATATTGAAGAGTGTTTGGGTTAGCTTGGATACCATATTGGGTACTGTGGTGGGGGTACTGACCTATACCTCCACAGGTAGTACAATATCTACCCGTGAGAGAAGTTGGAGATAGGTATTGTAGAGAGCTAATGTAATATATTGTGGAGGATAAAGGGGGGAGGATATTGTGGGAAGGGTTATACAATACATACAAGAGTATTGTAACAGATTTTTTATATTATGGAAATGTATTGAAAAAAAAACTTAAGAACAATGGACAAAATGCTCTGCATGAAGAAGGAATTATTCATTTGCATAATACAAATGATTTAATTTTGTTATTACATATGACACTTTTGCCAAGAGATGAATTTTCACAACGATATATAAATCCAACAATATTTAGAGATATACCACAAGTGAGGGATTATCAATGGTTGTTTTATATATATAAAGTAAGTATATCTCATTTCTAAGTAAGCCCTTATGGTCCCATAAGAAACTTAGCCAGGAAAATCAGACTTACTTGACAAGGGAAATCAGACTTACTTGGGGTAGGAAACGGGACTTACTTGGCCATTTCAGAAAGTTGAAGCTTGCCATCCTTGTTCTGGTCGAAGACTTGAAGCTGCGGATGTCAATGAATTTTTTAGTAAAGTTAAGTATTGTTAGTGAGATCAGGTTAATGAGGCGATATATTGTCGATACAGATTTAGTCGGCAATGTTAATAGGCTTTAATATTTTAAATGGGACAGATTCTGTAAATGGGATAGAATATGTAAATATGATACAAAGTGTAAAGATAGAAAATCCAAATCAGATGAAAACTCAAGTGTGACTGAAAACATAAATGTTATAATGTAAAAGTGACTGTAAATGATACAGGAATATGTAAATAAGGTGAAGAAAAATGCAGTTATTCTGAGGAAGATTCAAAAGTTCAAATACTCAATATGATATGTCATTTCAGCGTTGATTATATACAAGTAGTTGAAGTTGTTATCAAAGCAGTAACGTTAAATTATTTACAGTCCTTCTCTCTCGCTTACATAACAAACATTTATTAATTGCATAATTTACAATATTCACCTTTGGCCCAGAGCCTTTTTTTATGTGTGTATTCAAGCTTTAGTTAATTGAAATACTATAGTATACCATTAAAACAAAATAGAAGTGGGAATTGCTCACTTTAGCCCATACTTATGTATTCACGCATGTTCACTCATTCATAGAAGCGTCATTGACTCTCTGGGTTAAAATAAAACGATGCACTTACTCATGACGTTAGAGTTTACTCACCATGGTGTCTGTGTACTCAATGAGTTTGTCCTCAGAGACATCCTGGTCTTTTTTAGCTTCTCTCAGGAGGTCGCGTAGGAAATTCTGAAGATTTATGAATATTTAATGTAGATTTTTTTTATAGAGATTAGTGATGGGAATAATAATTTTTCAATGGGGCATTGCTAAGGAAAGTTGTAGGTTTATATACATATTTATGTGCTGAAATTTTAATGGATTCTTGACTATATAATACAGATAAATAATGGATTTCTGGAACACGATATCAAATAATGGATTTTTATTAATTTGTAAGTAAATAGACTGCAATTATACTTAGTAAATTATTCCATCCATTATACACACTGCAAACAAAGGAAGTATTGTAATAAAATATTTACTGTCAAATAAGTATTACTGAGGCATTACATACTTGCAAAGAATTAGAAGTGAAATAGGATTTTAAGAAAGATATTAAGAAAAAAGGTGCTAGACCATAGAAAATGGGACCTGCATTGATGGGCCAAAAAAAAAAAAATGCATTTTCAGTTCTTTTGTTCCGAGTCTATATGGGTTTCCTTTTCCAGCTAGAGGTGGTATACCCTCCTTATATTATATATAGGATCAGCCTTATTTGTTTGCTGTATAGGCATATATCACTTGCCTCGCTACCCCACGCTTGATATTAAGCTGATATAGAATTTTAATCGTTTGAATTCCTCTGGGGTCTTAGTAGAGAGGTTACAGAGAAAGAGGAGCTAGTTACAGGTGTGAACATGTACATCTGGGAAAGGCAGGAGGGAATTAGATTCCAATTCAACCCTGGAATTGATGGAAGGAGCCGACGTATTGAGAGAAGTGAGGAATAGTTCAAAGTGCAAAAAAAATATCAACATAGCGAAGCCAGATAGAGGGACGAATGCCAAAAGTGGGAAGAAGAACAGTTTCAAATATTATATAGATAGATTAGCAAGAATAGGAGAGGGAGCGAACGATGCCATAACGACACCAAAAGTTGAGAAGAGTATTCCCATTGAAACAGGAGTTAGAAATCACCAAGAGTCTGATGATATCAAGAAGGAGAAAATTAAGTAATGGTAATGTCTTCTCACAGACGTAATAACATAGAATTAAAAAACCCTCACTTGTGTATTTGTGTATCTTTTCTGTGTATGAGCCGTTGAAATTTAAGTCTCGTCTTAACCACACACTCGAACTTAATAAAGCACTCAGGAGAGTGCGAAAGACTTAGTGTATATCTTTACATAAAATACTCAAATACGTAAGTGTGTATTTTTATCCTAAGGGGAACATTAGTGAATAATCAGGATGCTGACTAAGCATCCTACAGCATCCTTGATGCCCAATCTCTCGACGAAGCCCTGAGAGAGACGAGGGTAGAATGGGGCAGAAATAAGTAGTGAGAGTCGTTGCAAGAGGCTTCAAGAGAGTCTCTTGAAGAAATGATAGAGCGAAAAGGAACGCAAGTTTGTAAGTTTTAGGGAAGCTTAGGAATATGGAAGAGAAGGACAAATGCCACGGGAACCTTTGACGAGGTCAAAATCATGAATACAAGTGAAACAGCTGTCGTACATTGTAGATAAAAGTAGATTTAAGGCGACCCAGAGGGACTGAAGCATGAGGCACATATATCCAAGAGTCAAAGAGCAAATCCTCGGTTGCAACCTCAGTAGCAGAGATTGCCAACATGATCAAGAGCAACCACCTAATTTACCCTTGTCAATAGGAAGGATAGCAGAAGCGTTGTTACAGCTTTCAGGTGGGAAAGAACAAGCTGATAGCGACAGGGAAGGATAGCATCGTTAGAAAACAGTCTGAAGGGCTGAGATTAAGGGAGAGGAGATCTCAAATATTGCTGAATTTAGAACGCTGAAGCAGATCAACGTGATGCGAACGAGTGCCAGGCGAAGTGCCAGAGAGACCACCACCATGAAGAAAGAGACAGAAGGAAGGATGGAAGCACTTAGACGATGTAAGGGCAGAAAGAACACTTTAGGGCGCTCGACTAGTTAGAAAAGTTAAGAATACCATCATCATCTTGGGTTTAGGTAGAGAGGAGAAGGAGATGTCGGAGGAGAAAACCTGTTGACATTAAGTAGATTAGAACCTAATTATCCCCAGGATGAACAGATGTAATCATATTATTCCCAGAATGTGTAGATCGCGTCTTAATTTTTCCCAGAATCAACAACTTATAAAGGGCTGACAGTTGAATGATACTCAACAGTCTATTTGATCTATTACGTTCAAATCTATCGTTATCATTTCCTGCAACATCGCTGGCAATGATTGGGATCGGGAGTGCAAGATTTTCAGTTAAATTCATTGTTAAATTGAATTGAATTGAATTTTAAGTTAAAAATCACAATTGGTCTTATACTTCCAGTAATTAAACTGGATTTAATTCCATAAGTTGCAATTCAATATATGTTATTGTTATCATAAATATCTAGTATTGCATCGCTTAGTGTTACCAACTACGAATAGCAACAGGGGTTAAATGTTAATATAGTTTGTTTAGTCCTGTACTGGTTGGGGTGTCATCTAAGTTATAGATTAATATATCTATATCTACTTTTAATATCTAGTTTTAAGACACCCAACCCATGCGTAAAGGAAGCGAATTGGCAATGGTCCAGGAGTCAGATTCACGAAGCAGTTACGCAAGCACCTACGAACGTGTCCATCTTTCCTCAATCTTTGACGGCTTTGGTTACATTTATTAAACAGTTTACAAGCATGAAAAGTTCCCAGTCAACTGTTGTTATTGTTATAAACAGCCTCCTGGTGCTTCGCAGCTCATTACCTGTTTAATAATTGTAAACAAAGCCGCCAAAGATTGAGAAAAAATGGACAGGTTCGTAAGTGCTTGCGTAACTGCTTCTTGAATCTGGCCCCAGGACTGTCACGCCGTCATGACCTTGACTTTATGGTGTGTGTGTGTGTGTGTGTGGGTTCAGTGCCTCATGTTCAGCCAGGTTATTGTGACTTGCGTTTTGCATCTACTTTTAATATTTACTCCGTTACCACAAGCTAGATATTTAACCTTAACTTACAGTGTTACCATCGAAAGCTAATTCTTTATTACAACTTTCTACTAATATTATTGCCATCTAAAGCACCTAACCTGCCTACTAACACGGTTGCAATCTAGGACATCTTTACTCTTGCAGTATTGCCATCCATGGCACCTCTGCACACACTCTACTAGCAGTATTGCCATATAAGCCATCTTTACTCACTACCAGCAGTTGCCAACTAACAAACAAACTACACACACACACACGTAAAGCAATCTAAATTATCTGCTACCTTTATTATTAAGCTGGCAACACTTCTGTTTTATTACAATGATTATATTATATATATATATATATATATATATATATATATATATATATATATATATATTTATATTTATATATTTACATGAGTCAGTTTCTGCAATTAATTTCATTCCATTTCAGTGTGCTTTACATTTGATTTTTGTAAAGAGTTTAGTTACTTTAGTTGATTACTCTAAATATAGTTAATTGTAGTTAATTAATCTTCATGGGGGGAGTATGTTTGGAAAGGCTAATTCTGAGTGGGAAGCTTGTCTGAGTATCACTGCTATTGGTAGACCTGACCCTCCTGATCTGAACTGCAAATGCTGAACTGTGTAGCTGATGTGAATGCAAAATGATTGACAAGAAGATTCGACATTGTTGATTAAGGTGAGATTCGTTATTTACCGACAAAAGGGATTCAAATACCGAATCGTAGCTTGAGTAGGATTATCCAGAGGCCCTTCAGTTATCTATAGTACTGTGGGATTTTGAACAGACCACACACTAGAAGTTGAAGGGACGACGACGTTTCGGTCCGTCCTGGACCATTCTCAAGTCGCTTGTGACTTGAGAATGGTCCAGGACGGACCGAAACGTCGTCGTCCTTCAACTTCTAGTGTGTGGTCTGTTCAACAACTTCAGCCACGTTATTGGACTCATCGCCTGCATACTGTAGGATTGTCTCGAGGACTTCCTTATCTACAGTTACTGTCAGATTGTGTGACATTCCTTCAGGAAACTGTCTTTTGGAACCATAATATATATAAAAAATTTAGCACTCTGACTTGGAACATTTAAATGCAGATACGAGCCATTGAAATATCAAGTCTGTTTACATAAGGTAATATATTTTTATATGTTTTTTATAATGTGAGAAATTCATCTCTGAGTGATTATATGTTGTTGTTGTATTGTATGTATTGTTGTATTCATGTTGTTAAGGAAGTGAGGTGGGAGGACTTAGCATGGAAGTCTAACTCCCCAAGTACCGCCTTCGGGAACTTAATATCGTACATTGTACTTAGTAGCGAAGATCCTGAGTTATATTACCATGCTATAACGAGGCAGGAAAATAACCCAGGGATATCGTAGCG
>WNGS01164437.1:32153461-32163930 GCA_020271785.1 Procambarus virginalis
TTTCTATACATGTCACACGCTTAAGTATTTCGTGTTTGTACTCACTGATTATTAAAATATAATTATCAAACAAATGAAGAAAAAACATCAATCATGTAGTTATCAATTTAAGATGTTCAATTTTAATATGTATTGGGCATTAAAAATAAGTTTCTCCTTGTACATAAATGAATATTATTAGATATTCAAGTTCTGTGTAGTTAGTGTGGCGATTATTTGCATTGAAGTGCTTTGGTGAACCATTTACGGAGTTGGATTCGAACAGAGAACGTCAACGAAGCACTGTTTGAGAAATGTTGGAATGTCATCAGTTTGGAGTTCATGTGTAAAAATCTTTACATTCATAAATGGGGTTTGACCGAAAGATTACTGAGCATTTAACCCTTTGTTAATGAGAAGGTGCTGTATGAGCCCGTCCTTTGGAGCCCGTCCTCCAAACAAAGACCCAAAGTTCATTCCATGCGCCCGCCAAACACACATATTTAAGAATGAAAAACGGTTTACACACGACTCACAACTGATGACGTTCGAACACTTCCGGAACAAATGCTTCACTGAGGACTTTTGTCGAACCACAACGCTGTAAATGCTTCACCCACGTACTACAAATACAAATAATCGCCAACAGAACCTAGACACCTAACCTATGCCAATATACGCACAATATGCTAATATATTATAATATTAATGTATATTTGGGAAAATTTCAGTTTTCAATGAACAGCATGTACAAATTTATGAATGCGTCTGTGGGGTCGCAACCCGTCCTCGACTCAAGTCCATTACATTCAGCGGTCAACCCCACAGACGCATTCATAAATTTTAACATGCTGTTCATTCAAAACGGGAATTTTCTCAAGTATAAATTAATATTATAATATATTAGCATATTGTGTATAAATAGGCATAGGTTAGGTTAGGCCAGGTGTTTAGGTTCTGCTGGCGATTATTTGTATTTGTAGTACGTGGGTGAAGCATTTACAGCGTTGTGGTTCGAACAAAATTCGTCAGTGAAGCACTTGTTCCGGATATGTTCGAACGTCAGCAGTTGTGAGTCGTGTGTAAACCGCTTTTCATTCATAAACAGGGGGGTTGGCGGGTGCATGGAATCACTTTTGGATCTTTGTTTGGAGGACGGGCTGGGGGTCGACCGCTGGACGGAATGAACTTGAGTCGAGGACGGGTTGTGGTGAGTGATGAGGCAGCATCAGTATGTGTTAAGAATATGCCAGTTAAGAATATGAATAAATAGATGGCACATTATCATATAATTAGCACAGGTCTTCAAATAATATGTGAGTTAGGTTCTTTTAATTGTTCTTATACAATTTAATGAATAAAAAGGTTTTCCTGCCTTAACATCTTAATAATATGATAATCACATCAACATATCTGCATTAAAATCAGTGTGCAATTCGGGTTTTGGCCTCCACCACCTTCTTGTTCCAACCGTCTACCACTCTACAAGAGAGGACGTTATAATGTTTTGTTGAACAGCTTTATTTTCTTAGTTTCCGAACTGTTTTCTTTAGCTTGTATGTTGTAATAAACTAGTCCTACATTTACAGTTGTTCCTCCTTGTGAAGATTTAAAATAAAAATTCTACTTGTAAGGGCCGGGTCGCCAGCAAGCCTAGCTAGGGCCGCCCTGGCAGCTCTCAGTCTCACTCCATAGCTAGTTCCACCTTGGTGGGACCTCGGTATAAGTCTATCATGTATATATACACTGGCTGCCTGTTCCCATACACTATGATTTACTATTATTTATTATATACAGTATACCTTACTAAAGCGGACACTGAACAGTTTCGTCATGGAGATTCCTAGATAGGAATTCAGTATCAAATTTCAATATATCTAAGTATTTTTAGTGTGAAATGCTGTTATTATATGCATAATTTGTTGTTTTAATAATAATATGGACTGACGTTTAATTTATTTGGAAATACATCACATCTCAACAGTGTGAAGTACATCCTAACCAGACGTTATATGATAATATCCTCATAAGTAGATAACAAAAAAGTAATTGCAGAAGTTCAGTTACCTAATACCAGCATTGTATAAAACCTTATCATAAGCTACGGGATTTGTAGATCAAAGTTTAAAGGGAATTCGGAAGTAATAATAATACAGCTGATGCCATCTGTCGGCAGAAAAGAACACTATCAAGAGACCTGGTAAATATTAGCCATAAGATACAGCTTACGCCATCTGTTGGCATCCAATTACACTATCAACAGCAACCCATAAAATACAACTAACGCCATCTGTTGCCTCTCCCATGTACTATCAACAGCCAAACAGCGGCCCATAAGGTTGTGCTCCAGCAGGAAGTCCCCCCATCCCCCCCCCCCCGAGCTTCCATGTCATTGGTAGAAACTCTTTGTTGACATTCAGCACAACCAATCACAGGAAGGGATCACCTAAAGGTGCCATCAATTTAATAAATTATCTTTGTTCTGCACACCAGCCCAACTTATGACACGCTGCGTTAACTTTAAACTGCCTAAAAAGTGAAGTGTTAATTCTTTAAAAGTATTAATAAAGTGATAACTAAATATTGCAGGATATAAAGGTGGTATAGAACAATGGCCTGGCTACCTAACTTCTCCCGTCTGCAGTGGGAGTTGCCTGACAATAATAATAATAATAATCTATAACCTCGATGATACGATGCTCCGCCCTCTTATTGGACTACATTATTAACTTGATGGAAATGTCTGTCAGGGACAAAACATATTGTGCAAAAGGACATATTTATTAGTTTGCATTTCATTCATAGAAAGAGTGTTGGCATTCCCTGCAACAGCCAATCACAGGAAGGTATTTGCTACAGCTCCGCCTCCTATTGAAGTCCTCGGGAGTGTTCAGTACACCGATCTCCTTATGGCTTTCTGTTTTATCCCTTATCAATTACAGATATAAAGTTGTTACAGAAAATGCTAAATTCTGCAATTAAAAGGAGTTCATAGTGGATTTTGTAATAGTTTTATGGGAGGAATGTTATATAATTTTTCTAAATATCTTCTGATATGGGTGTTGACTTCTCTGTTCGTGTACCTGCTGTTTATTAATACTTGACGGCTTCTCTCCACTTCCTTGTGGATGTTATATAAGTCGGAACAATGAGGAATGGTTCTGCGTATAAATGCGTTTATTTCACTAGTCTTATACACAGTAGTGCAGTGCCAATTTTATAGGTGCCGGAGTTCTGGTGGACCTGACAAAAGCCTATCATTTCCTATCCTGTTTCTATATATGTCACACGAGTAAGTATTTCGTGTTTGTACTCACTAAATATTATAAAATACAATTATCAAACAAATAAAGAAAAAACATCAATCATGTAATTATCAATTAATGAAGTTCAATTTTAGTATGTATTGGGCATTAAAAATAAGTTTCTCCTTGTACATAAATTAATATTATTAGATATTCAAGTTCTGTGTTTAGTTCGTGTTGGCGATTATTTGCATTTGAAGTGCTTTGGTGAACCATTTACGGAGTTGGGATTCGAACAGAGAACATCAACGAAGCACTGTGTGAAAAATGCTCGAATGTCATCAGTTGCGTGTCATGTGTAAAAATCTTTCCATTCATAAATGGGGTTTGACAGAAAGATTACCGAGCATTTAACCCTTTGTTAGTGAGAAGGTGCTGTATGGTGCAGCCCGTCCTCCAAACAAAGACCCAAAGTTCATTCCATGCGCCCGCCAAACCCACATATTTATGAATGAAAAACGGTTTACACACGACTCACAACTGATGACGTTCGAACACTTCCGGAACAAATGCTTCACTGAGGACTTTTGTCGAACCACAACGCTGTAAATGCTTCACCCACGTACTACAAATACAAATAATCGCCAACAGAACCTAGACACCTAACCTATGCCTATATACGCACAATATGCTAATATATTATAATATTAATGTATATTTGGGAAAATTTCAGTTTTCAATGAACAGCATGTACAAATTTATGAATGCGTCTGTGGGGTCGACCGCTGGACGGAATGAACTTGAGTCGAGGACGGGTTGTGGTGAGTGATGAGGCAGCATCAGTATGTGTTAAGAATATGCCAGTTAAGAATATGAATAAATAGATGGCACATTATCATATAATTAGCGCAGGTCTTCAAATAATATGTGAGTTAGGTTCTTTTAATTGTTCTTATAGAATTTATTGGATAAAAAGGTTTTCCTGCCTTAAGATCTTAATAATATGATAATCACATCAACATATCTGCATTAAAATCAGCGTGCAATTCGGGTTTTGGACTCCACCACCTTCTTGTTCCAACCGTCAACCTCTACAAGAGTGGACTTTATAATGTTTTGTTGAACAGCTTTATTTTCTTAGTTTCCGAACTGTTTTCTTTAGCTTGTATGTTGTAATAAACTATTCCAACATTTACAGTTGTTCCTCCTTGTGAAGATTTAAAATAAAAATTCTACTTGTAAGGGCCGGGACGCCAGCAAGCCTAGCTAGGGCCGCCCTGGCAGCTCTCAGTCTCACTCCATAGCTAGTTCCACCTTGGTGGGACCTCGGTATAAGTCTAACATGTATATATACACTGGCTGCCTGTCCCCATACACTATGATTTATTATTATTTATTATATACAGTATACCTTGCTAAAGCGGACACTGAACAGTTTCGTCATAGGAGATTCCTAGATAGGAATTCAATATCAAATTTCAATATATCTAAGTATTTTTAGTGTGAAATGCTGTTATTATATGCATAATTTGTTGTTTTAATAATAATATTGACTGACGTTTAATTTATTTGGAAATAAATCACATCTCAACAGCGTGAAGTACATCCTAACCAGACGTTATATGATAATATCCTCATAAGTAAATAACAAAAAGTAATTGCAGAACTTCAGTTACCTAATACCAGCATTGTATTAAACCTTATCATAAGCTACGGGATTTGTAGATCAAAGTTTAAAGGAAATTCAGAAGTAATAATAATACAGCTGATGCCATCTGTCGGCAGAAAAGAACACTATCAAGAAGTCTGGTAAGTAGTAGCCATAAGATACAGCTTATGCCATCTGTTGGCATCCAATTACACTATCAACAGCAACCCATCAAAATACACCTAACGCCATCTGTTGCCTCTCCCATGTACTATCAACAGCCAAACAGCGGCCCATAAGGTTGTGCTCCAGCAGGAAGTCCCCCCCCCCCCCACCCCCCCCCCCGAGCTTCCATATCATTGGTAGAAACTCTTTGTTGACATTCAGCACAACCAATCACAGGAAGGGATCACCTAAAGGTGCCATCAATTTAATAAATTATCTTTGTTCTGCACACCAGCCCAACTTATGACATTCTGCGTTAACTTTAAACTGCCTAAAAAGTGAAGTGTTAATTCTTTAAAAGCATTAATAAAGTGATAACTAAATATTGCAGGATATAAAGGTGGTATAGAACAATGGCCTGGCTACCTAACTTCTCCCGTCTGCAGTGTGAGTTGCCTGACAATAATAATAATAATAATCTATAACCTCAATGATACGATGCTCCGCCCTCTTATTGGACTACATTATTAACTTAGATGGAAATGTCTGTCAGGGACAAAACATATTGTGCAAAAGGACATATTTATTAGTTTGCATTCATTCATAGAAAGAGTGTTGGCATTCCCTGCAACAGCCAATCACAGGAAGGTATTTGCTACAGCTCCGCCTCCTATTGAAGTCCTCGGGAGTGTTCAGTACACCGATCTAGCTTATGGCTTTCTGTTTTATCTCTTGTCAATTACAGATATAAAGTTGTTACAGAAAATGGCTAAATTCTGAAAGTATAAAGAGCTCATAGTGGATTTTGTAATAGTTTTATGGGAGGAATGTTATTTCATTTTTCTAAATATCTTCTGATATGGGTGTTGACTTCTCTGTTCGTATACCTGCTGTGTATTAATACCTGACGGCTTCTCTCCACTTCCTTGTGGATGTTATATAAGTCGGAACAATGAGGAATGGTTCTGCGTATAAATGCGTTTATTTCACTAGTCTTATACACAGTAGTGCAGTGCCAATTTTATAGGTGCCGGAGTTCTGGTGGACCTGACAAAAGCCTATCATTTCCTATCCTGTTTCTATACATGTCACACGATTAAGTATTTCGTGTTTGTACTCAATAATTATTATAAAATATAATTATCACATAAATAAAGAAAAACATCATGTATTTATCAATTTAAGAAGTTCCATTTTAATATGTATTGGGCATTAAAAATAAGTTTCTCCTTGTACATAAATGAATATTATTAGATATTCAAGTTCTGTGTTTAGTTCATGTTGGCGATTATTTGCATTTGAAGTTCTTTGGTGAACCATTTACGGAGTTGGGATTCGAACAGAGAACGTCAGCGAAGCACTGTTTGAGAAATGCTCGAATGTCAACAGTTGTGAGTCATGTGTAAAACGCTTCTCATTCATAAATGTGTTTTGGCGACAGGATTAATGAGCATTTGACCCTTTGTTAACGAGGAGGGGCTGTATGGTGAGGCAGCATCAATGTGTGTTTAGAATATGAATAAATAGATGGCACATTATCATATAATTAGCCCAGGTCTTCAAATAATATGTGTTAGGTTCTTTAAATTCTTCTTCTTCAATTTATTGAATAAAAAGGTTTTTCTGCCTTAAGATTTTAATAATATGATAATCACATCAACATATCTGCATTAAAATCAGTGTGCAATTCGGGTTTTGGCCTCCACCACCTTCTTGTTCCAACCGTCTACCACTCTACAAGAGTGGACTTTATAATGTTTTGTTGAACAGTTTTATTTCCTTAGTTTCCGAACTGTTTTCTTTAGCTTGTATGTTGTAATAAACTAGTCCTACATTTACAGTTGTTCCTCCTTGTGAAGATTTAAAATAAAAATTCTACATGTAAGGGCCGGGTCGCCAGCAAGCCTAGCTAGGGCCGCCCTGGCAGCTCTCAGTCTCACTCCATAGCTAGTTCCACCTTGGTGGGACCTCGGTATAAGTCTAACATGTATATATACACTGGCTGCCTGTCCCCATACACTACGATTTATTATTACTTATTATATACAGTATACCTTGCTAAAGCGGACACAATACAGTTTCGTCATAGGAGAATCCTAGAAAGGAATTCACTACTAAATTTTAATATATTCAAGTATTTTTAGTGTGAAATGATGTTCCTATATGCATAATAATATTACGGACTGATGTTAATTCATTTAGAAATATATCACATGTCAACAAAGAGCAGTACATCCTAACCAGACGTTATATGATAATATTCTCATAAGTAGATAACAAAAAAGTAATTGCAGAACTTCAGTTACCTAATACCAGCATTGTATAAAACCTTATCATAAGCTACGGGATTTGTAGATCAAAGCTTAAAGGAATTCAGAAGTAATAATAATACAGCTGATGCCATCTGTCGGCAGAAAAGAACACTATCAAGAGGTCTGGTAAATAGTAGCCATAAGATACAGCTTATGCCATCTGTTGGCATCCAATTACACTATCAACAGCAACCCATAAAATACACCTAACGCCATCTGTTGCCTCTCCCATGTACTATCAACAGCCAAACAGCGGCCCAAGGTTGTGCTCCAGCAGGAAGTCCCCCCACCCCCCCCCCCCCCCCCGAGCTTCCATATCATTGGTAGAAACTCTTTGTTGACATTCAGCACAACAGCCAATCACAGGAAGGGATCACCTAAAGGTGCCATCAATTTAATAAATTATCTTTGTTCTGCACACCAGCCCAACTTATGACATTCTGCGTTAACTTTAAACTGCCTAAAAATTGAAGTGTTAATTCTTTAAAAGTATTAATAAAGTGATAACTAAATATTGCAGGATATAAAGGTGGTATAGAACAATGGCCTGGCTACCTAACTTCTCCCGTCTGCAGTGGGAGTTGCCTAACAATAATAATAATAATAATAATAATAATCTATAACATCGATGATACGATGCTCCGCCCTCTTGTTGGACTACATTATTTAGTTAAATGGAAATGTCTGTCAGGGACAAAACATATTGTGCAAAAGGACATATTTCTTAGTTTGCATTTCATTCATAGAAAGAGTGTTGGCATTCCCTGCAACAGCCAATCACAGGAAGGTATTTGCTACAGCTCCGCCTCCTATTGAAGTCCTCGGGAGTGTTCAGTACACCGATCTAGCTTATGGCAGTCTGTTTTATCCCTTATCAATTACAGATATAAAGTTGTTACAGAAAATGCTAAATTCTGCAATTAAAAGGAGTTCATAGTGGATTTTGTAATAGTTTTATGGGAGGAATGTTATATAATTTTTCTAAATATCTTCTGATATGGTGTGTTGACTTCTCTGTTCGTGTACCTGCTGTTTATTAATACTTGACGGCTTCTCTCCACTTCCTTGTGGATGTTATATAAGTCGGAACAATGAGGAATGGTTCTGCTTATAAATGCGTTTATTTCACTAGTCTTATACACAGTAGTGCAGTGCCAATTTTATAGGTGCCAGAGTTCTGGTGGACCTGACAAAAGCCTATCATTTCCTATCCTGTTTCTATATATGTCACACGAATAAGTATTTCGTGTTTGTACTCACTAATTATTATAAAATACAATTATCAAACAAATAAAGAAAAAACATCAATCATGTAATTATCAATTAATGAAGTTCAATTTTAGTATGTATTGGGCATTAAAAAGTTTCTCCTTGTACATAAATTAATATTATTAGATATTCAAGTTCTGTGTTTAGTTCGTATTGGCGATTATTTGCATTTGAAGTTCTTTGGTGAACCATTTACGGAGTTGGGATTCGAACAGAGAACGTCAACGAAGCAAAGTTTGAGAAATGTTCGAATGTCATCAGTTGTGTGTCATGTGTAAGAATCTTTCCATTCATAAATGGGGTTTGACAGGAAGATTACTGAGCATTTAACCCTTTGTTAATGAGAAGGTGCTGTATGGTGCAGCCCGTCCTCCAAACAAAGACCCAAAGTTTATTCCATGCACCCGCCAAACCCACTTATTTATGAATGAAAAACGGTTTACACACGACTCACAACTGATGACGTTCGAATACTTCCGGAACAAATGCTTCACTGACGACTTTTGTCGAACCACAACGCTGTAAATGCTTCACCCACGTACTACAAATACAAATAATCGCCAACAGAACCTAAACACCTAACCTAACCTATGCCTATATACGCGCAATATGCTAGTATATTATAATATTAATATATATTTGAGAAAATTTCAGTTTTCAATGAACAGCATGTACAAATTTATGAATGCGTCTGTGGGGTCGACCGCTGGACGGAATGAACTTGAGTCGAGGACGGGTTGTGGTGAGTGATGAGGCAGCATCAGTATGTGTTAAGTATATGGCAGTTAAGAATATGAATAAATAGATGGCACATTATCATATAATTAGCACAGGTCTTCAAATAATATGTGAGTTAGGTTATTTTAATTGTTCTTATACAATTTAACGAGTAAAAAAAGTTTTCCTGCCTTAAGATCTTAATAATATAATAATCACATCAACATATCTGCATTAAAATCAGCGTGCAATTCGGGTTTTGGACTCCACCACCTTCTTGTTCCAACCGTCAACCTCTACAAGAGTGGACTTTATAATGTTTTGTTGAACAGCTTTATTTCCTTAGTTTCCGAACTGTTTTCTTTAGCTTGTATGTTGTAATAAACTAGTCCTACATTTACAGTTGTTCCTCCTTGTGAAGATTTAAAATAAAAATTATACTTGTAAGGGCCGGGTCGCCAGCAAGCCTAGCTAGGGCCGCCCTGGCAGCTCTCAGTCTCACTCCATAGCTAGTTCCACCTTGGTGGGACCTCGGTATAAGTCTAACATGTATATATACACTGGCTGCCTGTCCCCATATACTATGATTTATTATTATTTATTTATACAGTATACCTTGCTAAAGCGGACACTGAACAGTTTCGTCATAGGAGATTCCTAGAAAGGAATTCACTACTAAATTTTAATATATTAAAGTATTTTTAGTGTGAAATGATGTTCTTATATGCATAATAATATTACGGACTGATGTTTAATTCATTTAGAAATATATCACATGTCAACAAAGAGCAGTACATCTAACCAGACGTTATATGATAATATTCTCGTAAGTAGATAACAAAAAAGTAATTGCAGAACTTCAGTTACCTAATACCAGCATTGTATAAACCTTATCATAAGCTACGGGATTTGTAGATCAAAGTTAAAGGGAATTCGGAAGTAATAATAATACAGCTGATGCCATCTGTCGGCAGAAAAGAACACTATCAAGAGACCTGGTAAATAGTAGCCATAAGATACAGCTTACGCCATCTGTTGGCATCCATTACACTATCAACAGCAACCCATAAAATACAACTAACGCCATCTGTTGCCTCTCCCATTACTATCAACAGCCAAACAGCGGCCCATAAG
>WNGS01164437.1:32164930-32182005 GCA_020271785.1 Procambarus virginalis
AAGCTGTTCAACAAAACATTATAAAGTCCAACTCTTGTAGAGGTTGACGGTTGGAACAAGAGGTGGTGGAGTCCAAAACCCGAATTGCACGCTGATTTTAATGCAGATATGTGATGTGATTAATATTATTAAGATGTTAAGGCAGGAAAACTTTTTATTTCGTTAAATTGTATAGAACAATTAAAATAACCTAACTCACATATTATTTGAAGACCTTTGCTAATTATATGATATGTGCCATCTATTTATTCATATTCTTAACTGCATATACTTAACCCATACTGATGCTGCCTCATCACTCACCACAACCCGTCCTCGACTCAAGGTTCATTCCGTCCAGCGGTCGACCCCACAGACGCATTCATAAATTTGTACATGCTGTTCATTGAAAACTGAAATTTTCCCAAATATACATTAATATTATAATATATAGCATTTGTGCGTATATAGGCATAGGTTAGGTTGTTTAGGTTCTGTTGGCGATTATTTGTATTTGTAGTACGTGGGTGAAGCATTTACAGCGTTGTGGTTCGACAAAAGTCCTCAGTGAAGCATTTGTTCCGGAAGTGTTTCGAACGTCATCAGTTGTGAGTCGTGTGTAAACCGTTTTTCATTCATAAATACTTGGTTTGGCGGGCGCATGGAATGAACTTTGGGTCTTTGTTTGGAGGACGGGCTGCACCATACAGCACCTTCTCATTAACAAAGGTTAAATGCTCGGTAATCTTCCTGTCAAACCCCATTTATGAATGGAAAGATTTTACACATGACTCACAACTGATGACATTCGACATTTCTCAAACTTTGCTTTCGTTGACGTTCTCTGTTCGAATCCCAACTCCGTAAATGGTTCACCAAAGAACTTCAAATGCAAATAATCGCCAACACGAACTAACACAGAACTTGAATATCTAATAATATTAATTTATGTACAAGGAGAAACTTATTTTAATGCCAATACATACTAAAATTGAATTCATTAATTGATAATTACATGATTGATGTTTTTTCTTTATTTGTTTGATAATTGTATTTTATAATAATCAGTGAGTACAAACACGAAATTACTTATTCGTGTGACATGTATAGAAACAGGATAGGAAATGATAGGCTTTTGTCAGGTCCACCAGAATTCGGCACCTATAAAATTGGCACTGCACTACTGTGTATAAGACTAGTGAAATAAACGCATTTATACGCAGAACCATTCCTCATTGTTCCGACTTATTAACATCCACAAGGAAGTGGAGAGAAGCCGTCAAGTATTAATAAACAGCAGGTACAACGAACAGAGAAGTCAACACCCATATCAGAAGATATTTAGAAAAAATTATATAACATTCCTCCCATAAAACTATTACAAAATCCACTATGAACTCCTTTTATTTGCAGAATTTAGCATTTTGTGTAACAACTTTATATTTGTAATTGATAAGGATAAAACAAAGCCATAAGGAGATCTGGTGTACTGAACACTCCGAGGACTTCAATAGGAGGGAGCTGTAGCAAATACCTTCCTGTGATTGGCTGTTGCGGGAATGCCAACACTCTTTCTATGAATGAAATGCAAACTAAGAAATATGTCCTTTTGCACAACATGTTTGTCCCCTGACAGATATTTCCATCTAACTTAATAATGTAGTCCAATAAGAGGGCGGAGCATCGTATCATCGAGGTTATAGATTATTATTATTATTATTGTCAGGCAACTCCCACTGCAGACGGGAGAAGTTAGGTAGCCAGGCCATTGTTCTATACCACCTTTATATCCTGCAATATTTAGTTATCACTTTATTAATACTTTTAAAGAATTAACACTTCACTTTTTAGGCAGTTTAAAGTTACCGCAGCGTGTCATAAGTTGGCTGGTGTGCAGAACAAAGATAATTTATTAAATTGATGGCACCTTTAGGTGATCCCTTCCTGTGATTGGTTGTGCTGAATGTCAACAAAGAGTTTCTACCAATGACATGGAAGCTCGGTGGGGGGGGGGTGGGGGGACTTCCTGCTGGAGCACAACCTTATGGGCCGCTGTTTGGCTGTTGATAGTACATGGGAGAGGCAACAGATGGCGTTAGGTGTATTTTGATGGGTTGCTGTTGATAGTGTAATTGGATGCCAACAGATGGCATAAGCTGTATCTTATGGCTACTATTTACCAGCCTCTTGATAGTGTTCTTTTCTGCCGACAGATGGCATCAGCTGTATTATTATTACTTCCGAATTCCCTTTAAACTTTGATCTACAAATCCCGTAGCTTATGATAAGGTTTTATACAATGCTGGTATTAGGTAACTGAAGTTCTGCAATTACTTTTTTGTTATCTACTTATGAGATATTATCATATAACGTCTGGTTAGGATGTACTTCTCACTGTTGAGATGTGATGTATTTCCAAATAAATTAAACGTCAGTCCATATATTATTAAAACACAATTATGCATATAATACAGCATTTCACACTAAAAATACTTAGATATATTGAAATTTGATAGTGAATTCCTATCTAGGAATCTCCTATGACGAAACTGTTCAGTGTCCGCTTTAGCAAGGTATACTGTATATAATAATAATATAAATCATAGTGTATGGGAACAGGCAGCCAGTGTATATATACATGATAGACTTATACCGAGGTCCCACCAAGGTGGAACTAGCTATGGAGTGAGACTGAGAGCTGCCAGGCGGCCCTAGCTAGCTTGCTGGCGTCCCGGCCCTTACAAGTAGAATTTTTATTTTAAATCTTCACAAGGAGGAACAACTGTAAATGTAGGAATAGTTTATTACACATACAAGCTAAAGAAAACAGTTCGGAAATAAGAAATAAAGCTGTTCAACAAAACATTATAAAGTCCACTCTTGTAGAGTGGTAGACGGTTGGAACAAGAAGGTGGTGGAGGCCAAAACCTGAATTGCACGCTGATTTAATGCAGATATGTTAATGTGATTATTATATTATAAGATGTTAAGGCAGAAAACCTTTTTATTTAATAAATTGAAGAAGAACAATTAAAAGAGCCTAACTCACATATTATTTGAAGACCTGCGCTAATTATATGATAATGTGCCATCTATTATTCATATTCTAAACACACATTGATGCTGCCTCACCATACAGCCCCTCCTCGTTAACAAAGGGTCAAATGCTCATTAATCCTGTCGCCAAAACCATTTATGAATGATAAGCGTTTTACACATGACTCACAACTGTTGACATTCGAGCATTTCTCAAACAGTGCTTCGTTGACGTTCTCTGTTCGAATCCCAACTCCGTAAATGGTTCACCAAAGAACTTCAAATGCAAATAATCGCCAACATGAACTAAACACAGAACTTGAATATCAATAATATTCATTATGTACAAGGAGAAACTTATTTTTAATTGCCAATACATTTAAAATTGAACTTCTTAAATTGATAAATACATGATGTTTTTCTTTATGTATGTGATAATTATATTTTATAATAATTAGTGAGTACAAGCACGAAATACTTAATCGTGTGACATGTATAGAAACAGGATAGGAAATAACAGGCTTTCGTCAGGTCCACCAGAACTCCGGCACCTATAAAATTGGCACTGCACTACTGTGTATAAGACTAGTGAAATAAACGCATTTATAAGCAGAACCATTCCTCATTGTTCCGACTTATATAACATCCACAAGGAAGTGGAGAGAAGCCGTCAAGTATTAATAAACAGCAGGTACACGAACAGAGAAGTCAACACCCATATCAAAAGATATTTAGAAAAATTATATAACATTCCTCCCATAAAACTATTACAAAATCCACTATGAACTCCTTTTATTTGCAGAATTTAGCATTTTCTGTAACAACTTTATATCTGTAATTGATAAGGGATAAAACAGACTGCCATAAGGGAGATCGGTGTACTGAACACTCCCGAGGACTTCAATAGGAGGCGGAGCTGTAGCAAATACCTTCCTGTGATTGGCTGTTGCAGGGAATGCCAACACTCTTTCTATGAATGAAATGCAAACTAAGAAATACGTCCTTTTGCACAACATGTTTTGTCCCTGACAGACATTTCCATCTAAGTTAATAACGTAGTCCAATAAGAGGGCAGAGCATCGTATCATCGAGGTTATAGATTATTATTATTATTATTGTTAGGCAACTCTCACTGCAGACGGGAGAAGTTAGGTAGCCAGGCCATTGTTCTATACCACCTTTATATCCTGCAATATTTAGTTATCACTTTATTAATACTTTTAAAGAATTAACACTTCACTTTTTAGGTAGTTTAAAGTTGATGCAGAATGTCATAAGCAGGGTTAGTATGCTGAACAATGATATTTTTTATTAAATTGATGGCACCTTTAACTGATCCCTTTCCTGTGATTGGCTGTGGTGAATGTCAACAAATAATATCTACCAATGATATGGAAGCTGGTGGGAGGTGGGGGGGACTTCTTACTTCAGCACAACAACCCGCCTTATGGGCTGCTGTTTGGCTATTTATAGTGCGTTGGAAAAATAAGAGATGTCGCTAGTTGTATTTTGAGGCTAAAATGTTAATAGTGCAATTTGATTCCAACAGATGGCATAAGCGGTTTCTTATGACTACTATTTACCAGACCTCTTGATAGTGATCTTTTTTGCCGACAGATGGCATTAGCTGTATTATTATTACTTCCGAATTCCCTTTAAACTTTGATCTATAAATCCCGTAGCTTATGATAAGGTTTTATACAATACCGGTATTAGGTAACTGAAGTTCTGCAATTATATTTTTTATCTACTGTTGAGGATATCATCATATATCATCTGGTTGTTTGCTCGTCGTATATTTGGTGTTAATTATTCTTGAATTTATTGTAATTGTAATTTATATTAATTGTTGTGATAACTGTAATTGGATTTTCTCATTAATTGTTGTTCTTAACTCCCTCCCAGTGGGCGCCGTTGGGTGAGAGTGATCGACTTAATGTACTGCTCTTTGTTGAGATGTGAAATATTTCCAGATAAAGTAAACATCAGTCCGAGGCTTGCTGGCGTCCCGGGCAAGCTCAACTTCCGCTCCCTTATAAGTACAATTTTTGTTTTAAATCTTCACGAGGATGAACATAACTGTAATGTAGGAATAGTTTATTACAACATACAAGCTTAATAAGCCGTAAATACCAACACTGTTAACCTTTAAAGTACAGCTGGAAAAGATCATCAAGGAAAATAGGGGGACCTTTGACAAGCCGCGGCTTGTGGGTTTTGATATTACTGTAAATGTTGTAGTCACACTGGACCTTGTGCAGGTGGATGCTGCCTTTTGTTTTAGCATTAACTGCATCAGTTATACCGTTGACTTTCTTCTTGATATCTTCAGTTGGGTTTCTGGTAATCGTCTTGAATTTGGTCTCATCTTGAAGGACTTCTTTTAGTTTGGCGACACATTCATCAGTCGGGATGAGGACGAAGGCTGAGGTGTTATCTGCTCTCCGGATTGTGATGTTCTCTGTGGACTTATGTTGCTGCTGGGCTGCTTCTTTGTGTTTATTATCCAGGGTGTTACTCTTGTAGTCTTCCCTTGGGGGAAGACATGTATATGACATAATTTCGATGTGGATTAAAATATAATTTATTTCAAAATATTCTAAGCAAAGCAAAGGAACGTAGCATACCATACAAATTGAATAGATCGAATAATAATGACCTGAAATGGATAACAAAGGATCTGAAGAACCTTATAGGTAGAAAGAGAGATTGGTACAAAAGGATTAAGAATGGGGAAGTCAGTTTAGAACAAGAACTCGCCAGTCTCGTTAGAAATGTTTAAAAAGCAATAAGGAGGGCAAAAAGAAACTATGTGGTTTACATAGCAGGGCAAGTAAAGACAGATCCTAACGTTTTTTTCAGTTTTATCGAACAAAGATTAGGGAATGGATAGGTCCATTAAAAACTGAGACAGGTCAGATAACTGATAATAACGAAGAGATGAGTTGTATTTTAAATGAATATTTTTATCTCTGTATTTATATGAATGTATGTATATATCTGTATTTATATGAACATATATAAATGAAATTGCGTGGATATATAGGAGCTGCTTCGCATGGGCCAATAGGCCTCCTGCAGTTAACTTCATTCTTATGTTCTTATGTTTAAGTTTTCTTCTTAACTTACTAACACAAGCCCCCCCCCCCCCCTTGAGACACGAACGAACCATTGAAGTGTTATAAAGCTGTTTTATAGCATGAAAATAGAAGGAAAATGAAATGAGGAAACTTAAAACGAAGAGGAAGCAGAAGCCTACTCCGTTCAGGTACAAAAGTAGAAACACCACATAATGATCAGTGTGCTTCTCTCATCCTCAGGTCTTGCGTGATGCCTCTAGCAGCCTGCGTGTTACTGGCAACCTTTACCTGGTGTTCCTACACCCATGCTGCCCAGTCCCGCCCGTCGCAGCCGCCCTCAGCTCTCCCTCTCAGGGCTTCGGCTCCAACAACAGCGAAGACGACGCCGTAGCTCAGCCTGAGAAGAGATTACTGAAATATTTCCACCCAGGAAGCCAGACATGGATGGACGATGGCGGAGACCTGTACCCCATCAGTCAGGAGGGCTCCAAGAGAGCCTACAGCGATAAGAACTTCCTGAGGTGAGTATGTTATTGTTATTGGAGCGAGTACGAGCCTCGTGTATGATGCTACTGAAGAGAACAGGGAAGCCGGAGGCAGAAGCGAGACAGAAAAGGGGAGAATATGACAGGAGAATGGAAGACTTAAATGGAATGGGAAGGCTGAAGTTAGGGACTGACAGTGAGAGCGGGAGGCTGTCTCCTGAGTCACCTTCGTCATCTTCATTTTAGTCATCTGTACCTTCTTTATCTTCGCCTCCGTCATCTACATCTTCCCCATCTTCAACTTCGCCATCTTCACCTTCTGTTCCATTAGTCACTTTCACGTTGCCCCTCTCGGTTGGGACGCAAGGATCATGACAAGAAAAGTCACAAATTCCTTAGGTCGGTGAAGAACATTCATCATCAGTGAATATTCGAGAACAATACTCTCCCTAACTCTAAATTTTAAGTTCTACATAATGAAGATAATGAAAAATAACAAGTAATTTGGTGATGGCAAGTGTAAATAATTTTAAATTATTTGTAAAAAAATGTAAATTAATTGTAACAATTATAAGTTAATTGTAAATAAGTGTCAAATATTTTTAAATAAATTCTAAAAAATTAAATAATAGTAAATAATATGTAAGTAAATTGTAAATAATTTTCAATAAATTGTAAATTAATCGTAAACAATTAAGATGTTTATGTAAATTTGTTAAATTCCCTGTATCACCGCAGTGATCTTGGTGACTACGACAACAGCGACGACGAGACTCACAACGACTCCCTCGAGAAACGAAGCCGGAACTTCCTGAGGTTCGGAAGACCTGACATGGAGGACATGTTCGTCGCAGGAGGACCCATGGAGTTCTTAATTAGGCTCCAGGACCAAGCGGATGTTAAGGATCTTCCATTTGAGAAGCAGGAGATTGTACAAAATTTTCCAAGGTAGGAAATGGGATTAAAATGTGGTTCAACTGTTCAAAATTAACTTGATTTGTTAAAAATATATAAAATGTTTGCAAAAATATATGTAATTATGTTTAGAATAAAGCGCAAATGCATCAAAATGGGGCACACTTGGTTCAGAACATGGCAGAAGAGTTTCAGAAAGGTACTGACAAGGTTCGATATCCTTTCACAGCAGTTTCATTGTTGAGAAAACAATGTTTAAAATATGGCCTAAAGGATTCAGATAAAAGTGCATATTACTGTAACATAATTGCCATTTGGACTAGGCTACTGCCGCTCTTCCTGAGTCATTCATCGTGCTGAAATTGAATGGAATTCTTAAGAGTTCCATTAAACGCTTAGAGTTTTATTCTTCAGATTTATGGTATTGTACTCACTGTACGTTTCTCTCCCAGATTCGGGCGTGGTGGCCGGAACTTTTTGCGACTTGGTCGCTCTGTCGACCGTCAGCTTAACTCCCTCTTATGCGATGGACCCAGAACCCCAGGAATCAATCCTACTCCTGGCCAGCCCGAGCAGGACATCGGCCATAGGATCGAGTTCTCAAAACCCAAGGAGAGAACTTCTCAGCGCATGAAGAGAGCCGCTGCTCCAACCTTTTATGACTACGGGTCAATTTCATCCTACAGCCCATCCTCCTGGGCCAGAGGATTCCAGCCTCAACAAGAGATAATCACCGTGTCCTCAGAGGATCCACAGGACGTAAACAAACGCGCATATGATCGTAATTTCCTCAGATTTGGCAAGAGACTCAACGAATACCCGCCCTCCTCGTCCTCCGAGTCCAGCGGTCCCAGGTGGTGGTGGTGAAGACAGGCGAGAGGGCGCCCAAGAGAAACTTCCTCAGGTTCGGCTGATCTGGAAGATAAATCCTTACAAAATTCGGTCTTACTTCCTGCCCTGTGTGACCTTATCAACCCATGCCGTTTAACATAGCAACCCAGTTTTAGCAGCCATGTCGTTTAACATAACGACAAATACGTCTCTTCACTCGCCTTCATTTACAGAACAGTCGTGTACAGAAAACGAAGAGAATCGTATAAAATTCAGTGACTATGAATCATTGAGAATGTATGTAAACATATGACACTATTAACCTTCAGTTGTTAATGTGCTGAGCAGCAATGGATAACAATGGTTGATGTGTATAAATACAACACCTGTTTGTGCTTAAGTGCCAGTATTTTACATACATTTCTGCAGAGCCTAAGAGAGGACAAGTCAACACTACTCGACCGTGGGGTGATCATACTTAGATATTAACCTCACTTTCATGTGTAAATGCGCACTTCTACTTAAAAAATAGTATATTTATACTTAAAAATTCCTATATGTATGTTTAAAAATAGTACTTTAAATGTGATTTAAACAAACATTGTCGAGAGTGAGATCGTTCACAGTAGAAGCAACTAATTGGTGTTCGTTAAAATTTGTAGCCTAAACTATTTTTACCAAAGCAGAGTACGTTTCTATTGATGAATTGTTTATTATTTATTGTATTTTGAAAACTTTCTAATTATATATAAAACCCATGTGACATCAAGAGACCAGTGAATCTTGTCAATAAATAACCTCAAATGACTATACTTACTTTTAATTGCATTGATCCTAACATCACACTAGCACCGACATATTTATATAAGTAATACATGACAACAATAAAAGTAATTTTTACTTATAGAAGTGGTAAGTAGTAAAGTTACTTTCTTTACCTATAAAAGTGTCTTCAGTTATAACACTTTGATCTGATTTGTTGCTTCTTTGATGCAAATAAGTCGATGCTTACAACTTGTTGTTGGTTTTGAATTAGAAGTGAAACATTGAGAGCAAAGCAATCAGTCTGACTAATAAGACTTAGTTTTGTTTTGATGGACATAGAAGTGTTGGCCACGATCACTTATCTGGTCATAGATACAATTGAAAAAAACACACGCTACTTGATAGTATATTGTATAATACACTCATTGTTTGTATATTGTATAATGCACTCTTTGATGGTATATTGTATAATACACGCGTTGATAATACATTGTATAATACACTCGTTGATAATATTTTGTATAATACACTTGTTGATAATATATTGTATAAAGATTTAAACAAAGATTAACGTTAAGCGAAAATACCGTTACGCCAAAATTTCGAGATCTTTGACGGTTGAAATTTTAACGAGCATGTATATTCTAGGCTTAAAAGAGCTGATATAATTTATAAAGAAATTTTATAGGAGTTTTAATTGTATTTTTTGTAAAATACTAAACAAAATGCTAATAGAACCAGAAAATTAATGTGAAACGCGAAAATTCTTCCTTCAAAACTGACGATGCAAGAGAATAGTCCAGTTTATTATTATTATTATTATTATTATTATTATTTATTATTATTATTATTATTCTACCACAGACGTGGCCACACATTTACAATGCTAACCAGCATATATACATTTTCTTCTGTCCTCCATGGACAAGGTGAGAGATTTGTCAAACATACAGATCAGAGATTTATTGAACAACCACAGAAGGCGATCGTAGTGCTTTTAAAATGTTAGGCTAAGTTACATACGTAAATACATAGATACACAGATTTATGAATGCATTAATGTGAAATTACAATGGTGAAATGGAATTCTGATCGGCTTCCACATATACTTTATACACATACATAACGACAAATGTACATACATACATACACACTCACATACATACATACACACTCACACACATACATACACATATATTTTCTCTTTTACTCTGACAAGCTGAGATAGCTGACATAGAAACTAGTGTACAATTAAGAACTTAACCACTGAAGGTGATTAAGAGGCTTTTACAAGCTGGAAGATAAACAAATATATCTATAATTTTTATCCCCTGCTTCTAGTTATAGTATTTATAGTTTTATTAATATAAATATATAAAAAAGCAGAACGAGAACATTCACGCGTGATACTTGAAAGTAATACTAGAAAGACATTGAAGGAACTAGGCTATAATTTATATAATTATCGAATTTGCCTCACCTCGTTTTCTATTTCGAGGTTAGTGTGGCTTAGGCAGTGGTGGGGGGAGGACGGTGCTGGTGCTCGCGGGGGTGTGGAGGCTTAAATACTGCAGATATCGTGTGTTATCGGGCAAATAGTGCGGGTATCGTGAGCAATGGGGGGCACGGGAGCGTATATATCGTGAGCGATCTGGAAAATATTGCAGGGATCGTGAGTGATGAGAGGAATATTGCAGAGTGCTTGTTTTGGCGGGAAAATACTGCAGGTATCCTGTGTTATCTGTCAAATACGGCAGGTATCGTGTGTTATCTGGCAAGTACTGCAGGTATCGTGTGTTATCTGGCAAATACGGCAGATATCGTGTGTTATCTGTCAAATATGGCAGGTATCGTGTGTTATCTGGCAAGTACTGCAGGTATCGTGTGTTATCTGTCAAATACGGCAGGTATCGTGTGTTATCTGGCAAATACGGCAGGTATCGTGTGTTATCTGGCAAATACGGCAGGTATCGTGTGTTATCTGGCAAATACGGCAGGTATCGTGTGTTATCTGGCAAGTACGGCAGGTATCGTGTGTTATCTGTCAAATACGGCAGGTATCGTGTGTTATCTGGCAAATACGGCAGGTATCGTGTGTTATCTGGCAAATACGGCAGGTATCGTGTGTTATCTGGCAAATGCTGCAGGTATCGTGAGTGGTGACAAATACTGCAGGTATCGTGAGTGAAAGTTAGTGGAATTGACAATGAAGTTTATTTTTATATTACGGTTACAAATGCTAACTTCGCGGTGACGGATGGTAACTTCGCGGTGACAGATGGTAACTTCGCGGTGACGGATGGTAACTTCGCGGTGACAGATGGTAACTTCGCGGTGACGGATGGTAACTTCGCGGTGACGGATGGTAACTTCGCGGTGACAGATGGTAACTTCGCGGTGACGGATGGTAACTTCGCGGTGACGGATGGTAACTTCGCGGTGACAGGTCCACGTGAAGGTAAGTGACAGTGCAAGGTTTAGTTCCTTATTAACCCCAGTGTTCAAACTATTTTCTTATAGGCCTGCTGTATTTTTAAGTATGACGTAGGATTGAATATCTGCTCACCATAATACAGTCGTTAATTGCGAGCGTCTATGGCCTGGTTGGATAGACAATAGACTCGCACTTGTGAGGTCCAAGATCGAATCCTCGCCCTTGAATCAAAAGAAATTTTTGTAACTGCTGTATTTAGAAATTGTTGTAACTACTGTATTTAGGAATTTTTGTAACTACTGTATTTAGGAATTTTTGTAACTACTGTATTTAGAAATATTTGTAACTACTGTATTTAGAAATTTTTGTAACTACTGTATTTAGAAATTTTTGTAACTACTGTATTTAGAAATTTTTGTAACTACTGTATTTGTCTTGGTTAAACTACGTTCTTACGTTACTATGGAATATTTTTACAATGATGGAGTATGTTTTCTCACAGGATTTCAGAAAGTGTATCTTACCATTGAAAAGAAATCTGCAACTGGCGATTATTTTCATAGCCTCTCATATTTAAATTAATAGTCATAATCTCATTTATTTTACACATGTATTTGGTATGTTGATGATTAACTATACAAGTTCGTCTGGTATATTTTGTAAATGACATCTGTAGCAACACTGGGACATAGAACCTCACATATATACATTGGTTCATAGAACCCTGATTAGGTTCTGTATATATTCATTGTCGGCTGTTATGAATATAGCACTAAATCATTCTAACTAAACCACCTGGCCTGGGCCTATATGTAAAACCATTTCTTATATGACAGTGTCAGACCACGGAGGAAGAATTGAAACAAGAATTTCCTTAAGAACTTTCGCATATTAATACATCTTCAGAAGGAATTTGTGAAGAGAGAAAGTCCCCTACATAGGAGGCACCCACCGCTCTACGGCGGACTTTCTCCAGTTATAACATGGAGAATCGCCATGGAGCATCGACTTGTTCACTTTTCCACTTCTGTGTTACCCCAGGTTGCCTGCTTGTGTTATTTCGTAAGAGTCTGGTTGGGGGCTTGGCTGCAAGTGCCTCCCACTGAAGTAAATAAAAATGTAAATTGTAAATGTTAATAAGGGCAAGTGAATATAAATATATAAATATGTGTGTTTGAGCGAAGGGCTGATGAGAGAGTGCCTTGTGGTTCTGGATAGTGTGTGTTTCTAGATAAAAGTTGACACATTTCAAGCGTAAGTGGGTATTTTTTTACCAGGGTAATATATAGGATATTTATTGACCAGGCTAATATATAAGAGATTTATTGACCAGGCTAATATTTAGGCGTTTTACTGATAGGCTAATATGTAGGAGTTTTACTAACTAGCCTAATATTTAGGAGTATTACTGACTAGGCTAATAGTCAGGAGTTTTACTGACTAGGCTAATAATTAGGTAGGAGGATTCGCTACGAAGCTTAAGAATCACAAGGCAATTGTGTGTTATTTTGAAAATAGCTCTAATTAAACCCAGCCCAACCTGACCGAACCTATTCTACTCTAACCCAACGTAATCTAATCTATTCTAATTTAATCTAACAGCCTCACCCAACCTAACGCAGCCTCGTATAACCTAATGCAGCCTCATCTAAACTAACTCAGCCTCATCTAACCTAATGCAGCCTCATCTAAACTAACTCAACCTCATCTAAACTAACTCAGCCTCATGTAACCTAATGCAGCCTCATCTAAACTAACTCAACTTCATCTAACCTAATGCAGCCTCATCTAAACTAACTCAACCTCATCTAACCTATTCTAACCACACCTAACCTAACGAAAATAAGAGATACAAATGTATTTTATATTATGGTGTGCACGAGGTGTGTAACATCACTGTGACGTCATAATGCTCATTTGCCTTTCAACCTGCACCTGCAATATAGCGCCAGGCATAATAACAGGTTAATGATAAATTATCCCTCAGTAGCAATGCTATTGGATAAAAACTAAATTAATCTCATTAAAGCTGTATATCCGAACATACACGTCGACTTGACCCAAATACGCCAAGCTCTTTTACGTCAAGCAACTGATTGTACTTTGTTTATGTAACTCCTGTCATGTGTTAATATTTTGGGTTTAAGGAAATGAAATTGAAATTAAAACAATAACAATTAGGTAATTTATTAGCTATATTCACCAGTTTCAAAGATAGCACATAGTTCAAATCTTTCTAAATACTAATAAAGTACAAACAAATTCAAATGTTAAATATAATTATTCACTATAAAGGCTTTCAGTCTTTGGAAAGTTCACACAGGCTTAAAATTGTAATATGATCGTGTCAACTTAACATTTCTCTATAACGTTTAATAAGCATGAGAATGTATTTAAACAAGTATATATATACATATAACTGCACAAAATGTATGATTGTAAAGATCAGAGGCTGTAAATGAAAATAATTATAAGTGTAAACGTAAATATAAATACATGTTAATGTAAATGTAAATGTTAGACTAAATGTAAATGTTAATATATGTAATTGTTAATATGTGTAAATGTTAAACAATATAAAATTTAATAAGCGTAAATATAAATAAATGGAAATGTTAATATGTAAAGGTGAGTAGGTAAACTTGTAAATTAAATAAGTATAAATGTAAATGTTAGTAAGTGTAAATGAAACTGTTAATAAATGTAAATTTGAAGTTAAATAGGATTTTGATAAATATGATACATATGATAAATATGATACATAACGTAGGTCAATTTATAAGTATGAATATCGTACTGTATTTCGACGTGTTTAAACACCCCAAACACATGTGTTTTTTGGATAATTTTGTGAGTCACAGCGGCCATTGTTATTCAACAAATTAAAAATAATTGAAGGTTAATACTTGTGTATGTAAATATCAATTTGCACAGCTTAAACATCACTGAATATTTTGTTTCACAAATAATATCCCATGTTTTGTGTGCATGATAATATTGGAGGTGAAGAGGATTGGGGGAATATTATTAGCTATTATCGAATAAGAGCACAGAGGCGGGTTATACTTAAGATATATTACGGTATAATGAGGGGGCCACATGGTCACTAGTTACAGGAACAATGGTTGGAAGATGAAATGTAGCGGAGGTCGATGTTCATTTTGAAGTTCAGCCGAACCTGAGGAAGTTTCTCTTGGGCGCCCTCTCGCCTGTCTTCACCACCACCACCTGGGACCCGCTGGACTCGGAGGACGAGGAGGGCGGGTATTCGTTGGGTCTCTTGCCAAATCTGAGGAAATTACGATCATATGCGCGTTTGTTTACGTCCTGTGGATCCTCTGAGTACACGGTGATAATCTCTTGTTGAGGCTGGAATCCTCTGGCCCAGGAGGATGGGCTGTAGGATGGCACTGACCCGTAGTTATTATAGTTTGGAGCAGCGGCTCGCTTCATGCGCTGAGATGTGATCTCCCTGGGTTCCGAGGACTCGATCCTGCTAGCGATGTGTTGCTTGGTGCGGGTCATTGGCTGGAGAGGGGTGGTTGAGGGGGAAGGGTTGATTCCTAGGGGTTTGGGTCCTTCACAGCCATCACTAGACAGGGCGTTGAGCTGACGGTTCACGGAGCGCCCGAATCGCAGGAAGCTGGGACCCTCCCGGCCGAATCTAGAAAAGAAACACAGTAAGTACGCGAGATGCTAAAGCACGCAAACAATACATTGATAAACTAAGAATAATGAGTCTAGCAGGATGGAAGACCAGGTAAAAACAACAGTAGTGTTGTATCGTATTCTAATCCTGATGTACACCATTTTAAAGCTGTTGTATCATATTTTGAACCTAAACACTAATCTACAATTGTTGTACAGAGTTTACAGTCAGTTGCAGACTATTTCCAAACTGTTTTGTTTAAACTTTTCCACCGAATCAAATAATAAATGTGGCACTCAGATATAAAAATACCTTAATGGTTTTAATACAGTCTGTAACAAATTTGTTAAATGTAAACTCATTCACAAGTGTTGATATCGAAATATTGTCGCTTATCAAGCAGAGTCGAATGGTTTCCCGGATTATTATGTATGTCGTATCTAAATATGCATCTGTCTATTGATCTGTTTTTCTCTTTGGTTTCATGTTGTATTCATAACGAAAGAAGCACGTTCGTATTCTGAATTTTGTTAAGGGAGAAGCGTGAAGAATATATGATTTATTTCATGTGATATAAGTAATGCATTAGGCTTTTTATGTTTTCTATTTTTACTTTTATCCCAACTTTTCATTTTTTTCCTATGTGAATCGCGTTTTCTGTCATTGTAATATGTAATGTCATCTTTGAAATCAATCTCTGATTCTTTCTCAACTCCATTGTAATATGAGCATATTCAGTCTTAACAACATTCTAATTTCTAACATCAATTTCTATTGTTAGTCCTCGCTTTTTTTCTATTTTCCTCACCCAATTCCCAGTTTTCTGTACCTCGCACAACAACACCAACAACATACTCACCTCACGAAGTTCCCATCGCTGTAGGCTCTCTTGGAGCCCTCCTGACTGATGGGGTACAGGTCTCCGCCATCGTCCATCCATGCCAGGCTTCCTGGGTGGAAATATTTGAGTAATCTCTTCTCAGGCTGAGCTAAGGCGTCGTCTTCGATATTGTTGAAGCCGAAGCCCTGAGAGGGAGAGCTGAGGCGGCTGCGACGGGCGGGACTGGGGCAGCATGGGCGACGTGGGCATAGGAACACCAGGTAAAGGTTGCCAGTAACACCCAGGCTGCTAGAGGCATCACGCAAGACCTGGGGATGAGAGAAGTACACTGATCATTATGTGGTGTTTCTACTTTTGTACCTGAATGGCGTAGGCTTCTGCAACCTCTTCGTTTTAAGTTTCCTCATTTAATTATCCTACTATTCTTATGCTATAAAAAGGGTTTCTAACATTTCAATGGCTCGTTCGTGTCTCAAACTTTGTTCATTAGTATTAATGGTAAAAATCTATTTTTTTTTCCACTCCGGCACTTCCCCTAAGACAAATGGTAAAGTATATATAATATTTCTTCTCTCTCATCTCTGTTCTAATATAGTTAGGTCTACCTCTTTCAAGTTATTAATTCTGGGACGAACATCGTTACAAAGTGTAAAGGAGTGAGGTAGGAGCGACTTACCTTGTCACGGTAGAGTGAGAGAGTGGTGGTAGTGTGTGTCCGGGTGGGAGCGAGCGAGTGCACAAACCCACCCACTTGTTGCTCTATATCAACCTCCACCCACCCCACCCACCCCGACCCATTGTTACTCCTGCCTGCCCCCCCCAGTCTCCCACGTGGCCAGGGTGTTTTAGTAATTTACTTAGGCAACATGGGAGGATAAAATGTCAGAGTTTATCTCGAGGATTTCTGATACATATGGACCCTTATTGACTAATCAACGGCTCTTATTTTCACAAATTGCTTGTGGGGTTCAATCTCTCTCTCTCTCTCTCTCTCTCTCTCTCTCTCTCTCTCTCTCTCTCTCTGACGTTCCAAAAAATAAAAAAATTAAAAAATATTTGA
>WNGS01164437.1:32183005-32193661 GCA_020271785.1 Procambarus virginalis
CTGATCTTTACAATCATACATTTTGTGCAGTTATATGTATATATATACTTGTTTAAATACATTCTCATGCTTATTAAACGTTATAGAGAAATGTTAAGTTGACACGATCATATTACAATTTTAAGCCTGTGTGAACTTTCCAAAGACTGAAAGCCTTTATAGTGAATAATTATATTTAACATTTGAATTTGTTTGTACTTTATTAGTATTTAGAAAGATTTGAACTATGTGCTATCTTTGAAACTGGTGAATATAGCTAATAAATTACCTATTGTTATTGTTTTAATTTCAATTTCATTTCCTTAAACCCAAATATTAACACATGACAGGAGTTTACATAAACAAAGTACAATCAGTTGCTTGACGTAAAGAGCTTGGCGTATTTGGGTCAAGTCGACGTGTATGTTCGATATACAGCTTTAATGAGATTAATTTAGTTTTTATCCAATAGCATTGCTACTGAGGGATATTTATCATTAACCTGTTATTATGCCTGGCGCTATATTGCAGGTGCAGGTTGAAAGGCAAATGAGCATATGACGTCACAGTGATGTTACACACCTCGTGCACACCATAATATAAAATACATTTGTATCTCTTATTTTCGTTAGTTAGGTGTGGTTAGAATAGGTTGATGAAGTTGAGTTAGTTTAGATGAGGCTGCATTAGTTTAAATGAGGCTGATTTAGTTTAGATGAGGTTGAGTTTAGTTTAGATGAGGCTGCATTAGGTTAGATGAGGCTGAGTTAGTTTAGATGAGGCTGCATTAGGTTTAGAGGCTGCGTTAGGTTGGTGAGGCTGTTTAGATTAAATTAGAATAGATTAGATTACGTTGGGTTAGAGTAGAATAGGTTCGGTCAGGTTGGGCTGGGTTTAATTAGAGCTATTTTCAAAATAACACACAATTGCCTTGTGATTCTTAAGCTTCGTAGCGAATCCTCCTACCTAATTAGCCTAGTCAGTAAAACTCCTGACTATTAGCCTAGTCAGTAATACTCCTAAATATTAGGCTAGTTAGTAAAACTCCTACATATTAGCCTATCAGTAAAACGCCTAAATATTAGCCTGGTCAATAAATCTCTTATATATTAGCCTGGTCAATAAATATCCTATATATTACCCTGGTAAAAAAAAATTCCCACTTACGCTTGAAATGTGTCAACTTTTATCTAGAAACACACACTATCCAGAACCACAAGGCACTCTCTCATCAGCCCTTCGCTCAAACACACATATTTATATATTTATATTCACTTGCCCTTATTAACATTTACAATTTACATTTTTATTTACTTCAGTGGGAGGCACTTGCAGCCAAGCCCCCACCAGACTCTTACGAAATAACACAAGCAGGCAACCTGGGGTAACACAGAAGTGGAAAAGTGAACAAGTCGATGCTCCATGGCGATTCTCCATGTATAACTGGAGAAAGTCCGCCGTAGAGCGGTGGGTGCCTCCTATGTAGGGGACTTTCTCTCTTCACAAATTCCTTCTGAAGATGTATTAATATGCGAAAGTTCTTAAGGAAATTCTTGTTTCAATTCTTCCTCCGTGGTCTGACACTGTCATATAAGAAATGGTTTTACATATAGGCCCAGGCCAGGTGGTTTAGTTAGAATGATTTAGTGCTATATTCATAACAGCCGACAATGAATATATACAGAACCTAATCAGGGTTCTATGAACCAATGTATATATGTGAGGTTCTATGTCCCAGTGTTGCTACAGATGTCATTTACAAAATATACCAGACGAACTTGTATAGTTAATCATCAACATACCAAATACATGTGTAAAATAAATGAGATTATGACTATTAATTTAAATATGAGAGGCTATGAAAATAATCGCCAGTTGCAGATTTCTTTTCAATGGTAAGATACACTTTCTGAAATCCTGTAGAAAACATACTTCATCATTGTAAAAATATTCCATAGTAACGTAAGAACGTAGTTTAACCAAACAAATACAGTAGTTACAAAAATTTCTAAATACAGTAGTTACAAAAATTTCTAAATACAGTAGTTACAAAAATTTCTAAATACAGTAGTTACAAATATTTCTAAATACAGTAGTTACAAAAATTCCTAAATACAGTAGTTACAAAAATTCCTAAATACAGTAGTTACAACAATTTCTAAATACAGCAGTTCCAAAAATTTCTTTTGATTCAAGGGCGAGGATTCGATCTTGGACCTCACAAGTGCGAGTCTATTGTCTATCCAACCAGGCCATAGACGCTCGCAATTAACGACTGTATTATGGTGAGCAGATATTCAATCCTACGTCATACTTAAAAATACAGCAGGCCTATAAGAAAATAGTTTGAACACTGGGGTTAATAAGGAACTAAACCTTGCACTGTCACTTACCTTCACGTGGACCTGTCACCGCGAAGTTACCATCTGTCACCGCGAAGTTACCATCCGTCACCGCGAAGTTACCATCTGTCACCGCGAAGTTACCATCTGTCACCGCGAAGTTACCATCCGTCACCGCGAAGTTACCATCTGTCACCGCGAAGTTACCATCTGTCACCGCGAAGTTACCATCCGTCACCGCGAAGTTACCATCCGTCACCGCGAAGTTACCATCTGTCACCGCGAAGTTACCATCCGTCACCGCGAAGTTAGCATTTGTAACCGTATATAAAAATAAACTTCATTGTCAGTTCCACTAACTCTTTCACTCACGATACCTGCAGTATTTGCCAGATAACACACGATACCTGCCGTACTTGCTAGATAACACACGATACCTGCCGTATTTGCCAGATAACACACGATACCTGCCGTACTTGCCAGATAACACACGATACCTGCCGTATTTGCCAGATAACACACGATACCTGCCGTATTTGCCAGATAACACACGATACCTGCCGTATTTGCCAGATAACACACGATACCTGCCGTATTTGCCAGATAACACACGATACCTGCCGTATTTGCCAGATAACACACGAAACCTGCCGTATTTGCCAGATAACACACGATACCTGCCGTATTTGACAGATAACACACGATACCTGCCGTACTTGCCAGATAACACACGATACCTGCCGTATTTGCCAGATAACACACGATACCTGCCGTATTTGACAGATAACACACGATACCTGCCGTATTTGACAGATAACACACGATACCTGCCGTATTTGCCAGATAACACACGATACCTGCCGTATTTGCCAGATAACACACGATACCTGCCGTATTTGCAAGATAACACACGATACCTGCCGTATTTGCCAGATAACACACGATACCTGCAGTATTTTCCCGCCAAAACAAGCACTCTGCAATATTTCCTCTCATCACTCACGATCCCTGCAATACTTTCCAGATCGCTCACGATATATACGCTCCCGTGCCCCCCATTGCTCACGATACCCGCACTATTTGCCCGATAACACACGATATCTGCAGTATTTAAGCCTCCACACCCCCGCGAGCACCAGCACCGTCCTCCCCCCACCACTGCCTAAGCCACACTGACCTCGAAATAGAAAACGAGGTGTGAGGCACATTCGATAATTATATAAATTATAGCCTAGTTCCTTCAATGTCTTTCTAGTATTACTTTCAAGTATCACGCGTGAATGTTCTCGTTCCGCTTTTTATATATTTATATTAATAAAACTATAAATACTATAATTAGAAGCAGGGGATAAAAATTATAGATATATCTGTTTATCTTCCAGCTTGTAAAAGCCTCTTAATCACCTTCAGTGGTTAAGTTCTTAATTGTACACTAGTTTCTATGTCAGCTATCTCAGCTTGTCAGAGTAAAAGAGACAAATATATGTGTATGTATGTGTGTGAGTGTGTATGTATGTATGTGAGTGTGTATGTGTATAAAGTATATGTGGAAGCCGATCAGAATTCCATTTCACCATTGTAAATTCACATTAATGCATTCATAAATCTGTGTATCTATGTATTTACGTATGTAACTTAGCCTAACATTTTAAAAGCACTACGATCGCCTTCTGTGGTTGTTCAATAAATCTCTGAACTGTATGTTTGACAAATCTCTAACCCTGTCCATGGAGGACAGAAGAAAATGTATATATGCTGGTTAGCATTGTAAATGTGTGGCCACGTCTGTGGTAGAATAATAAATAATAATAATAATAATAATAATAATAATAATAATAATATAATAATAATAATAATAATAATAATAAAACTGGACTATCTCTTGCATCGTCAGTTTTGAAGGAAGAATTTTCGCGTTTCACATTAATTTTCTGGTTCTATTAGCATTTTGTTTAGTATTTATACCAGCTAAATTATATCAGCTCTTTTAAGCCTAGAATATACATGCTCGTTAAAATTTCAACCGTCAAAGATCTCGAAATTTTGGCGTAACGGTATTTTCGCTTAACGTTAATCTTTGTTTAAATCTTTATACAATATATTATCAACAAGTGTATTATACAAAATATTATCAACGAGTGTATTATACAATGTATTATCAACGCGTGTATTATACAATATACCATCAAAGAGTGCATTATACAATATACAATCAATGAGTGTATTATACAATATACTATCAAGTAGCGTGTGTTCTTTCAATTGTATCTATGACCAGATAAGTGATCGTGGCCAACACTTCTATGTCCATCAACACAAAACTAAGTCTTATTAGTCAGACTGATTGCTTTGCTCTCAATGTTTCACTTCTAATTCAAAACCAACAACAAGTCCTAAGCATCGACTTATTTGCATCAAAGAAGCATCAAATCAGATCAAAGTGTTATAACTGAAGACACTTTTATAGGTAAAGAAAGTAACTTTACTACTTACCACTTCTATAAGTAAAAATTACTTTTATTGTTGTCATGTATTACTTATATAAATATGTCGGTGCTAGTGTGATGTTAGGATCAATGCAATTAAAAGTAAGTATAGTCATTTGAGGTTATTTATTGACAAGATTCACTGGTCTCTTGATGTCACATGGGTTTTATATATAATTAGAAAGTTTTCAAAATACAATAAATAATAAACAATTCATCAATAGAAACGTACTCTGCTTTGGTAAAAATAGTTTAGGCTACAAATTTTAAGGAACACCAATTAGTTGCTTCTACTGTGAACGATCTCACTCTCGACAATGTTTGTTTAAATCACATTTAAAGTACTATTTTTAAACATACATACAGGAATTTTTAAGTATAAATATACTATTTTTTAAGTAGAAGTGCGCATTTACACATGAAAGTGAGGTTAATATCTAAGTATGATCACCCCACGGTCGAGTAGTGTTGACTTGTCCTCTCTTAGGCTCTGCAGAAATGTATGTAAAATACTGGCACTTAAGCACAAACAGGTGTTGTATTTATACACATCAACCATTGTTATCCATTGCTGCTCAGCACATTAACAACTGAAGGTTAATAGTGTCATATGTTTACATACATTCTCAATGATTCATAGTCACTGAATTTTATACGATTCTCTTCGTTTTCTGTACACGACTGTTCTGTAAATGAAGGCGAGTGAAGAGACGTATTTGTCGTTATGTTAAACGACATGGCTGCTAAAACTGGGTTGTTATGTTAAACGGCATGGGTTGATAAGGTCACACAGGGCAGGAAGTAAGACCGAATTTTGTAAGGATTTATCTTCCAGATCAGCCGAACCTGAGGAAGTTTCTCTTGGGCGCCCTCTCGCCTGTCTTCACCACCACCACCTGGGACCCGCTGGACTCGGAGGACGAGGAGGGCGGGTATTCGTTGAGTCTCTTGCCAAATCTGAGGAAATTACGATCATATGCGCGTTTGTTTACGTCCTGTGGATCCTCTGAGGACACGGTGATTATCTCTTGTTGAGGCTGGAATCCTCTGGCCCAGGAGGATGGGCTGTAGGATGAAATTGACCCGTAGTCATAAAAGGTTGGAGCAGCGGCTCTCTTCATGCGCTGAGAAGTTCTCTCCTTGGGTTTTGAGAACTCGATCCTATGGCCGATGTCCTGCTCGGGCTGGCCAGGAGTAGGATTGATTCCTGGGGTTCTGGGTCCATCGCATAAGAGGGAGTTAAGCTGACGGTCGACAGAGCGACCAAGTCGCAAAAAGTTCCGGCCACCACGCCCGAATCTGGGAGAGAAACGTACAGTGAGTACAATACCATAAATCTGAAGAATAAAACTCTAAGCGTTTAATGGAACTCTTAAGAATTCCATTCAATTTCAGCACGATGAATGACTCAGGAAGAGCGGCAGTAGCCTAGTCCAAATGGCAATTATGTTACAGTAATATGCACTTTTATCTGAATCCTTTAGGCCATAATTTAAACATTGTTTTCTCAACAATGAAACTGCTGTGAAAGGATATCGAACCTTGTCAGTACCTTTCTGAAACTCTTCTGCCATGTTCTGAACCAAGTGTGCCCCATTTTGATGCATTTGCGCTTTATTCTAAACATAATTACATATATTTTTGCAAACATTTTATATATTTTTAACAAATCAAGTTGATTTTGAACAGTTGAACCACATTTTAATCCCATTTCCTACCTTGGAAAATTTTGTACAATCTCCTGCTTCTCAAATGGAAGATCCTTAACATCCGCTTGGTCCTGGAGCCTAATTAAGAACTCCATGGGTCCTCCTGCGACGAACATGTCCTCCATGTCAGGTCTTCCGAACCTCAGGAAGTTCCGGCTTCGTTTCTCGAGGGAGTCGTTGTGAGTCTCGTCGTCGCTGTTGTCGTAGTCACCAAGATCACTGCGGTGATACAGGGAATTTAACAAATTTACATAAACATCTTAATTGTTTACGATTAATTTACAATTTATTGAAAATTATTTACAATTTACTTACATATTATTTACTATTATTTAATTTTTTAGAATTTATTTAAAAATATTTGACACTTATTTACAATTAACTTATAATTGTTACAATTAATTTACATTTTTTTACAAATAATTTAAAATTATTTACACTTGCCATCACCAAATTACTTGTTATTTTTCATTATCTTCATTATGTAGAACTTAAAATTTAGAGTTAGGGAGAGTATTGTTCTCGAATATTCACTGATGATGAATGTTCTTCACCGACCTAAGGAATTTGTGACTTTTCTTGTCATGATCCTTGCGTCCCAACCGAGAGGGGCAACGTGAAAGTGACTAATGGAACAGAAGGTGAAGATGGCGAAGTTGAAGATGGGGAAGATGTAGATGACGGAGGCGAAGATAAAGAAGGTACAGATGACTAAAATGAAGATGACGAAGGTGACTCAGGAGACAGCCTCCCGCTCTCACTGTCAGTCCCTAACTTCAGCCTTCCCATTCCATTTAAGTCTTCCATTCTCCTGTCATATTCTCCCCTTTTCTGTCTCGCTTCTGCCTCCGGCTTCTCTGTTCTCTTCAGTAGCATCATACACGAGGCTCGTACTCGCTCCAATAACAATAACATACTCACCTCAGGAAGTTCTTATCGCTGTAGGCTCTCTTGGAGCCCTCCTGACTGATGGGGTACAGGTCTCCGCCATCGTCCATCCATGTCTGGCTTCCTGGGTGGAAATATTTCAGTAATCTCTTCTCAGGCTGAGCTACGGCGTCGTCTTCGCTGTTGTTGGAGCCGAAGCCCTGAGAGGGAGAGCTGAGGGCGGCTGCGACGGGCGGGACTGGGGCAGCATGGGTGTAGGAACACCAGGTAAAGATTGCCAGTAACACGCAGGCTGCTAGAGGCATCACGCAAGACCTGAGGATGAGAGAAGCACACTGATCATTATATGGTGTTTCTACTTTTGTACCTGAACGGAGTAGGCTTCTGCTTCCTCTTCGTTTTAAGTTTCCTCATTTCATTTTCCTTCTATTTTCATGCTATAAAACAGCTTTATAACACTTCAATGGTTCGTTCGTGTCTCAAGGGGGGGGGGGGGCTTGTGTTAGTAAGTTAAGAAGAAAACTTAAACATAAGAACATAAGAATGAAGTTAACTGCAGGAGGCCTATTGGCCCATGCGAAGCAGCTCCTATATATCCACGCAATTTCATTTATATATGTTCATATAAATACAGATATATACATACATTCATATAAATACAGAGATAAAAATATTCATTTAAAATACAACTCATCTCTTCGTTATTATCAGTTATCTGACCTGTCTCAGTTTTTAATGGACCTATCCATTCCCTAATCTTTGTTCGATAAAACTGAAAAAAAACGTTAGGATCTGTCTTTACTTGCCCTGCTATGTAAACCACATAGTTTCTTTTTGCCCTCCTTATTGCTTTTTAAACATTTCTAACGAGACTGGCGAGTTCTTGTTCTAAACTGACTTCCCCATTCTTAATCCTTTAGTACCAATCTCTCTTTCTACCTATAAGGTTCTTCAGATCCTTTGTTATCCATTTCAGGTCATTATTATTCGATCTATTCAATTTATATGGTATGCTACGTTCCTTTGCTTTGCTTAGAATATTTTGAAATAAATTATATTTTTAATCCACATCGAAATTATGTCATATACATGTCTTCCCCCAAGGGAAGACTACAAGAGTAACACCCTAGATAATAAGCACAAAGAAGCAGCCCAGCAGCAACATAAGTCCACAGAGAACATCACAATCCGGAGAGCAGATAACACCGCAGCCTTCGTCCTCATCCCGACTGATGAATGTGTCGCCAAACTAAAAGAAGTCCTTCAAAATGAGACCAAATTCAAGACGATTACCAGAAACCCAACTGAAGATATCAAGAAGAAAGTCAACGGTATAACTGATGCAGTTAATGCTAAAACAAAAGGCAGCATCCACCTGCACAAGGTCCAGTGTGACTACAACATTTACAGTAATATCAAAACCCACAAGCCGCGGCTTGTCAAAGGTTCCCTTATTTGCCTTGATGATCTTTTCCAGCTGTACTTTAAAGGTTAACAGTGTTGGTATTTACGGCTTATTAAGCTTGTATGTTGTAATAAACTATTCCTGCATTACAGTTATGTTCATCCTCGTGAAGATTTAAAACAAAAATTGTACTTATAAGGGAGCGGAAGTTGAGCTTGCCCGGGACGCCAGCAAGCCTCGGACTGATGTTTACTTTATCTGGAAATATTTCACATCTCAACAAAGAGCAATACATTAAGTCGATCACTCTCACCCAACGGCGCCCACTGGGAGGGAGTTAAGAACAACAATTAATGAGAAAATCCAATTACAGTTATCACAACAATTAATATAAATTACAATTACAATAAATTCAACAATAATTAACACCAAATATACGACGAGCAAACAACCAGATGATATATGATGATATCCTCAACAGTAGATAAAAAATATAATTGCAGAACTTCAGTTACCTAATACCGGTATTGTATAAAACCTTATCATAAGCTACGGGATTTATAGATCAAAGTTTAAAGGGAATTCGGAAGTAATAATAATACAGCTAATGCCATCTGTCGGCAAAAAAGATCACTATCAAGAGGTCTGGTAAATAGTAGTCATAAGAAACCGCTTATGCCATCTGTTGGAATCAAATTGCACTATTAACATTTTAGCCTCAAAATACAACTAGCGACATCTCTTATTTTTCCAACGCACTATAAATAGCCAAACAGCAGCCCATAAGGCGGGTTGTTGTGCTGAAGTAAGAAGTCCCCCCCACCTCCCACCAGCTTCCATATCATTGGTAGATATTATTTGTTGACATTCACCACAGCCAATCACAGGAAAGGGATCAGTTAAAGGTGCCATCAATTTAATAAAAAATATCATTGTTCAGCATACTAACCCTGCTTATGACATTCTGCATCAACTTTAAACTACCTAAAAAGTGAAGTGTTAATTCTTTAAAAGTATTAATAAAGTGATAACTAAATATTGCAGGATATAAAGGTGGTATAGAACAATGGCCTGGCTACCTAACTTCTCCCGTCTGCAGTGAGAGTTGCCTAACAATAATAATAATAATAATCTATAACCTCGATGATACGATGCTCTGCCCTCTTATTGGACTACGTTATTAACTTAGATGGAAATGTCTGTCAGGGACAAAACATGTTGTGCAAAAGGACGTATTTCTTAGTTTGCATTTCATTCATAGAAAGAGTGTTGGCATTCCCTGCAACAGCCAATCACAGGAAGGTATTTGCTACAGCTCCGCCTCCTATTGAAGTCCTCGGGAGTGTTCAGTACACCGATCTAGCTTATGGCAGTCTGTTTTATCCCTTATCAATTACAGATATAAAGTTGTTACAGAAAATGCTAAATTCTGCAAATAAAAGGAGTTCATAGTGGATTTTGTAATAGTTTTATGGGAGGAATGTTATATAATTTTTCTAAATATCTTTTGATATGGGTGTTGACTTCTCTGTTCGTGTACCTGCTGTTTATTAATACTTGACGGCTTCTCTCCACTTCCTTGTGGATGTTATATAAGTCGGAACAATGAGGAATGGTTCTGCTTATAAATGCGTTTATTTCACTAGTCTTATACACAGTAGTGCAGTGCCAATTTTATAGGTGCCGGAGTTCTGGTGGACCTGACGAAAGCCTGTTATTTCCTATCCTGTTTCTATACATGTCACACGATTAAGTATTTCGTGCTTGTACTCACTAATTATTATAAAATATATTATCACATACATAAAGAAAAACATCATGTATTTATCAATTTAAGAAGTTCAATT
>WNGS01164437.1:32234029-32244688 GCA_020271785.1 Procambarus virginalis
TGGAGTTCTTAGCTAGTCTCGAGGGTGACGCGGTCAAGCAGGACCATCATTCGGGAAGCAGTCGGCATACAGGTGAGAAATTAGAACCATTTCCAAACGACTCCGAAGAGAGAGGTTTTTGTGAGACATGTAATAGGTGCAAATACAGATTTTGTTTGAAAAATACGTCGTTAGTTTTGAGGTTAGTGTGTAGCGGAGTTAAAAACTGTACAAAACTTCACATACAGGAACCAGATCCAATAGATATATCATGGCTTCAATATATAGTGGCTCTCGATATAACGTTTTTTCCTTGAGACTCGTGCAGTTTACACTGCTTAGTCCGAGTCTCTATCCCGCTAGAGTAATCACACATGTGTCTTTGCTTCACAGAGTATCGTCTACATGCTTCAGTATTATGCACTTACTGTATTACCTGACAGACCGGTCGTGGTGGTCGCAACTTCTTACGGTTTGGCCGCTCAGTCGATCGTCAGGTCAACGCCCTATCCTTAATGGCTGTGGAGGTCACAAACTCCCAGAATCAAACCCACCACACCCATCCCTGTCCAGTCCATGTCCCCGCCAAGCAAGACATCGCCACACCATCAAGTCCCCAGAACCCGATGACAGCAACTCTCAGCGCATGAAGAGAGCCGCTGGTCCCAACCTTTAATGACTACGGGTCAATGCTATCCTACAGCCCTTCCTCCTGGGCAGGATTCCAGCCTGAAGAAGAGATATCACACCGTGCCTCAGAGGATCCACAGGACTAAACAAACGCGCACTTGATCGAACTTCCTGCGCTTCGGCCGAGATCGTAACTTCCTGCGCTTCGGCCGCAATCGTAACTTCCTCAGATTTGGCAAGCGGGACAAATCCAACGAATACCCCCATCCTCGCCCTCCGAATCCAGCGAGTCCCTGGTGGCGGTGAGTCCAGCTGAGTACTCCCGCAACGTGAGGGCGCCCCAGAGAAATTTCCTCAGGTTCGGCTGAACTGGAAGATGAGTCCAATTTCCTCCCCTTAGGGTTCTGACCTTCCTTCGTCCCCAGTGATCTTATCAACCCCACATTATATACAAGTATAACCCGCCTGTGTCAGCAACCATATTATTTAACATAACGACGGATAATTCTGCTCAATAGTCTTCATTCACAATGTTGTCGCTTACAGAAAACGGAGAAGAGAATAATGAAAAACAGCGATGATGAAGCATTGCAAATTTTTTATACAATTATTTAAAGTATATTTGTAAATGCATTCTTGATCATAGGTTATAATCTGGATCAACTTTACAATTAAGAATTTGTTTAAGTTTCGCAGAAGTCATTCTTTTTGTGTGTTTCCCTAATTGTGTCGTAAACAAGTCGTGTAAATAATTTAACATTTGATAAAGTATATACTAAAGAAGATTTAGTTTATATATTTAATAAAATGTAGTTCTAACGATTTATACAAATCATGAAAACCTGCAGAGTTTTTTTTTATATTTTTCAAAGTGTTTTTATTGATGTGCTTTAAAAGTTTAAAACTTTTATTCAGAATTTATTATTTGATGTATATTAATAAATATTAATGCTGTGATATCTTGGAGACCAGTGATGATAGTCAATAAATGACCTGAAGTTATTGTTTACTTTTAATTGCTTGGCCTTTAACACTAATATCCCACAAATCCAGACACGTTTACAACAGGAAGTGTAGATGCAAGTGACTATGTATGTAATTAGAAGGTGAGAATCGTAGGGCACTATATTGCACTCATTGTCTACAATGGGAGCCAATCACTCTCTGGTCAGACGAGAAGGCCCAGGCCAAGCCCTGTAGTAGGTTCTCCCTCAGGTTTGAGCCAAGTTCATCACCATTCCTCTACCTAGATTTAACCCCTAGTATGGCACCAGGCCTCCACATAGATTTAGGCCTAGTCTGGCACTAAGCTCCCATTAACATTAAGGACTAGTCCGCCAATACCAAGAATGGCTTCACTCTCCCAGAACTGACGTTTCTGCAGCTCTGGTTCCTCTGTGCATCCAGAGTCCGTGTCTAACAGTATTTAATAATTTGAATATTTACTTTCATCAATTTGTTACCTCAATTTCTTTTTTCAGAATCATCAAGGCTTAAATTTATACCGGCTTTCATCACTATTTCACTTATTATATCATCAGAAACATTCTTCCTCATTAATAATCAAACTCAAGTTCCCTTCGCCAATTTTATATATATATATATATATATATATATATATATATATATATATATATATATATATATATATATATATATATATATGTATATATATACATGAGGCAGATGTAGACGAATAGGGATGGCATTGCCTGCAATATGGAAAATCAGGCGGTTGGCACTCACGACACGACGAAGTCAATGACATCATTAAGAGGAGCCTTGCCTCTGCCCAGTGTCCAGCAGTGTCCATCCTGAGCTCTCAGTTACAGCTTAGGATGGAAGCAAGTCGATGAAGAACTCTGTAGGGTAAGGCAGGTACTAGTCAACAACGGCTTCTCCAATGGTTTCCTTGAAGACATCATAAAAAGAAAGGTGAAACGCCAAGCAACCTCTGAAGAGTCAACTAACACAACACCTGTACCCCCTATTAGACTATTTTACAGGAACTTCTTTTCCACAGCTCATAAAACAGAGGAAAGGGTCCTGAAAGATATTGTTAAAAGGAACGTTATCCCTACAGACAAAAATCAGAAGATACAATTGTCGATTTACTATAAAACCAAAAAAACGGCCAACCTACTCATGAAAAACTCTCCAGACACAAAGCAGAACGCCTTAAAGGAGACCAACGTCGTCTATGCCTTCAATGTTTTATTTGCCTACGCCTATGTTTTATTTCCACTTGGGGACTGTAAGCCCCAAAGAACTCAGTATATAGGCAAGACAACAACATATCTTTCCAGGCGATTAACAATGCATAAGCAACAGGGCTCCATTAAGGAACATATAATCTCTTCCCACAACCAGACCATCACCAGAAAAGTCTTAACAAACAACACAGAAATCATCGATACAGTGATAGCAGGCGGCTCGACATCTGCCAGGCACTACACATCAAAAATTCAACACCGGCAATCAACAGCCAATTAATGTACAACTATATTCTACCCACTTCAAGACTCCGTACCAATATAGAAGCATCAACAGGAAGTATGGGCCAATAGGCTCTTTGCAGTTACTTCCATCCTTCCCTCTCATTTATCCAATTAAAACCCATTGTTCCGTATTCTATCTTGTGTTGGTCAAAAGTTTGGTCACCTCATCCAAAACTGTTGCAACATATCACCTCACCCAAGTGCGAGTATATAAGACAAGCTGTTTAGTGTTACCATAAGTAAAACTCTGTTTAGTGTTTTCAGGTTACAGTTGTGTGTGTGTAAACTAAAGTCTTTGAAAATGTAATAAGTTATTACGAAACGCGTTCAAGCGTCGTGTCAGACTAGAAATAAAAATGAATTTTGAAGAACTGATTTTTCAATTACAATTAACAGTAAAAGAAACAAGAAATATTGAGAAAATTTGTGTTAGAATTATTAATCATACTTTTTCGGTCATATTTAACCACACACACACACACATATATATATATATATATATATATATATATATATATATATATATATATATATATATATATATATATATATATATATATATATATATATATATATATATATATATATATATATATATATATATATATATATATATATATATATATAATATATAATATATATAATGGTCCCCAATTGAAGATTGAATGGTCCCCAAGCCATATGCAACTGAAAACTCCACACCCAGAAGGATTCGAACCCAGACAGCCAGGAGCACTATGCACCTTGGCGTACTTGGTACCTTAACCACTGACCAGAGGGTGGTTGGCTCCTATTGTAGACTATAAGTGTAATATAGTGTCCTACGATGTTCACCTTTTAACTACATACTCCTAGCATCTACACTTTCTGTTATAAACGTGTCTGGATTGGTGGGATATTAGTGTTAAATGCCAAGCAATTAAAAGTGATCAAACAATAACTTCAGGTCATTTATTGACTATCATCACTGGTCTCCAAGATATCACAGCATCAATATTATTAATAAAACAAATAATAACAAATTCTGAATAAAAGTTAACTAATTAACAACACTACAAGTTTTCAGCCTTTATATAAAACGTAAAATCTTCAACGTTAGATAAATATATAAATTAAATATTCTTTAGTATGAACATAAGAAAATGGTAAATTATCAATACAACTTGTCTATTAATTAGAAAAGACAGACTAACAAATTTACTTCTGCATAACTTCAGCCAATTATTAAGTCTAAAGTTGACCAAGATTATATCCTAAGTAAAAGTGGATATAATTTGCAAATATAATTTAAGTAACTGTATAAATAATTCATAATGCTACATCGTCATTGAGTTTTTCACAATTCTCTTCTCCGTTTTCTGTACACGACTACACTGTAAGTGAAGAGACGGACTATACTTGGGTTATACTCGCGTATAATTAGGGGGCTGATAGACACACTAGGAGCATGAAGGAAGGTCTTAAGATTTAAGAGCGGAAGTTGCGTTCATCTTCCAGATCAGCCGAACCTGAGGAAGTTTCTCTTGGGCGCCCTCTCGCCTGTCTTCACCACCACCACCTGGGACCCGCTGGACTCGGAGGACGAGGAGGGCGGGTATTCGTTGAGTCTCTTGCCAAATCTGAGGAAGTTACGATCATATGCGCGTTTGTTTACGTCCTGTGGATCCTCTGAGGACACGGTGATTATCTCTTGTTGAGGCTGGAATCCTCTGGCCCAGGAGGAGGGGCTGTAGGATGAAATTGACCCGTAGTCATAAAAGGTTGGAGCAGCGGCTCTCTTCGTGCGCTGTGAGATGCTCTTCCCGAGTTCTGAGGACTCGATGTTGTGGGCGGTGATGCCTTTCTTGGTGTTGGTGATGCGCTGGGCAGTGATGGGTGAAGGGACGGAGTTGATTCCTGTTGTTTTGCCTCCATCACAGCCATGACATGGCAGGGCGTTGAGCTGACGGTTCACGGAGCGGCCAAACCGCAAGAAGTTGCGGCCACTATGACCGTGTCCGTGTCTGTCAGGGAAACATAAAATTAAGCAGGTGGACAAAACTATGCAAAGAAATAATTACTACCAATTGCAGCAGGTTAGATGACTGAGAAACTGCTGTAGTGAACACGTTTCGATGGAAAACATGTTACATCTGTATCCACTATATATTGAATCCATTGGGACATACTTATTAAATCTTGTTTCCATATCTCTAGTGTTTGTAGCGTTTTTGAACATATTTCGCACTGCTCTGAAATTATTCCTATACCTATTCTGAGGTATTGACAACAAGGTGTACACCTTACTGATGCCTGTCAACTCAATTCAGAAGATGTACCTATATTTGCACCTTGGACTTGTCCTGGACACAAAAACTTTACTTAGAATCGTTGTATCTAACTTTGAGCTCCGGGAGCCCCGTTTCTCACCTATATTCAGCGTGCTTCTCGAAAGGAAGGTCCTCCTTGATCGCCTCACCCTGGAGACCATCTAAGAACTCCATGGGTCCTCCTGCGACAAATATATCCTCTACGTCAGGTCTTCCGAACCTCAGGAAGTTTGGGCTCCGTTTCTCGATGTAGTTCAGAGTCTCGTCGTCGCTGTTGTCGTAGTCACCAAGATCATTGCGTCCGAACCTGTGGTAGCCTGGCTATTTATGCATGTCCTGGGTATCTTCATTCAAGAAAGTTAACATAGAACAACAAATATCGAGGGTAAACGTGACTCGCAAAACAACGATAGAACGCTGAATTATGAAGAACAGAAAATATATACACACATAAAGTTCAAGACCAAATTAGTTATTAAATCTCATGTTTTAAATTAGGTGCAACTTAATATTCGAAAATAAGAACAAGACCTTCGACTTAACAAACTATTATACAAAAACGTTAAGAAATAATATTTGTTGTTAGTAAAACGGAAGGTGATTAACGTTGAAAATGAACAAGACGATGACACCGAAATCATAGATTGATATAATAACAAACGAACTGGACATAGCAGAAACACTTTACATCAAACACATTCAATCATCATCAACCAACTCATATCTTGGTTCGTCCTTCCTTTCTAATAGCACGACCAAACTTAAACTTCCAATGGATGTTACACTCAAGTTTCACTAATAATTTGGCCTTGAATCTCCATGTTATCTCCAGTTTCATCCCCCCTATTCTTTCTCATTCATCCAGAAAGAATCTTCCGTTTTCTGTCACGCTCCAGCCTCCGGCTTCCCTGAGCTCTTCAGTAGCACCGGACACGAGGGTCGTCCTCGTTCCAACAACAACAACATGCTCACCTCAGGAAGTTCCTATCGCTGTAGGCTCTCTTGGAGCCCTCCTGACTGATGGGGTACAAGTCTCCGCCATCGTCCATCCATGCCTGGCTTCCTGGGTGGAAATATTTGAGTAATCTCTTCCCAGGCTGAGCTACGGAGTCGTCTTCGCTGTTGTTGGAGCCGAAGCCTTGAGAGGGAGTGCTGAGGGCGGCTGCGACGGGCGGGACTGGGACAGCATGGGTGGCGTGGGCGTAGGAACACCAGGTAAAGGTTGCCAGTAACACCCAGGCTGCTAGAGGCATCACGCAGGAACTAGGGATGAGAGAAGTACACTGATCATTATGTGGTGTTTCTACTTTTGTACCTGAATGGCGTAGGCTTCTGCAACCTCTTCTTTTGAAGTTTTCTCATTTAATTTTCCTACTATTCTCATGCTATAAAAAAGCTTTCTAACATTTCAATGGTTCGTTCGTGTCTCAAGCTTTGTTCATTAGTATTAATTGTAAAAACAAATTGTTTCCACTCCGCCACTTCCCCTAAAACAAATGTTTAAGTCTATATAATATTTATTCTCTTTTATCTCTGTTCTAATATAGTTAATTCAAGCTCTTACAAGTTATTCTAGTACCACGTATTTCTGGGACGAACATTGTTACAAAGTGTAAAGGAGTGAGGTAGGAGCGACTTACCTTGTCACGGTAGAGTGAGAGAGTGGTGGTGGTGTGTGTCCGGGTGGGAGCGAGCGAGTGCACAAACCCACCCACTTGTTGCTCTATATCAACCTCCACCCACCCACCCCACCCCACCCACCCCGACCCATTGTTACTCCTGCCTGCCCCCCCCCCCACAATCTCCCACGTGGCCAGGGTGTTTTAGTAATTTACTTAGGCAACATGGGAGGATAAAATGTCAGTTTATCTCCAGGATTTTTGATACATATGAACCCTTATTGACTTATCAACGGCTCTTATTTTCACAAATTGCTTGTGGGGTACAATCTCTCTGTCTGTCTGTCTGTCTGTCGCTGTGACGTTCCAAATATAAAATAAACATTTGAATATCAATTTTCATGTAACTAGCGTCTGTATTTCCTTAAATGAAATACATTCACCTTGACACCATCAATGAGGCTTTAGTGGGATACATGTGATATGATTCCCATCCTAAACCCATATAAAAATCATCCCATCTTCCTGTTTTAGTAGTACTTATAGTAACGAAGAGGACCATAGTGTGTATATATATATATATATATATATATATATATATATATATATATATATATATATACAGACGTACAACGAAATTAGAAAGCAGAAATCTGAACTACTGAATTGGACAAACCAGAAAACTATTTTTTTACTTGTGTTACTTTGACAAACTAAACCTGACCCAACCTTCTTAGGCCTAACACACGATATCTGAGGCCTAATTTAGTACATATGTGTGCTATACTAGGCCTAGGAATATTTAAGTTTCTTTGTTAGCTTCATTTATTTTCAAATTATTGCTTGCTAGTCAGTATACTACTGTCTAAAAGCTAAGTACGTACGAATTCGAATTAACGACGGTCCCAATACGTACTATCTAAACAGGAGGATGAGTTGATCAAAAGACCTATGATGTTTATACCCAGCCACTGTAGCTCAGACATAGACATCGCTAGAATTTGATTAATGTTGACCAAACCACACACTAGAAAGTGAAGGAACGACGACGTTTCGGTCCGTTCTGGACCATTCTCAAGTCGAGTGTGACTTGAGAATGAGACAGACACTGTGCTCCTTGTTTAATAAATATTCACGTTTCAGTCTTAAACTGTAGCTAATGACAAGGCTTCACAGAGGAACAGAAACAATATCACCTAACCTGCTCTAGGGCCAAATAAGCAAGCCTAGTGTACGCTATGTTGGTACTAATTTAGTACATTACATGAGTTACACGTAATGTACTTACATGAGGTACACTAGGTTAAGGGAAGTTTAGGTTTGGTCGTTGCTGTATTTCTCCTTCCCGCCTCAAAATTAGTAGTGCAGAACATGGTCTTTTCTGGCGCGCAACAGTGCAGTTTCGTACATCCTAACACTATATGCTATAATTACTATCATTTTCACATGACCGGTTGTGAAAAGGAGGTGGACCCTTTTCGTGACACTAGTAAAGAGGTGGTTCTTTACTCAAGCAAATGCTCCTCTTTACTCAATAGAAAATTGTCTGTGTTGTTTTGAAAAAAGACTTACAGTAGGCTTGTGGGGGTTATAAATTTAAATATATTGTAACACAATGACAAGGTCACAGGCCTGGTCAAGAGTGCACACTCATGCATCTATGTAAATGTAACCTAATCACAGAAGAACTACCTGAGCCCAACTGTCCACACACACACACACACACCCGTCTGTGTGTGTGTGTGGTATACTACACCATAGGCCCCCAATGGGGGCCCTGAGAGCTGAGTAGACAGCACTCTGGACTCGTAATCCTTGGGTCCGAGTTCGATCCCGGCTGATGGCAGAACAAAAAAAATGGGCAGAGTTTCTTTCACTCTGATGCCCCTTTTACCTAGCAGTAAATAGATACCTGGGAGTTAGACAGTTGTTACGGGCTGCTTCTTGTCTGTGTGTGTGTACTCACCTATTTGCCTCACCTATTTGTGCTTGCGGGGGTTGAGCTTTGGCTCTTTGGTCCCGCCTCTCAACTGTCAATCAACTGGTGTACAGATTCCCGAGCCTACTGGGCTCTATCATATCTACCCTTGAAACTGTGTATGGAGTCGGCCTCCACCACATCACTGCCTAAAGCATTCCATCTGTTAACTACTCTGACACTGAAAAAGTTCCTTCTAACGTCTCTGTGGCTCATGTGGGTACTCAGTTTCCACCTGTGTCCCCTTGTTCGCGTCCCCCCAGTGTTGAATAGTTTGTCCTTGTCTACCCGGTCGATTCCTCTGAGGATTTTGTAGGTTGTGATCATATCTCCCCTTACTCTTCTGTCTTCCAGTGTCGTAAGGTGCATTTCCCGCAGCCTTTCCTCGTAACTCATGCCTCTTAGTTCTGGTACTAGTCTAGTGGCATACCTTTGGACTTTTTCCAGCTTCGACTTGTGCTTGACAAGGTACGGGCTCCATGCTGGGGCTGCATACTCCAGGATTGGTCTTACATATGTGGTGTACAAGATTCTAAATGATTCCTTACACAGGTTCCTGAACGCTGTTCTGATGTTAGCCAGCCTCGCATATGCCGCAGATGTTATCCTTTTTATGTGGGCTTCAGGAGACAGGTTTGGTGTGATATCAAATGTGTGTGTGTGTGTGTGTGTGTGTGTGTGTGTGTGTGTGTGTGTGTGTGTGTGTGTGTGTGTGTGTGTGTGTGTGTGTGTGTGAGTGTGTGTGTGTGTGTGTGTGTTTGTTTCAAATGTAGATCTGATAGAGCCCAGTAGGCTCAGTAATCTGTACACCAGTTGATTGACAGTTTGAGAGGTGGAACCAAAGAGCCAGACCTCAACCCCTGCAAGTACAACTAGGTGAGTACACTCACACACACTATATATATATATATATATATATATATATATATATATATATATATATATATATATATATATATATATATATATATATATATATATATATATATATAAAATAACAGCTGACAATCCCGATATAGTCGTTGAACTAAACACTAGTGTTTAGATCTTATGTCACTCAGAATATTTGCACTCAGATTTGAGTGCAGAGGTTAAAGTTGGGAGTGATCTCTGTCATCACAAGCAACTGTTCGTCTTCTGAACAATCAGACGCTACAACGATGTCGCTTGACATCATAGCATGCTATCGTTGGAGTTTTTATCTAAATTGATTTTTCTAAATCTAAGTTAAATTTTTATCTAAATTTTTTAAATTTACATCTAAATTTTTTAAATTTACATATTGAGCTAATTTTTCTCAATTAATTTTTATCTAATTTCTAAATTAAAATTTTATCTAAATTTTCTAAATTAAATTTTTTTATCTAAATTTTCTTAATTCAAAATTAAATCGGCTCACGAGAGTGATGTACTTCCTATTTTCTGTTTTGGATCCTCTAGCTTAGGCTGTTAGGTTAGGAGAGATGAAACTTATATTTAACGGTTTTCATGACGCTTTAAAACCTTAGGAGACTTTCTAGGTAATTTGTAAGAAGAGGGTTATGTAAGGTGTTGAACTCTGGGTCTAGGACACGTGTGAGGTACTAGGTGATTCTAATGTAATGGGAACATCCCTTTACAGCAATTTACTATAAATTACATATAAG
>WNGS01164437.1:32245967-32250967 GCA_020271785.1 Procambarus virginalis
AAATTTGAATTTTTATCTAATGTTCTAAATGTAAATTTTTATCTAAATGTTCTAAATTTAATTATCTAAATTTTCTAAATTTAAATTTTTATCTAAATTTTCCAAATTTAAATTTTTATCTAAATTGTTTTAATATAAAACAAATCACTTGACTACGGAAGTAGGGGTTACAACGGATTGACGTCAGAGCGCTATCATGCCATCTTTCTGCCCGAAAAAGTTCACAAGCACATAAATACAGCCCAATTTTGACTTCATTGCAAAAAATTATATCCACAATAATAAACATACCTGAGCAACGGTGTTCTGGGTAGAGCAATATGTTATTTTGCTACGCCGAGTTCAAGTATGTTTATTGAGATAAGGAAATACATCTCAAAGGATAGAGTAACTTAGGCTATTGTCTACCCTTCTTTGACTACGAGTCTCTGATGGGAATCGTAATACATGTTTCCCACTTAAGCAGTCATAACTTGTCATGATGTCGTCAAGGTGGATTGTTCTTCTTAAGGGTCTTGGTTGCTTCAAATCCAAACAATAGTTAGATTATTATTAACTGATGCTCAAATATTTTTTAATTTTTTTATTTTTTGGAACGTCAGAGAGAGAAGAGAGAGAGAGAGAGAGAGAGAGAGAGAGAGAGGAGAGAGAGAGAGAGAGAGAGAGAGATTGAACCCCACAAGCAATTTGTGAAAATAAGAGCCGTTGATTAGTCAATAAGGGTCCATATGTATCAGAAATCCTCGAGATAAACTCTGACATTTTATCCTCCCATGTTGCCTAAGTAAATTACTAAAACACCCTGGCCACGTGGGAGACTGTGGGGGGGCAGGCAGGAGTAACAATGGGTCGGGGTGGGGGTGGGGTGGGTGGAGGTTGATATAGAGCAACAAGTGGGTGGGTTTGTGCACTCGCTCGCTCCCACCCGGACACACACTACCACCACTCTCTCACTCTACCGTGACAAGGTAAGTCGCTCCACTCACTCCTTTACACTTTGTAACGATGTTCGCCCAAATTAATAACTTGAAAGAGGTAGACCTAACTATATTAGAACAGAGATGAGAGAGAAGAAATATTATATATACTTTACCATTTGTCTTAGGGGAAGTGCCGGAGTGGAAAAAAAAATAGATTTTTACATTAATACTAATGAACAAAGTTTGAGACACGAACGACCATTGAAATGTTAGAAACCCTTTTTATAGCATAAGAATAGTAGGAAATAAATGAGGAAACTTAAAACGAAGAGGTTGCAGAAGCCTACGCCATTCAGGTACAAAAGTAGAAACCCAATAATGATCAGTACTTCTCTCATCCCCAGGTCTTGCGTGATGCCTCTAGCAGCCTGGGTGTTACTGGCAACCTTTACCTGGTGTTCCTAGCCCACGCGCCCATGCTGCCCAGTCCCGCCCGTCGCAGCCGCCCTCAGCTCTCCCTCTCAGGGCTTCGGCTTCAACAAACGAAGACGACCCTAGCTCAGCCTGAGAAGAGATTACTCAAATATTTTCACCCAGGAAGCCGGCATGGATGGACGATGGCGGAGACCTGTACCCCATCAGTCAGGAGGGCTCCAAGAGAGCCTACAGCGATGGAACTTCTGAGGTGAGATGTTGTTGGTGTTGTTGTGCGAGGTACAGAAAACTGGGATTGGGTGAGCGTGGTGATACCATCTGGGGGCTTACTCTCCGTGCCTAAGGATAGTGAGAACTAGCATTTGGGTGTCTAACCTCGCAGCTGCTGATATACTTGGTGCCTTTATTCCTGTGAACGTTCTTATACTCTGTTGTAATTGGTCACAAAACCACGAGGGAGGGAATTATCAGGGGGAAAGACCCAAGCCATTACGACAATATTGCACTTGTAAGAGGTCAGGATAAGGTTTAGGGATGGGACGAGGGGGAAGGAATGGAATGGAAGACTTTTTCCAAGACCTTTGCCTGCAGTTCGTTCCTCTCACCATTTACTGTCTGGCATCTCGTTATATTTCCGCTCATTTGGAATAGATTCTCAATATTCACCGTGTCTTTTTCCAACTGTATCTTGTTCATCGTTCTTCTCTTGGTGTGTCGTTTTGTTGAGTTATTTTAACTAGTCTTCATGACAATATGTTTTATCTGGCAATAGTTTGGTAGTGAATCTCTGGATTCTCTCGACTTTTTAATTCGCAACATAGATTATCCAATGTCAGTGCTGCATATTCTAGAGCTATTATGACGTAGGTTGTGTACAGTGTCCTGCGTAGATCCCTCCGTCAATGAAACTGGTGTTTTTGCCACAGTTAATCCTCTTGTGACTGTGATGCCTGTAGCTGCCTCCCTCTTATGGTACAGCGCCCCCTGACACCCCTGTCCACTTTCTGTTTTATTACCTTATGAAGCTTTACTAACACAAGCCACCCACACACACACACACACACACACACACACACACACACACACACACACACACAGTAACCTGTGTACTTCTCTCATCCTCAGGTCTTGCGTGATGCCTCTAGCAGCCTGGGTGTTACTGGCAACCTTTACCTGGTGTTCCTACGCCCACGCCGCCCATGCTGCCCCAGTCCCGCCCGTCGCAGCCGCCCTCAGCTCTCCCTCTCAAGGCTTCGGCTCCAACAACAGCGAAGACGACTCCGTAGCTCAGCCTGAGAAGAGATTACTCAAATATTTCCTCCCAGGAAGCCAGGCATGGATGGACGATGGCGGAGACCTGTACCCCATCAGTCAGGAGGGCTCCAAGAGAGCCTACAGCGATAGGAACTTCCTGAGGTGAGCATGTTGTTGTTGTTGTTACTGACTGGAGGGTGGCGACGACCTGTAGATCTAACTCTACTGAGGTGACGAAGGGAGCCGGCGGCTGGAGCAACGCACAAAACGGGAGCATTGTGTGAGAATAGGAAGCTAAAATTTGGGATTCTTTCTGGATGACTTTTGAGAGAGAATGGGAGGTTGAGGTAAGAGATAACATGGAGATTGAAGCCCAAGTTATGGGTGGTAGTGAGTGTAGCAATAAATGGAAGTTTGCATTTCATGGGGTTGAAGAAAGCCAAGTGCTGGTTGATGATACTGAGTGGGTTTGATCTAAAGTGCTTCTGATTTGTCTAGTTCTTATTGATGTTATATATGGCGATGATTTCGGAGTCTTCGTGTTCTTTACCTTCATAAATCACATTCCCATTTCCTCTCCAGGTTTGGACGCAGCGACGTGGAGAAAAGAAATCGTAGTTTCCTCAGGTCCGTATTGTTGAAAAACTTTTTATTTCTTAAGATTCATGAATAACAATTTGTTAAACACTGAAAGTTTTTCTGTAATTTTTCAAATATTTAGTGGTGTCTAATTTGGAATATGAGATTTTATAACTAGTTTAGCGAAAAATGTAATAATAAGTGTATATATATCTTGTTTAATTTAATTCAATGATTTAGACGTTGCTTTGCTTCACATATGTTACTGTCTGTATTGTTTTCATATATTGACTTTCTTGAATGAAGATTCCCAGGAACATGCATAAATAGCCTCGCTACCACAGGTTCGGACGCAGTGATCTTGGTGACTACGACAACAGCGACGACCAGACTCTCAACGACTCCCTCGTGAAACGAAGCCGGAACTTCCTGAGGTTCGGAAGACCTGACATGGAGGACATGTTTGTCGCAGGAGGACCCATGGAGTTCTTAGCTAGTCTCGAGGGTGACGCGGTCAAGCAGGACCATCCCTTCGGGAAGCAGTCGGCATACAGGTGAGAAATTAGAAACCATTTCCAAACGACTCCGAAGAGAGAGGTTTTGTTGAGGACATGTAATAGGTGCAAATACAGATTTTGTTGAAAATACGTCGTTAGTTTGAGGTTAGTGTGTAGCGGAGTTAAAACACTGTACAAAAACTTCACATACAGGAACCAGATCCAATAGATACATATCAATGGCTTCAATACATAGTGGCTCTCGATATAACGTGTTTTTCCTTGAGACTCGTGCAGTTTACACTGCTGAGTCACGAGTCATCTATCCCGCTAGAGTAATCACACATGTGTCTTTGCTTCACAGAGTATCGTCTACATGCTTCAGTATTATGCACTTACTGTATTACTCTGACAGACACGGTCGTGGTGGTCGCAACTTCCTACGGTTTGGCCGCTCAGTCGATCGTCAGCTCAACGCCCTGTCCTGTAATGGCTGTGGAGGTCACAAACTCCCAGGAATCAAACCCACCACACCCATCCCTGTCCAGTCCATGGTCCCCGCCAAGCAAGACAGCGCCCACACCATCAAGTCCCCAGAACCCGATGACAGCACTTCTCAGCGCATGAAGAGAGCCGCTGGTCCAACCTTTAATGACTACGGGTCAATGCTATCCTACAGCCCTTCCTCCTGGGCCAGAGGATTCCAGCCTGAAGAAGAGATAATCACCGTGTCCTCAGAGGATCCACAGGACGTAAACAAACGCGCACTTGATCGTAACTTCCTGCGCTTCGGCCGAGATCGTAACTTCCTGCGCTTCGGCCGCAATCGTAACTTCCTCAGATTTGGCAAGCGGGATAGATCCAACGAATACCCGCCATCCTCGCCCTCCGAGTCCAGCGAGTCCCTGGTGGCGGTGAGTCCAGCTGAGTACTCCCGCAACGTGAGGGCGCCCCAGAGAAATTTCCTCAGGTTCGGCTGAACTGGAAGACGAGTCCAATTTCCTTCCCTTAGGGTTCTGACCTTCCTTCGTCCCCATAGTGAACTTATCAACCCCACATTATATACAAGTATAACCCGCCTGTGTCAGCAACCATATTATTTAACATAACGACGGATAATTCTGCTCAATAGTCTTCATTCACAATGTTGTCGCTTACAGAAAACGGAGAAGAGAATAATGAAAAACAGCGATGATGAAGCATTGCAAATTTTTTATACAATTATTTAAGTATATTTGTAAATGCATTCTTGATCATAGGTTATAATCTGGATCAACTTTACAATTAAGAATTTGTTTAAGTTTCGCAGAAATCA
>WNGS01164437.1:32353105-32366801 GCA_020271785.1 Procambarus virginalis
ATTACTGTTGGAGTGTGTTGTTCCATAGTGGAGCATCATTACTGTTGGAGTGTGTTGTTCCAAGTGGAGCATCATTACTGTTGGAGTGTGTTGTTCCATAGTGGAGCATCATTACTGTTGGAGTTGTTGTTCCATAGTGGAGCATCATTACTGTTGGAGTGTGTTGTTCCAAGTGGAGCATCATTACTGTTGGAGTGTGTTGTTCCACAGTGGAGCATCATTACTGTTGGAGTTGTTGTTCCATATGGAGATCATTACTGTTGAGTATGTTGTTCCATAGTGGAGCATCATTACTGTTGGAGTTGTTGTTCCATGTGGAGCATCATTACTGTTGGAGTCTGTTGTTCCGTTAGTGGAGCATCATTACTGTTGGAGTGCTGTTGTTCCATAGTGGTAGCATCATTACTGTTGGAGTGTGCTGTTCCATAGTGGAGCATCATTACTGTTGGAGTCTGTTGTTCCAAGTGGAGCATCATTACTGTTGGAGTTGTTGTTCCATAGTGGAGCGTGGTTTATCATCACTGTTGGATGTGTTCTTCCCAGCTATACACAGCCCCTGAAACGCTATACACAGCCCCTGAAGAACGCTATACACAGCCCCTGAAAACGCTATACACAGCCCTGATAACGCTATCACAGCCCCTGAAGAACGCTATACACAGCCCCTGAAGAACGCTATACACAGCCCCTGAAGAACGCTATACACAGCCCCTGAAGAACGTACGCCTATACACAGCCCCTGAAGAACGCTATACACAGCCCCTGAGAACGTATACACAGCCCCTGAAGAACGCTATACACAGCCCCTGAGAACGCTATACACAGCCCCTGAAGAACGCTATACACAGCCCCTGAGAACGCTATACACAGCCCCTGAGAACGCTATACACAGCCCCTGGACAAACCCTGACCTAATCATTGCAGCTTCCACCAAGGCATTCAGAAGGCATTTTGTATATTAAACTTAAGAAGAGTGAGAGTGTTCCATTTGCTGTTGAGTATAGTGTATGAGAATACAACCTCTTGTGTATGGCTCTCTCTCGTTCATGTATGTGGTTGTTTGTGTATGAGAACTGGGTTTGTTTGTTTGGGTGTTTGTCACTGGGAATGATCTTCCTGTGAATGGCTCCTTGTGTTTGGCTCGTGTGTGTGTGTGTGTGTGTGTTGTGTGTGTGTGTGTGTGTGTGTGTGGTGTTTTTTGATGCTCCACTATGGAACAACACACTCCAACAGTAATGATGCTCCACTGTGGAACAACACACTCCAACAGTAATGATGCTCCACTATGGAACAACACACTCCAACAGTAATGATGCTCCACTATGGAACAACACACTCCAACAGTAATGATGCTCCACTGTGGAACAACACACTCCAACAGTAATGATGCTCCACTATGGAACAACACACTCCAACAGTAATGATGCTCCACAACGGAACACACATACTCCAACAGTAATGATGCTCCACTATGGAACAACAGACTCCAACAGTAATGATGCTCCACTGTGGAACAACATACTCCAACCAGTAATGATGCTCCACAACGGAACAACATACTCCAACAGTAATGATGCTCCACTATGGAACAACATACTCCAACAGTAATGACAAAACACCTCCACTATGGAACATCGTCCCATCATCAATACGGACCCAGTGTGCCCGTGACAGCATGATATAATTCCCGGATCAGGTACACGCGAGGTGTTCATAGCATCCATTTATTACCAGTCATCGTGAATGAACTCTCAGTATTCATGTATGCCGGGACGCCCTGCCGCCATATTTGTCATCAGCTGATGCACGGTAAACAGTGGCCAGTTTTCCCGCCATTAATGACAATATTTACTCTGTTGCAAGAGAATATCTGCATCTAGTTCCATTGCATTATTCATTTTTTTGTCAGAATGAAATTATATAGATTATGTGAGTGAAAACTTCGTTATTTTCATTTTATTTTTGTATGAAAAGTCCCGTTTTTCAAACCATTAATAATTTATTGAAGGGACTTTGTTTTCTCTTTTTATTTCATAATATATTAAATTAATATTGCATAGTGTCTTAGCTTTTTCTCTTATGGTTCCCGGATCTGCAACTCCTCATTTACCCGTATGGGAGGACAGTGTTATACTCCTATATCTACACTATATAACTATACTATGTTATATATCCTATATCTATTATATGCCGGACTATATCAGGCATATAACTTTACTTATCTCTCGATATATCCACTATGCAGTCAGAAACTGGAGCCAGATTTACGAAGCAGTTACGCAAGCATTACGAACGTGTACATCTTTCCTCAATCTTTGACGACTTAGGTTACATTTATTAAACAGTTTACAAGCATGAAAACCTCTCGAATCAACTGTCGTTATTGTTATAAACAGCCTCTTGGTGCTTGGGAGCTCATTAACTGTTTAATAATTGTAAACAAAACCGCCAAAGATTGAGAAAAGATGTACAGGTTCGTAAGTGCTTGCGTAACTGCTTCGTGAATCTGGCCCCTGGCCATCATGGCATGGTTGGGACTCTTCCGGTCGTACTCGTCGGAGGACGCCTTCAACCTCAGCCTCTCAAGTCGTAAAAGTTGGTGACGGAGGCAAGACCATCATCCCGCGAAGCGTCAGAGATTTTCTTCTCGTTAAGTAAAGTTTTGCAACAAGAGAAATTAAGATGTTGAGAGCTGCGTCAAATGTTAAAACACGGCGTAAAAGACACAAAGACTCTTACGGTCCTCTGAAAGCAAGAGTTTGGTCTACGAGCTAGTAAGAATGTGGACCTCTGAAAGCAAGAGTTTGGTCTACGAGCTAGTAAGAATGAGGACCTTTCAATCCTAGAACCGTAGCGAAACAGAACTCACTTTTATGCTAGATTTACCACATAAAGAACGAATTTTATCGTAAGTCAATCTCACTTCGAACTTTTCCACCCAAACTCTTGTCGTTGAAGTAGCTTCGCCTCCCCCAGCCAGCCAGCCAGCCGGCCAGCCAGCCAGCCGGCCAGCCAGCCAGCCGGCCGGCCAGCCAGCCAGCCGGCCAGCCAGCCAGCCGGCCAGCCAGCCAGCCGGCCAGCCAGCCAGCCGGCAGCCAGCGGCCAGCCAGCCAGCCAGCTCGCCAGCCAGCCGGCCAGCTGGCCAGCCAGCCAGCCGGCCAGCCAGCCAGCCAGCCAGCCAGCCAGCCAACCAACGCACATCAGATTTAAGGAATCACATTATCTCTCTTAAACAGTCTTCCTCTTGAAAACTTTTTAGTATGGCATTAGATGATCTTGCTTCTTCAGTATGCCGACATTTGACATATTTGATCCATCAATATGAATAGATTTGACACATTTGTCATTTAAGTATGAAGATATTTTATGTTATTGTTTCTTCAGTATGAAGGAATTGGTGTTTGTATTCGTTCAGTTTGAAGACAATGTTAAATGTATATTTGTCAAGTCTCGGTGTATATAGAACGAGAGTTCACATGAAACCTATTTCAGAATGTTAGCTATGAAAGAAAACTCGAAAGAAAGAAAGCAACAAAGAAAGTTGCTGCCTAGTTAATTAACATGACAGGTCTTGAAACTAACACCTAACTTAAACTAATTTCAAACCAAATCTAACCAAATCTAAATATAACTTGTAATGAAACCTAGTCTAACTTTCAAGTAAATCTAACCTAACCTAATGTAACGTTTACCTAACCTAATCTAAACTATCCTAACCTAACCTAACCTCTAACCAAACCTAACCTAACCTATCCTAACTACCTAACCTCTAACCAAACCTAATCTAAACCTATCCTAACCTAACCTAACCTCTAACCAAACCTAATCTAAACCTATCCTAACCTACCTTCTGACCAACCGTAACCTATAAAGAGGACAGAGAACCAGTTTCTAGCGTTATTATATAGTCTTTCAGACATCAATATCTCGCTATTTCTCAGAAACAAACGATAACATGACAATTCTTGAATAATTCTCAAAGACTCGAAAAGTATAGAGTGGGCAACTTTGGTGTTATCTGTTCGCTCGGGAGCCGGGTTCGATCCCGGGCGCCGGAGAGAAACAATGGGTCAGAGTTTCTTTCACCCTATGCCCCTGTTACCTAGCAGTAAAATAGGTACCTGGGTCAGCTGTCACGGGCTGCTTCCTGGGGGTGGAGGCCTGGTCGAGGACCGGGTCGCGGGGACACTAAAGCCCCGAAATCATCTCAAGATAACCTGATAAGAGCATTCTGTGCTCTCGAGCGCTCGCAGCGTCACTAAACTGATGTGCTAAATTGCCCGAACCTAACCGAGGATCCTCGAATAGAAAACGGGACATGACGTTAAATTTGCGAACCGCAGTGATTGTTTTAGAACGGCTCTTTTCGGTCTTAGGGGATTTATATGTCAAAATGCGATGCTGGATTGGTTAGGGAGTCGCAACATACGAATGTGTGTGTGTGTGTGTGTGTGTGTGTGTGTGTGTGTGTGTGTGTGTGTGTGTGTGTGTGTGTGTGTGTGTGTGTGTGTGTGTGTTTGCTGCTGTTATCCAGGTCAACACAGCCGGCACACACACACACACACTGTCAACAAACACCGGAAAATATTCAGCCTTCCCTCCCGCTGCGGCCACAGTGAACTGTGGTGATGAACACGACTCGAACTGACGGATGTCTGGATGGTGGGGAGGTAGTAGAGGGGGTGGGGGGTAACCGTCTATGGTGGGAGACGCTGTACAATTACCTGTCTACGGTGGACAGACGCATTAACGTAGGAGCTGACACCACAATAGAGAGAGATCAACAGACACCAGAACAGAGATCAACAGACACCACAACAGAGATCAACAGAACACCACAACAGAGATCAACAAAACACCACAACAGAGATCAACAGACACCAGAACAGAGATCAACAGAAACCACAACAGAGATCAACAGAACACCACAACAGAGATCAACAGAACACCAGAACAGAGATCAACAGACACCAGAACAGAGATCAACAGACACCACAACAGAGACCAACCCCCAACGCAGTTCTGAATGCGTCGTACGACAAGCGGAAACAGCATTAAGTCTTCATTAGCATAACAATTTGGATGGTAGTATAATACAGGAGCCAAAGGAGACGAGCACGGCTACGATACACGGTTTATCACACATCTCCATAATTACATCTTTAGCGATGATGCTCTGATAAGGTTTATCATGCAGTGCCTGAGTCATCTCAGGTGTTTGGGGAGATCTTACGCTCTTCCTGTCTCTTACTGATCACTTTCTCTTGTTCCCGTCATTCTTCTTAAGATTCCTCTCTCTCTCTCTTGCTATTTATCTCGTTCTCAGCATTCATCTATCTTCCTCGCTATTCCTAACCATTCGTATCTTACCATTCATTTATCTCAACATTCTTCTCTCTTACGAATCTGCTATCTTATACACCGCTTTTATACTCACCAATATTCTCTTGCTCCCCCATTCCTCTCTCCTAACCACCATTCTCTCTCTCTCTCTCTCTCTCGCACCATTCGTCTTGTAAGAGGACGAGCGGTTGTCGCTAGTTCTTACAGCACACGATACAGTTGGAAAGACAGATAAAATTAACCCAAACATTAGTTTAATAATGGCTGTCAGAGGCGCAGTTTATAGCCACTCGGCCAACACTGCCTGGTGCTTCCCTTGACGGCATAATCTATTATACACACATACACACACTGTCCTGCACTCTCCTGTACTGTCCTTTACTGTCCTGCACTCTCCTGTACTGTCCTGTACTCTCCTGTACTGTCCTGCACTCTCCTGTACTGTCCTGTACTCTCCTGTACTGTCCTGCCCTCTCCTGTACTGTCCTGTACTCTCCTGTACTGTACTGTACTCTCCTGTACTGTCCTGCACTCTCCTGTACTGTCCTGTACTGTCCTGTACTGTCCTGCACTGTCCTGTACTCTCCTGTACTGTCCTGCACTCTCCTGCACTGTCCTGCACTCTCTGTACTGTCCTGCACTCTCCTGTACTGTCCTGGAGTGTACCATCACAACTCATATATTCTCGGGAGAATTGCCACGTGGGGTACTGTCAAAGAGGACTGCTATTCTACTGTGATTCTATTCAACATTCTATTCTGTGATTCTGCTATTCTACATCCTTTGCCACACTCGAGCAGGAGGCCAGCTGCCTGACCACCTATTCAGCTGCTTGAATAGTTATAGATGAATTTGTTCAGGCGTCAGCCTAAAATAAGTTTAAATATTGTGTTACTGTTCACGTGCCTAACCTAATCTAACATTTCACAGGTAGAATTTCTCACCTGTTCAACACCTGTAACAGGTGTTAGTTCTTGAGAAGTCAGACCCGATAATGAACACATGTTTTGAAGCCCATTCTCGCCAGTTTTCACATCACAACAATGATATTTCTCACTGGAGATTTTGCCCACTGGAAATTTTGACAGCAAAATGCGATGGATCATTCGAGAGGACAAACTGGTGTATATCTGTGTGATACACAGTGGTGAATGTAGTCTTCACATACACCACATATTTAGCTAATTGTGTATTTATTATTGTGTTTGATTATTACCTGTTATTGTTGGCTTTTGTGCACGCTATTTCTGATTACCAGCGTATCCTGATTGGCCTCCTGTGTAACCCTTTGCATACTGACAATGTTAGCAAAGGTGCCTTAATGATGAGATGTCAAACTATTGAGTGAGGTGATGTCCACGAGTAGACCAAGATCGATTAGTTTGATGTCACACATCTCTCAACGGTGCTACTAAATCAAGCTCCCAGTGTATTAGCAAATAAGTTGTCTAGGATAAATTATACTGTTAAGACACTTAATACTTATACACTTAAGACTTAAGCACTGAAACAGCTCCAGTGTCTTCAACACTTAACTGCCTGTTAGTCACAACACTTAACTGCCTGTTAGTCACAACACTTAACTGCCTGTTAGTCACAACACTTAACTGCCTGTTAGTCACAACACCTAACTGCCAGTTAGTCACAACACCAATAATTGTGATGAGGACTCAAAGATAGGTCTTTTAGAGTGTATTAATTGTATTGAAGATATTCTCAAAGACCAACGTGAATTAGGACCAATTGAAGCCGGTCAAGCCTGTTCACCCAGGTGTAGTGTACGACCAGTTCACCCAGGTGTAATGAACGACCAGTTCACCCAGGTGTAGTGAACGACCAGTTCACCCAGGTGTAATGAACGACCAGTTCACCCAGGTGTAGTGTACGACCAGTTCACCCAGGTGTAGTGTACGACCAGTTCACCCAGGTGTAGTGTACGACCTGTTCACCCAGGTGTAGTGTACGACCAGTTCACCCAGGTGTAGTGTACGACCAGTTCACCCAGGTGTAGTGTTATCATCTTCCCTTAGTGCTTAATCCTCAATAGACGTCAGCCTATAGACCCTCACCTCACATGTTCACTTTTAATTAAACTTTTGTAAACGTTAAGAAAATGGCCATCAAGTTTATAACTTACTGGAGTGAGTATTATAACTTTTCCAAGTGTACGTTGGAGTAGAGGACGACGTAACTTAACAATTTGACGTCGGTGGCAAAGTTTTACATTTTAATTATCTTTATAATTTAATATATATCCTTCTGAAGATGTATTATTAAATACGAAAGTACTTAAGGAAATTCCTGCCTTAATCCTTGCTTCGTGGTCTGATATGTCACCTTGTTCATCACGTGTTAATTTCTTCGTGATTTACATACACACACACACACACACACACACACCACACACACACACACACACACACACACACACACACACACACACACCATTATATTTTACATATTATATTTATATATATAAACTTGAATGGTTGGAAAAGTTGAGAAATAAAGTGTAATGTGATAGAGAGAGACGGAGTTTATTTGAAAAATGTGAGAATTCTTTGAGTGTGAGCAAGAAGGAGGATGTGTTGACATGTGTGGTGGAGAGTGGCACCTGAGCAAGCTGGCTGCCAGAGTTAAGATGGTGAGATTGCTTAGTCAAATATTGGCAGGTGTAGCGGTGAGGCTCTTGTGTGGTGGTGACATGTGTGGTGGGGAGGCTCTTGGGTGTGGGAGGCTCTTGTGTGGTGGTGACATGTGTGGTGGGGAGGCTCTTGGGTGGTGGGGAGGCTCTTGTGTGGTGGGGAGGCTCTTGGGTGGTGGGGAGGCTCTTGTGTGGTGGGGAGGCTCTTGTGTGGTGGTGACATGGGTGGTGGGAGGCTCTTGTGTGGTGGGGACATGTGTGGTGTGGAGGCTCTTGTGTGGTGGTGACATGGGTGGTGGGAGGCTCTTGGTGGTTGGTGAGGCCTTTTGTGGTGGTGACATGGGTGGTGGGAGGCTCTTGGGTGGTGGTGACATGTGTGGTGGGGAGGCTCTTGTGTGGTGGGAGGCTCTTTTGTGTGGTGACATGGGTGGTGGGAGGCTCTTGGGTGGTGGGGAGGCTCTTGTGTGGGTGGGGAGGCTCTTTTGGTGGTGGTGACTGGTGTGGGGAGGCTCTTGGGTGGTGGGGAGACTCTTGTGTGGTGGGGAGACTCTTGTGTGGTGGGGAGGCTCTTGTGTGGTGGGGACATGTGTGGTGGGGAGGCTCTTGTGTGGGTGGGGAGCGACCCTCTTGCAAGTTTTCTATCGCCTGTTCACACCACATCCTCACATTCTAANCTGATCTTTCGTCTCTTATTAAGACGCCGTTTTCAAAAGCTATAATTAATTTCTCCTCTGACGCTCAGAGATTTGACTCGGAGAGTATTGCAAGGCTAGATGACTCTTTAGTCTAAGTTCCAATAGCAAGTTTGGGTAGTTATGGATTTAGGTTGCAGCTGGGCTATGGGTAAGTCTGGAGGCAAGTGTGGGTAAGAAATTCCCTCTCCCTCTGCGTGTGAGAGTTCTCTCTCCCTCAGCATGTGAGAGTTCTCTCTCCCTCTGCATGTGAGAGTTCCCTCTCCCTCTACGTATGCTAGCTCTCCCTCACACTCTATCTATATTTCCTACTTGCATCAGAATGTGAGAATGTGTCAGTTCCCAGCTGCCTCTCACGGGCCCTTGCTATACACCGTGGGGGCCCGTCTTCCCTTTGGGCCCGCCTTCCCTTTGGGCCCGTCTTCCCTTTGGGCTCGCCTTCCCTTTGGGCCAATCTCCCCTCTGGGCCCGCCTTCCCACAGGGCCAGTCTCCCCTTCCTCCTCGCGTTATAAATCCTCTCGTGCCAATCTTGCGAGGGTGAGACGACGCTAATATATGCCCGTGAAGGGCTCCTCTAAAGGTGCTGTTTATCACCGCAGCCAAAATAATTTCCCAAACTTCATAATTCGACAAAGGATCATTGTTGTTAGAATGTTCGCGTTGTGTGTTGAAGGTCTCGAGCAGCTGTTGTATTCTCTAAGCATGTAATGTTTATCAGGATGACTCGGAGCCTGTCTCCTCTCTCTCTCTCTCTCTCTCTCTCTCTCTTCTCTCTCTCTCTCTCTCTCTCTCTCTCTCTCTCTCTCTCTAAGCCCCTGCAATGTGAATTTCTCTTTCTCTTAAGTACCTCGTATCTCTGATGGTTCTAAGCTTCTGGTCTAAGTATTGGTTCGATTTAGTAAGGTAATAAGAGACTTAACTTGAGAGAAACTTAAGAGAAAAATACTGAAGACAATCTACCTTTCTTAGAAGTAACACTTCTACTATATTACTACTACAGCTGCTGCTACAACTAGTAATATCAACACTACTACCCCTCTTACCACCACTAACACCACAACTACCACCACCATCATTAATAACACTGTTACTACCAGCATTACCAAAATTACTTCTCTCCTTCTACTTCTTCTATTCGTTCTTCTTCATTTGCTTGCTCCTCCTCCTCCTCCTCCTCCTGCTCCTGGGCTCCAGGTGAGCATCATGGAGGAATATTATGTAATAAAGAATTTTATCATGCTGCAAATTAGTTTAATGACTCGGTATTATGTTGATTCTTGCGCCATTGAGGGAAGAGATAAAGGGATGGAATAGAGGAGGGGGAGATGGGCGAGGCGGAACATGGAAAGGGACTTAAAAGGAAAGAGAGGAGGAAGAGAAAGATGAAGATAAAACTGGGTAAGGTTAGTAAGGGTAACAAAAAATTATGTTAAGTAAAGGAACAAGGTAAATGTGAACACTGGGAAGTTCTTAGCATGACTGGGAGCTTCTCAGCATCCCTGGGAACTTCTCAGCATGACTGGGAACTTCTCAGTATGACTGGGAACGTCTCAGCATGACTGTGAACGTCTCAGCATGACTGGGAACTTCTCAGCATCACTGGGAACTTCTCAGCATGACTGGGAACGTCTCAGCATCACTGGGAACTTCTCAGCATCATTGGGAACTTCTCAGCATGACTGGGAACTTCTCAGCATCCCTGGGAACTTCTCAGCATCCCTGGAAACATCTCAGCATCACTGGGAACTTCTCAGCATCACTGGGAGCATCTCAGTATCACTGGGAACATCTCAGCATCCCTGGGAACATCCCAGCATCCCTGGGAACTTCTCAGCATCCCTGGGAACGTCTCAGCATCCCTGGGAACTTCTCAGCATCCCTGGGAACGTCTCAGCATCCCTGGTAACTTTTCAGCATCTCTGGGAACGTCTCAGCATCCCTGGAACGTCTCAGCATGACTGGGAACTTATCTAAAAGAGCAGCTACAAATACTTTTCAATTTCGTCCTCCTCCATCCCACAGTTCCTGAAGATAATTACAGCAGCACGAGGTCCAATACAAGGAGGGTCTCGGAGGAGCAGAGTTGAAATGCAGATCCCGCAAGTTCCGTGAACACAACTCCTCTTCCAATTATACTGTTTTAAGTGTGACGATATTGGGGTGTATGTATGTGTGCGTGTGTGTATATATATATATATGTATATATATATATATATATATATATATATATATATATATATATATAATATATATATATATATATATATGTCTCCTTTGATGTATATATGTCTTCTTTGAAACGCCTCTAGATCATAGAGGCGTCCCACCACTAACAATAGATCATAGAGGCGTCCCACCACTAACAATAGATCATAGAGGCGTCCCACCACTAACAATAGACCATAGAGGCGTCCCACCACTAACAATAGATCTTAGAGGCGTCCCACCACTAACAATAGATCATAGAGGCGTCCCACCACTAACAATAGATCATAGAGGCGTCCCACCACTAACAATAGATCATAGAGGCGTCCCACCACTAACAATAGATCATAGAGGCGTCCCACCACTAACAATAGATCATAGAGGCGTCCCACCACTAACAATAGATCTTAGAGGCGTCCCACCACTAACAATAGATCATAGAGGCGTCCCACCATCAACAATAGATCATAGAGGCGTCCCACCACTAACAATAGACGATAGAGGCGTCCCACCACCAACAATAGACCATAGAGGCGTCCCACCACCAACAATAGATCATAGAGGCGTCCCACCACTAACAATAGATCATAGAGGCGTCCCACCACTAACAATAGATCACGACATACGAGGCCATTCACCACCAGTGCCAACCAACCAGCCATGCTGAAGTGGGGAGGGGGGGGTTAAAGGAGGGGTTAAAGGAGGGGTTAAAGGGGGGTTAAAGGGGGAGGGGGTTTATAGACACAAGTCCTCTACTGGCGACTGTGTCAACAATCCCCACCACCCCACCACAACCCTCCCCCCCCACCCTACTTGGCTTTAAGGCCATTCTCATACACCATTCAGCGTTTTCTCCAAGTTTTTTTTCGTATAAGCTGCAGTTCTTATAGACTCAGCCGTCCGTCTATATTCTTTTTTTGTTACTGCAAAACTATGCATTATTTAAAACTTTTTAATTCGTTTATACCTTTCGAGGAGTTACATTGCGTGAGAACTGGAAATTTTAAGCTGGTTATTTCAGAGAGTTTCCCCTTGATTGTAAAGTAGTATTTCTCAAGGTTCTTTGGTACACTTTCTTCCTGGTTTATACTGGGAATATTCCCCAGTTAATTTTCTTCTCGGGGGCTCTTTCGTACACTTCCTCCTCTCCCGTTTATGCTGGAAATATTCCCAGTTAATTTTCTTCTCGGGGGCTCTTTCGTACACTTTCCTCCTCTCCCGTTTATGCTGGAAATATTCCCCAGTTAATTTTCTTCTCGGGGGCTCTTTCGTACACTTTCCTCCTCTCCCGTTTATGCTGGAAATATTCCCCAGTTTATTTTCCCAACTCCGCCGCCGCCTTCTGACACAAAAAAGTAGGATTTTTCACCTTCTTTTTATATATATTTGGGGATATTCTAGGATATATTTCATACATTATAGCTTTTCTAAACTGCTCCGCCCATCCTCTTAAAAATATAAACATGGGTTATTTTTAATATTCTCTGGATATATTTCTGGGTATACTGGGATATTACAGTTTAAAAGGTCAGAGTATGTGTACTTTATATTAAACGGAGTTAACATAGATGCTCAGGTGGGGGGGGGGGGGGGGCTGGTATCTGGGTGTGGCCAAGTCTCGGGTGTGGCCAGGTATCTGGGTGTGGGCAGGTCTCGGGTGTGGGCAGGTCTTGGGTGTGGCCAAGTCTCGGGTGTGGCCAGGTATCTGGGTGTGGCCAAGTCTCGGGTGTGGCCAGGTATCTGGGTGCGGGCGAGAGTCTCGGTGTTATTAACACAGGTGTGTGAGAACAAGCATTGGATCCTTTACACAAAACCCACGAGGGATTCTCCTGTTATCTTTACTGATAATGTTTATGAAGTTATCTTTACTGATAACGTTAATATATTTATCTTTACTGACATTGCGTTAATTTTGTATAGTCCACAATATTAACGTAATATACTTAGCTAATTCTCCATGTCCTATTCTTAAGATACAATTATTAAGAGAATTATAAGAATTAAAAGAGATATTTATAATTCTAGGATAGAATTAACAAAAACAGAAATCATTAAAAAAATAGATTTATAAGATATGTGATGAATTTTTATATCATTGAAATACTTCAGAGGAATCTTTATGAATTACAAATACTAGAGAATTTTTGGCATAGTAGACTACGTCCCCGGCTCACAACTAGGGGGCCTGAGTTCAATCCTGGACAGCACCGAAGTAGCTTGGTGCGTATCCTTTCACCTACAGGAAATGCCTTGGCTATTACATACAAATGTGTATATTTAAAAGAACTGACAGTACCTGGTTGACAGTAAAGCGATGTGACGTCACTCGGTCAGGTTAAGCAAGCACTAGATGGGTGACCGCCATCACAGCCTCGGTTGGGGAGACCTCCAGTTTGCACCTTTCTTGCCTTTGACAAGAACCATGCACACACACACACACACACACTACACACATACACACCACACCCACACACACACACACACACACACACAGTTTACTTTCCATTTGGCACAGAGCTGAGGGTGGCGGCTGGTCATACACATATCTCAGACAACATTACCTGCGAAAACAGAAAAAGGTTTTGTTAGAGAGAGAGAGAGAGAGAGAGAGAGGAGAGAGAGAGAGAGAGAGAGAGAGAGAGAGAGGAGAGAGAGAGAGAGAGAGAGAGAGAGAGACCCCCTCACCCTCTAGAAGCAGCTACACCACCCAGGCTCCGGGAATAGCCTCTGACTGCCCCATGGCGGCCACGCCAGCCTAGGTAAAGCTGTTGCGAACTAATTAGATTGCAAATTCAATTATCTGTTCTTAGG
>WNGS01164437.1:32378058-32390325 GCA_020271785.1 Procambarus virginalis
ATAGTTCTCTCGATCAAGGCGATTTAATTTGTATTTATTAAAAACGATTTACGAGCTCTCAAACGCGCGAGGTCGTATTATTGTTATGGACGACGTCGTGGCTCTTAACGTTCTCAATACAAACAACTTAGCCGCGATGATTGACGAATGATGTACAGGTTTCGTAGGCGGGCACGTAAATGCATCATTAATTCCTGGTTCTGGATGTTATTGATACAATTATATGAGAGGATTTAAAGGGGGGGGGGGGGATTTGTTTAAGCAAAACACGTATATGCTTGTCGTGTTATCATGCGTGTTATCATGCGTGTTATCATGCGTGTTATCGCATTTTTGTAAATTATTTCTCCGGTAAAGGACCACTGCTAAATTACCACTGTGTGTGTAAAAATGTTATGTTTGTGTGTCTCGTGTGCGGACAGTGTTTCAGAATGTAAAGTAGGGTCTGAAATGTATGGGACATCACCTGATGCTCCTGTTCACCTAGCAGTAAATAGGTACCTGGGAGTTAGACAGCTGCTACGGAGCTGCTGCTTCCTGGGGGATGTGTAACAAAAAGGAGCTGGCTCGAGGACCGGCCGCGGGGACGCTAAGCCCCGAAATCATTTCAAGATAAACCCAAGAGTTAGGGTGAATGTTTTTATCTATATTCCCCCGTTATGTTGGACAAAATGTTATTTGGCAGCAATATTTATTGGATGTTGTTGTTGTTGTTGTTTAAGATTCGCTACTTGGAACAAAAAGTTCCAAGTAGCACGGGCTATGGTGAGCCCGTGTTATTTGATGTTATATGGTGGAATTTTAAGGGGCTTTATATAGATGTTAAGACTAGCAACTACCACAGGAAATGATGTAATGAAAGCCGATATTACAACTACTAATACTACCACTTTTCTCCCATATTAACAGTCTCTCTTATTCACTACCTTCCTCCAACCTCTATCACCTGTAATACGCAGCACCGGCCTGGAAACCCTCACCTTATGACGCCACAACGCTGAAATTTAAACAGAGAATTCTAGAGGAAGAGGGGGACATGATCCCAACATACAAGATAATGAGGGAAAATCTATAAAGTAGACAAGGATAGGCTCTCCAGACTGAGAGAAAGCAGAACAAGAGGACACAGGTGGAAGCTGGAAATGGAAAATAAACCGAAGGAATGTAAGGAAATACTCGCACCCTATACAAGTGGAATGCACTGATAAGATAATATAAGAAGATATATATAAGAAGTATATAAGATAAGATAATGTAAGAAATAAGAAGTTGTGGAAGCCACTTCCATCCACAACTTTAAGGCCAGATTCGACAAAGAATGTGAACTTCAAAATAGTTAGAGTCGTAACCAAACAGGTACAGCAGGGGCTGGACCTAGAGCTAGAGCTCAATTATACATAGACACTGTTAAGTAAGCACCACACCCCTTCAACACCAGTCCCCCCCAAACAAAAAACCCACCCCAGCTCCCCTTCCCCCCCACACCTTGTCCCTTTGAAACCCATCACCTCGCTCATCTCCATACCCCAGTACCCCAGTCCCCCCTACGGGTATCCCTACCCCCCCAAGGTAGGGGTACCTTGGGGGTAGGGGTACCCTTAACCCACCCCCTCCCTCCCTCAGTGCCACTAGCGGGGGTCTTAATGGTGTTTTGTTGTCAGGGAATGGCCCGAAATGTGGCACCAGAGACATCTTGGCACTCACAGCCTGAAACTGATTGGCACTCAGAGCCTGAAACTGGTTGGCATTCAGAGCCTGAAACTGATTGGCACTCACAGCCTGAAACTGATTGGCACTCACAGCCTGAAACTGGCACTCACAGTCTGAAACTGATTGGCACTCAGAGCCTGAAACCAATTGGCACTCACAGCCTGAAAATGATTGGCACTCAGAGCCTGAAACCGATTAGCACTCAAGCCTGAAACTGGTTGCCACTCACAGTATGAAACTGATTGGCACTCACAGCCTGAAACTGATTGGCACTCAAGCCTGAAACTGGTTGCCTCTCACACCCTGAAAGTGGTTGCCACTCACAGCCTGAAACTGATTGGCACTCAAAGCCTGAACCTGATTGGCACTGTTCGGCATTAACTGGTCCGGCACTCAAGTGATTGGCACTCTAGACTGGTTGAGCGGTGCCCATCTGAACTCCCCCCTGTCTCATAGCCATTAATCATCATTTTCTGATCACCATCAATGTCACTATCATCTTCCTTATTTTCTCATCATCTGAATCATTATCATCCTTCTCCTTCCATCATAATATCATAATTACAGCCCAATCACTTCCATTGTAATCAGTGCATATCCATTAATTAGCAATCACTCAGGGGTAGCCATGTATGGGGACGAGGTAGCCAGGTATGTAGTAGCCATCATATATAATAAGCCATTAATATATAAGAAGCCATTAATATATAAGAAGCCATAAAGAAAACGGAAAATATCTCGAATTTTGCACAAACCGACTTCCAGTTTCAAAATAAGGCAGATATTGAAAATATTTTGCTTCAGTGATATTGGTCGTCAGAATTGAAGATGATTGTATATAATTCAAGCTGGAAATATTGTTATTTTTATAAGGAAAATGAGCTTAAGGAAAACGAATAATTTTCGATTTTTACCCCAAACTGACCTGTTTAAAAAATAATGCAGATATTTAAAATGTTTTTTCTTTAGTTTTACTTGCCGTGAAAACTGAAGGTGACAAAACTTTTTTTAAGTTTAAATTTAATAATTTTATAAAGAAATTTGACCATTAGGAAAAACTGACTTATTTTGGCCCTTTACAAACATTGACATTCAGTTGGAAAAATAAGATGGATATTTACAAAAAAACGTTTGAGTGCTATTTAATAAAGTAATTCAAGGCGATTTCATATATTTGAAGTTTTAAATTTAGTCGTTTTATAAGAAAATTTGTTGATAAGGAAAGACGGAGATTTTTTTGCATTTTACCGAAAGCTGACCTGCAGTTTGAAAAATAAAATGGATATTTAAAATATTATGCCTGAGTGCTATTTTGCTAGTGCAATTGAAGATGGCTGAACTTTTAAATTTAGTAATTTTTTAAAGAAAATTTGACCATAAGGAAAAACGGGAATTTTTTGCATTTTACCCAAACTGAATTAAAATTAAAATACTATAGATATTTATAACATTATGATTTAGTGCAATTGTTGGGTGTAACTGATGAAGGTAACAACACATATTTGAAGTTTTAAATTTACTAATTTTATAAGGAAATTTTTCTGTAAAGGAAATATTTGCAATATCTGCCTTATTTTTAAACTGGAAATCAGTTTGGGTAAAATGTAGAATTTTTTACCTTTATGTTAATTTTTCGATATAAAATTACAAAATTTCCAACTATAATTTTATAGAACCATCTTCAAATTTGACGGCCAATACGCCTCGAGAAAAATATTTTAAATATCTGCCTATTTTTTTTTTAAATGGGATGTTAATTTGTATAAAATTTGAGAAATCTTTGTTTTCCTACAAGGTTATTTTTCCTGACAAAATAACTATAAAATATCTTAAGCGAAGGTCCTGGTCGAGGACCGGGCCGCGGGGACGCTAAGCCCCGAAATCATCTCAAAACAACCTCAAGATAGATAAGGTCAAAGCAAAGTTTGAGGTGAATAATATCCATTTTCTATGCTTTGAAGATATAGGTCTGAGGCAGTAGCAGCCATTTTCTATACTTTGAAGATATTGGTCTGAGGCAGTAGCAGCCATTTTCTATACTTTGAAGATATTGGTCTGAGGCAGTAGCAGCCATTTTCTATACTTTGAAGATATTGGTCTGAGGCAGTAGCAGCCATTTTCTATACTTTGAAGATATTGGTCTGAGGCAGTAGCAGCCATTTTCTATACTTTGAAGATATTGGTCTGAGGCAGTAGCAGCCATTTTCTATAGTAGTAGTAGGCATCCATCAGTCTCAGGAGACTCTGGAGTTGCGCTCTGGTTGTCGGTCTGGAGTGGCCTCACCAGGGCGCAAAGCCAGGGTAGGTTGATTCGGGGGAGAAGCTGTTACCCAGGCAGCAGGTCCCCCCCCTCTCCACGGCGCTGAAAGTCTCCAATGGAAAGGCATAGTATAAAATTTTCTATAGTACTGAGGCATAAACAACCAGATAATAACACTACCCAGAGACAAAGGCATGAATGGGGGTGGGGACGGGTAGATGTCTTCTTCTTAGACTATCAGGAGGTCTTTGACACAGTCCCACTGATGTAATAGAGTACATACTGGAGAGAAAAGTTGGACCGTGCAACACATGTGTAGGTGGGGTACATACACAATTATAATTTGGATTGGTTGGCAGAACACTTCTTACACAGTCGGAGTTCGATCCTCGATGATTGAACTGGTTGGGAACCATTCCTTCACTCCGTCCACATCTGCCTTCAAAGTGCTCTTATATAATCAAACTGGTTTATAGCATTTTCCTCCTAATAATCACCTTATATCATCACATAGCATCATTCATCAACCAGCTTAATTACCAGCAAAAAACAGTAATAAATATTCAATTCAAGATAATATTACCGCATTTCCGAATGTTTATACCCGAGGTCAAGGAACACAAGAACTGTACCGTATATTCCTCAAGAATAACACGGCTATTCTTAGCCAAGACAGAGGTAACCCAAGGGACGCCGGAGGCTTGAAAAAGGAGACGGAGCCCCTTACAGGGATGAGTGATCATCTTATTGCCTGGGGGGGGGGAGATCGTTGGCCTGGGGGTCGCTGCCCCCCTCACTGAAGATGTAATTGTGCCGGGTGTCAGGGTATGAGGGGCAAGATGATTACACCCAGAACACACCAGGCATAGTTCCGGCATTTACCATCGCTACAAGGCCATTTCGCTGTAACCTGGATCAGATGTCATCAAGCGATGCTTGCGAAACATGTGCATCTTTTATCAATCATGGCGTCTTTACGAGCTTGGAGAGGCTGAGAGGTCGTTCTAGACCCAAGGTGAACATCGTAGCATCTCGGAGCTCTTAAACCGCTTAATAAATACAAACTAAGCCGCTGAGACTGAGCAAAGATGTACATGTTTCGTAATTGAAGACTTTTTTTAAATGACACCCTGTCCGACCCCAATACATTGCACCACTTATACATAAAAAATACCTACATTAACAGTCAGACTTTTGACATGCGGTAGGACAGGCATCAGCAAATTGATTTTGAATATGATCAACTGATTTTGATTTAGACGGGACGAGAATTTCGTCTCGTCTAAACACGCTGCCAACCACATCGTCAAAATCACTTCGTTATAAGGAAATGAGAAATAGTTCCATTCTTAATTCTCTTTACTAGTTGTTATAGAGCTTTATGTTCCTAATGAACAAACTCTCACTTCATGCAGGTCGTCGTTCAATCCCCGACCGTCCATAAGTGGGTTGGGCACCATTCCTTCCCTCCGTCCCATCCCAAATCCTTATCCTGACTCCTTCCCAGTGCTACATAGTGGTAATGGGTTAGCGCTTTCTCCTGATATTTCCCTCCCTCCCTCCCTGAAGTTCAAGGAAGACCCCCTTCCTTTTGGTACGAGTAGAGAGTAGATTGAGGGTAGATTAATCGCACTAAGTATCCGTTGATAAAGTGTCCTTTGGTAGATCGGTTACTTGAATTGCAATTCCGTTAAAAATGCAATGATTTTGTGTAATTAAAACGGTATAAGGACTGAACACTGGTAGGTATCTGGGGATAGTATCTAGAGAACACATGTAAGTTATTATACAGGCTTTCGACGAAAGTAACTACCATATTAGGTATAACTAACTCACCCATCCAGCTACTGGTATTTAACCCGACTGACCATGTAGGCAGTCAACCCGTCCTCGCAAATTCGTATAGTCAATATTGACATTAAATATGTGCATAGGTGACATATTAAACATAATTGTTTACCTTGAAAAGCTTCATAGAAAACACTAACCTTACCTAACCTTGTTAGTATGTTAAGATAAGCATCTTATTGCTTCGTATTACAGTTGTTACTTAACCTATACCTATAATAGGTTAAGTAACAATTGTAATTACGAAGCTATAAGATGCTTATCTTAACATACTAACAAGGTTAGGTAAGGTCGGTGTTTTCTATGAAGCTTTTCAAGGTAAACTATTATGTTTAGTATGTCACCTATGCACATATTTAATAAGTCAATATTGACTATACGAATTTGCGAGGACGGGTTGGGGCAGCACATCAACCTCTTCACCTTCGACTACATTATGTTAATTACAGCGTCGGCTAACATAATTGTTAGGGGTAATTTGTGTATGATTGCTTTTGACCTGTCCAAGCACTTGGACTGGTAGTCACACCGACGGACTCTTCTTGCATGCTGGAGTTCGATCCCAATGGTCGAAGTGGTTGGGCACACTTCCTTCCTATCCCTTTATGGTAATGAACAAGATCAAACGGGGCTTAAACGAGTCATTCAGCCTGCGCGAAGAAGAATGAATGAATTATCAGAGGAAAGCGCCAAGTCATTATGACTATATATATATATATATATATATATATATATATATATATATATAACATATACATATATATAGCATACATGCATGTACATATAACATATACATGCGCGAACAGAGTAAGCTTCAAACCACTGCTAACACGCCTATATAATAAACCAGTTTTGACCACAAATGCAAGGATAAGAAACGAGGTCAACGGTCATTTATAAGCCACGGAGATGAGGTACAATTAACCGCCTACATTTACAAAACACCACACACACACACACACACACACACACACACACACACACCCACACACACACCACACACACACACACACACAACATACACACACACACACACGTGTTCGCTATAAACCAAACGACCCCTAATTACCAATTACCTAATTATTTAAATTTGTAGTTCAAAACACATACTTACTATGAAAATCAAGATTCTTGACCTCAAATTTCATCGAAATTACAGGTGACCTTCCACTCAAATTCTACCCCTTTGTCTACTTTTTCAACTCAAAATTGACTAAATTTCATCTCCGGTATCCGGGGTTCGTTAATTTTCCCATATTTAAAATTTTCATCTCATTTTCTCCATTGCGCAGGAAATGATCCGGATAAACAGCGTATATTTCCGGATATTGCTGTAATACCGGCCAATTGGAGAGCCGGTATGACATTACCTTTTATTATAATGGTGATTGGTTTGATATACACAGAGCTTGGTGGTAATGCTGTGAAGGAGATCGTTGTTAGTGGTGTGGCCGTTGTTGGTGGTGTGGCCGTTGTTGGTGGTGTGGCCGTTGTTGGTGTGGCCGTAGTTGGTGGTGTGGTCGTTGTTGGTGGTGTGGCCATTGTTGGTGGTGAGGCAGTTGTTGTTGGTGTGGCCGTGTTGGTGGTGTGGCCGTTGTTGGTGGTGTGGCCGTTGTTGTTGGCGTGGCCGTTGTTGGTGGTGTGGCCGTTGTTGGTGGCGTGGCCGTTGTTAGTGGTGGGGCCGTTGTTGGTGGTGTGGCCGTTGTTGGTGGTGTGGCCGTTGTTGGTGGTGTGGCCGTTGTTGGTGGTGTGGCCGTTGTTGGTGGTGTGGCCGTTGTGGTGGTGTGGCCGTTGTTGTGGCGTGGCCGTTTTGGTTGGTGTGTGCCGTTGTTGGTGGCGTGGCCGTTGTTAGTGGTGTGGCCGTTGTTGTGTGGGCCGTTGTTGGTGGTGTGGCCGTTGTTGGTGGTGTGGCCGTTGTTGGTAGTGTGGCCGTTGTTGGTGGTGTGGTCGTTGTTGGTGGTGTGGCCGTTGTTGTTGGTGTGGCCGTTGTTGGTGGTGTGGCCGTTGTTGGTGGCGTGGCCGTTGTTGGTGGTGTGACCGTTGTTGGTGGTGTGGCCGTTGTGTGGTGTGGCCGTTGTTGTTGGTGTGGCCGTTGTTGGTGGTGTGGTCGTTGTTGGTGGTGTGGTCGTTGTTGGTGGCGTGGCCGTGTTAGTGGTGTGGCCGTTGTTGGGTGGGTCGTTGTTGGTGGTGTGGCCGTTGTTGGTGGCGTGGCCGTTGGTGGTGGGCCGTTGTTGGTGGGTGACCGTTGTTGGGGTGTGGCCGTTGTTGGTGGTGTGGTCGTTGTTGGTGGTGTGGCCGTTGTTGGTGGTGTGGTCGTTGTTGGTGGTGTGGCCGTTGTTGGTGGTGTGGTCGTTGTTGTGGTGTGGCCATTGTTGGTGGTGTGGCCGTTGTTGTTGGTGTGGCCGTTGTTGGTGGTGTGGCCGTTGTTGTTGGTGTGGCCGTTGTTGGTGGTGTGGCCGTTGTTGGTGGTGTGGCCGTTGTGTTGGAGTATGACAGACTATTTATTAATTTTAAATGTTAACAAATATTTTTTAAAAGTTGCTTAACAATGTTATTATACAATTCCAGTTTGTAATAAAATAAATATTTAAAATTATTTCTGGAATTTATTTACGAACTGAAACATTTACGAATTTACGGAATGATAATATTTACAAACGTTGCTTCATATATATAAACACCTGTTGACCCAACGCCCGTTTTTGACTGAATCCGCTAATCCGTTTAAAATGCGACGTACACATTAAACCACCCACAATTGGGCCAGATTCACGAAGAAGTTACGCAAGCACTTACGAACCTGTACATCTTTTCTCAATCTTTGGCGGCTTTGTTTACAATTATTAAACAGTTAATGAGCTCCGAAGCACCAGGAGGCTGTTTATAACAATAACAACAACTGATGGCAAGTTTCCATTCTTGTAAACTGTTTAATAAATGTAACCAAAGCCGTCAAAGATTGAGGAAGATGTACACGTTCGTAAGTACTTGCGTAACTGCTTCGTGAATCTGGCCTCTGGTGACTCCTTCTGTTCATCTATTTGGACATCTGAGGAGAAAACGCGGCTAAACGCAAATAGACTCCAGTGCGTGAGTCAACAAGCAGTTACGCAAATGCTTGCGAAACCTGTACATCCGAAGCACCAGGGATTGTTNAAAAAAAAAAAAAAAAAAAAACCGCAAACACACACCACAGGTATCGGACCCAAACAAATCAAAAGCTTTTTTATAGGCATTTTAGCCTTTTAAGGGACAAGCTATGTCACAAAACTCTACGCACTGGACCCGCCACATTTCATTACGACCACATCTAATGCCATTATACACACTTTAAAAGCCACAGTTCTGCCCCCAAACTTTGTATAAGAGTTTGTGACTATTATCAAGGATTCTGAGAATTTTTTTCACAGAGCTTGAGAAAACTGCATTACAAAACTTATTAAGGTCAGAATGGCCGCTGAGTACGATTCAGACCAAACCAGGGAAGGTTGAATGATTGCTCGGTACGATTCACATTGATATTACTTTGTTTGAAAATGTTGAACTGTTTTAAATGTCAAAAATTGATCCAAATGTTAGACTAGTCCAAAAGTTAAATTGGTACAAATGCTATACTGTTGCAATGTTGCAAATGCTAGACCAGGCCAAATTTAAGGATGGTGCAAAAGAGGAGTATAACACAAGCTAAAGCTGCACAGTTAGCTAACCTCACAACCGTGAGTATAACCTAACCTAACCTCACAACCATGAGTATAACCTAACCTCACAACCGTGAGTATAACCTAACCTCACAACCTGAGTATAACCTAACCTCACACCGTGAGTATAACCTAACCTCACAACCGTGATATAACCTAACCTCACAACCATGAGTATAACCTAACCTCATAACCACGAGCATAATAACCCTCTTCCGTCCTGGAGACAGTGGTCAACCCGTCCCCACGGTCAACAGAGCTACATAACACTCTAGAGCTGTTAGAGAAACTCTTGACACTAACGACATCACCTCGTTATACTCGTTATACCACAGACGTAATCAACGACGAACGCTATCTCTATATCCCTGTGTCTGTCTGTCTGTCTATCTCATACACTCACGGTCTCTCAAGCGTTCATGTACGTACATAAGTGTATACACAAACACATGTGTATCCTCACTCGCTCTCATCCACGTCGCTTCCCTCACCTGGGAGACACAGAGGAGACTAAGAGAGAGAGAGTCTTGGCGGGGAGGGTCTTTGAGGAGAAAAAATTTTCTGGAGGGAGAAAGAGATCTTCGGGAAGAGAAGGGTCTTAGAGAGTCTTTTCTTTGGAGGGGGAGAGATGGTCTTGGAGGGAAAGAGGAATATCACAGCTTGAGGAGGAGACCAGGAAATGGTAGGAATAGAGGAGCCGAAGCTGGAAAGAATGTCAGGAAAATGTTCTTTAATAAGAATCGGAAGTATAACTGAGTCGAGCTACTGGACATAGCTCAATTGGAGTTTATTTGAGCCTATACTCCAATTCATTGTTCAATTGGAGAGGCCAATTGAACAATGAATTGGAGGATTGAACATCATTGCATTACCTATCCGATAGGCGGAAATGTGGGGATAGGAAGCTGTTGCTTGACCATGTAAACATATTTAGGCGCGTACACACACACACACACACACACACACACACACACACACACACACACACACACACACATACACACACACACACATACACACACACACACACACACACACACATTATCACCGACAATTCCTAGCAGCAACAACAATAACACGAACCAGCATTATACACCAACATAATACACCTATACACATCATACAACACACAACAAACACTAAACCATAAACTCACATACAATAAAAAACGCGAAAAAAACAGCGCGAGAAAAAAACAAACTGAAATATTCAGTAAACAACACAACACTAACGCGATGTTGATGAGACAAACTCTTGTTTTCCTTGCTTTGTTTGCTTCCTTGCTTGAAGATTGTTTGCTTGCCTGCTTGTATGTTTACCTGGGCGAACATAAACAAACTTAACCTCCCACCTAATGTTTAAACGGAGCCCAGTGGGGACATGTTCAAGACATATAATATACTTAAAATATTAGCACAACTAGGTGAGTACACGCGCACACACACACACACAACCCCCAGGTTGCAGCCCGTAGCAGATATCTAACTCCCAGGTACCTATTTACTGCTAGGTGAACAGATGCATCAGGGTGAGAAAAACTATTGTTTCTGCCACAGCCGGAAATCGAACCCGGGTCCCGAGACTACGACCGTCGAATACACACACACACACTCGGCTGTGTGTGTGTGTGTGTGTGTGTGTGTGTGTGTGTGTGTGTGTGTGTGTGTGTGTGTGTGAGAGAGCACGTGCTCTAATAAATTGCCATTAATAAAAATATCAAGTTTGAGATCAAAACAAAATGTTATTTTTAACTAAAAGCTCTCATTAACATAATTATCAACGCTCTGCTAGACAACGATATTATTGACACAAAATTAATTAAAAGCAAAAATAGTATAACCTTAAAAAATATATTTTTAAAAAATATACGAGCAACAAAAAATGGGAAAATATTGTTGTTAATAATAAGTATAAGAAAATGGGAAGTGCATAAGAAAATGAATAATCAATAATTGAAGACAAATATTGTGCTTATATATAAAAAAGTCAAAGTTTTCATGGGCTTTTATAGAACATATGTGTGCTAAATTAGGCCTACAATTCAGTAATTTAGATTATTTAGGCTCAGGATAGGTCAGGTTAATTCCTATCCTTTGAGCATCTGCTATGCCGTTTAGAATCCCATATAGTACAAAATATGGACATTTTTGGCCGTATAATGGTACATATTTTATACATTCTATCCATACAATAGCTATAGGTTACTTATTTTTTTTATATAAGAACATATGAAGGACATAAGAAATAAGGAAACCGCACAAGCTTATTGACCCAAAGTAGTTAGTTCCTGTGGATTATCCTCCCAGACTCATTCATATATATGTCTAGCCTACATATTCATATACATGTCTAGCCTACATATTCATATACATGTCTAGCCTACATATTCATATATATGTCTTTGTGAGGCACTGTGATGACCTGTGAGTCACTGTGCTGATTCACTGTGACCTGTGAGTTATTATACTGACTCACTATGATCTGTGAGTCACTATTCTGACTTACTATGATCTGTGAGTCACTGTTCTGACTCATTATGACCTGTGAGTCACTGTTCTGACTCACTATGACCTGTGAGTCATTATGCTGACTCACTATGACCTGTGAAGCACTGTCCTGACTCACTATGACCTGTGAGTCACAGGGCAGACTCACTATGACCTGTGAGTCACTGTTCTGACTCACTATAACCTGTGAGCCACTATTCTGACTCACTATGACCTGTGAGTCACTGTCCTGACTCACTATGAC
>WNGS01164437.1:32390350-32401981 GCA_020271785.1 Procambarus virginalis
GACCTGTGAGCAATGATACGTGGGGGGGGGGGGGTCACTGTCGTTCTGACTCACTATGACCTGTGAGTCATGTGCTGACTCACAATGACCTGTGAGTCACTGTGCTGACCAATGCCAGTAGAAGGCAACAATAAAAATATTCGGCTAAAGAAAAAGAGGTCACCCCCAATATTAGTGCCCGGCTCACCATTGGTCGAGGTTTAAAGGTGGGAGATTGTGATGGTAGAGAGAGAGAGATGGAACAGAGGTTCAGAGATGCTGGAGAATGAACTCTTCGAACTAACAGAACCTCAGAGATCATCCACAAGGAAAGCAACACCATTCAACACTTAGTCTATCTTTATCTTTCGACCAGAAGAGGAGGTTCACAAGCCACAGTCATCTGAGAAAACAGCAGTTATGGAGTGAAATTGAAAATGTGATAAATTATTATAATATTACTCCAAATATTAATCAATCTTGCAGGAAATGTTCTGAATTATCTTGTCGAGGAGTAATATTTATATTATCTATATATATACATATATCTATATATATATCTATATATATATAATATATATATTATTATATATATACACAGATTTGATTAATACGCAGGGAGCTACGGGGGAGGTCTCTGCTTTTGGGCCAGTTTCCCCCCAAAAGTTTTTGGCGAGGGTAAACTTTGGAAAGATTTTGTGAAAATCATTAAAAGTCACTTTCATTAAGTTCTCCTTATGGAGTCACTTTCTTAAAGGCTACCTTTTTGAGTCAGGTTTCTCGTTAGTCACTTCTTAGCTCCTTTTTGGCGTCACTTTCTCGTAGTCACTTTCTTGACGGTCATTTTCTTGGTCACTTTCTTCAATCTTGAAGGCCACACGTTGGCACATCGGCCCATCCTCCTAAGGTTCCTGACGTCAAGAAAACGGTCAATGTATAGGTCTTTTCCTAACTGCCAGAGGACCCACACAGAAAACGGGACAGTACGTCATTTCGCCAGCCGCTGCCATTTTCTAGTACGGACGATTTTCCGTATGTAACGCATACGTGCGAAAAGCGTGTTCTTTGTAGAGGAACAGGTTTGTAGGAGGACAGGTTGTAGGAAGGACAGGTTGTAGGAGGACAGGTTGTAGGGGACAGGTTGTAGGGGGACAGGTTGTAGGAGGACATGGTTGTAGGGGGACAGGTTGTAGGAGGACAGGTTGTAGGAACAGGTTGAGGAGGACAGTGTAGGAGGACAGGTTGTAGCCCACACTGTGGGCCCATATGGCTCGCTCCGTCCGCATGAATAAACAATGGAATTTTATACTGCCGTTAATAATATATATTTTTGGAGCCTATCCCGTTTACTGTGTGTGTGTGTGTGTGTGTGTGTGTGTGTGTGTGTGTGGTTTGTGTGTGTGTGTGGTGTTGTGTGTGTGGTGTGTGGTGGTGGTGTGTGTGGTGGTGTGTGTGTGTGTGTGTGTTAATATTTATTATCTGCAGAATCGAGCTATTAGCCTTTGGACCCCGCCTTTCTAATCAATCTATTTTTTCTCGGATTATATCTACTACATACATTACACTCTTACACACTTACACACACACACACACACACACACACACCACACACACACACACAACACACACCACACAGTAACACACACACACCCACACACACACACACACACACACACACCACACACACACACACACACACCCCCCACACACACACACACACACACAACACACACACACACCCACACACACACACACATACACCCACACCCCCACACCTGAGATTTTCCACCGCCGTCATATATACATTTCATGAATATATCAGCGCCATTTCTCATCCGCCAGACACTAAGACAACGGAAATTCGACAATTCTTTCTCTGCTGAATAACTAACACCCGGAACCTCCCCAAGTGAGAACAACACTGCGCAACGTCCTTCTCATTGCAAGACGTCTTGTGCAACTATTGATCCGGTGTAGGGCAAGGATCTGTGTGCGCTTTCTGAGTACAACTTAGGATCTGTGTGCGCTTTCTGTTAACTAATAACTGTGTCTTCTGATACAACTGGTCTTGGTCTTCTGAGTACAAGCTTAGGATCTGTGTGCGCTTTCTGAGTACAAGCTTAGGATCTGTGTGCGCTCTCTGAGTACAACTTAGGATCTGTAGCTTCGAGACAGCTGGATGTGTGCTTGAGTACATTAGTCTGTGTCTTCTCTTTCTGAGTACAAGCTTAGGATCTGTGTGCGCTTTCTGAGTACAAGGCTTAGGATCTGTGTGCGCTTTCTGAGTACAAGCTTAGGATCTGTGTGCGCTTTCTGAGTACAAACTTAGGATCTGTGTGCACTTTCTTTGAGTACAAAAAGCAATCGTTTTGGCATAATGTATATTTAGTAATATATATATATATATATATATATATATATATATATATATATAATATATATATCTATATATATAATATATATATATATATATATATATATATATAAGTATAATACAATATTAATACTAGTGCACTGTGAAACAGTGAGCTAACATTAATCATGGAATCAACATTCAACTCGACTGCTCACTCATCAATCTCCACCATAAAGCAAAATAACTGTGTGTTTAGGAGCCAGAAAATAGACTAAAATGGTTGAACGTTTGGCTAATACTTTTGAAGGAAAATTATTTGAAATACATTCGTGTGTGCCGCACTCACACGAATGCCACTCACGTACCTGTGCTTCAGGGTAGAGCTCCATTCTGGACTCAAGCTACCAATCAACCTATGTCAATGGGTACCAATTTAATTATGACAGAGTGCCATATGCTAGTTAATTCCTCACTTTGATACTACTCAACATCTTATCTGGTATCACTGACACTATCCACCACATCACCTGGCATGACGTGAGCAGAGTGTAGTGAAGTTGTACCAAGGATAACCATTTATATCTTACAACAGAATATGGAATGAATAGTTTATTAAATACACAAACACACGGATGGGTAGCTAAGCTATCCCTAGCACTCATGACCCACAAGAACTCTGAATGATATATGGTCTCCCAAGCTGAAGATAGTGCAAAGATCTAAGGAATTTTATTCAAGCTGTTCGAGGAATATGAATGATGTAACGGAAGCTCCATTTAAGCTTCAAGACTATTTAATGTGATGATCTAAGAGTATTTCAAGTTTCAAAATATAATGATTTAAGAAAGGGTTTTTTAAACTTAAAAAAAATATACAATAAAACCACCCTCCCACTCCTCTGGTAAACGAAGAAGCATAGACGAAAAAAAGAACAAAAAAAAAAAATAACAAAGAGGGTCTCCTCTCACACAGCACCGACACTCACCAACCAAATTGTAAAAAGTCAAGATTTGGGACTGTGAATGTAAATTGGTCACTTGCATATTCTGCATTCAAGAGGCTAGGAACGGGTGATTATTGAGGCATAAAGCACTAGGTCAGATCAGGGGTCAAACTTGATTGCTGGGTATGACCTGGTGGGTGGGTCCAGTGTAAGGGAATCATTGGATATGGGTTTATCGTAAGAGAGGGAGAGAATTGGAGATATCGCAGTCTCACGAGAGAGAGAAGAGAGCTGAGAGAGAGAGAGAGAAAGTTGAATCAGTCTGGGGTAGTTGTTGCGGTAGCACCTTGACGGTCAATAGCCAACGAGCCATGAGATGTCAGACTCACATCACGTAGGACTAGCGAGAGGGCCTACTCGCCGAGATGAAGCCGACAGCTGCAGGTCCGTATGACCCCCCTACGCGAGTGCTGACGGGGCGACGAGAGGTAAGGGAGTTGATTAGACCGGCCCGATGTACATTTGGGGAGACACGTGCGCCGAGGATAGTACATTTATCAAGAAGGTAGAGAGGAGAGGAAGAGAGAGGAGAGAGAGAGAGAGAGTAGAGGACGGAGAGAGAGGAGGAGAGAGAGGAGAGAGATGGAGAGAGAGAAAGACGTCAAATAACAAGAAATGTTTGAAAATAGAGTAGAATAATTTTCAGGTCTGGTGGTGTGATATTGCCTGCGGGTGAGTGACGTCGTCTCGAGTAGTGATGGGGGGGGGTGGATGGGGGGGGGGAGGGGTTTAATTGGTCATTGTGGTCAAAATACCAGTCATTGACACTAATGGCACCTAAACCCCACCCACACAGGGCCACACACACACACAACACACACACACACACACACACCACACACAACACACAACACACACTACACACCACCACACACACACCACCACCCACCAACACATCACCCACACACACACCCACAGCACACACACACACACACACACACACACACACACACACACACACACAACACACATTGATATTTACCCTACACACTTCAGGGTTACAATGAGCCTACTCGAAAAGAAAATCACTCATCAATTCTTACGGAGAAGAAAAATATTTTCCAATTAATGTTTTCTCTCCATCTGGCGACGACAGTGATAATTGAGGCTACCTCGAACCACGACCATGTTTCCTGGGGACTTGTTTTTTCCCTCTTATTGATACACAGATGGTGTACCCGGCGGCGCCCGGGTACACCATCCCCAAACGGTTGAGCCATTTAAGTGTTTTAAAGCCTCCCGCAATACAAGCGTGTCCGACTGAACATACGTTTTGCGCGTCAATATCTGTAATAGTTCTCTCGATCAAGCGATTTAATTTGTATTTATTAACTATATTACGAGCCGCGCAAAAAAACGCTTCGAGGTCGTATTTTGTTAGGGATCGTATGGACGACCTCGTGGCTCTTAATGTTCTCAATACAAACAAACTTAGCCGCGATGATTGACGAATGATGTACAGGTTTCGTAGGCTGGGCACGTAAAGGCATCATTAATCCTGGTCTTGATGTTAATGATACAATATCAATGAGAGGATTTAACGACGGTGGGGGGGGGATTTTGGTTTAAGCAACCCGGTATATGCTTGTCGTGTTATCATGCGTGTTATCATGCGTGTTATCATGCGTGTTATCGCATTTTTGTAATATTATTTCTCCGGTAAAGGGACCACTGCTATAATTACCACTGTGTGTGTAAAATGTTATGTTTGTGTGTCTCGTAGTGCGGACAGTGTTTCAGAATGTAAAGTAGGGTCTGAAATGTATGGGACATCACACCACACCCCCCCCCCCCCCACCCACCCCCCATGATGCTGCTCCTGTTCACCGAGCAGTAAATAGGTACCTGGGAGTTAGACAGCTGCTACGGAGCTGCCTCCTTCCTGGGTGGATGTTGTAACAAAAGGAGGCCTGGCGAGGACCGGGCCGCGGGGGAAGCTAAGCCCCGAAAATCAATTTCAAGATAACCCCAAGAGTTAGGGTGAATGTTTTTATCTATATTCCCCCGTTATGTTGGACAAATTTATTGCAGCAATAGTGAAACAGAAACGTTCACATGGTAATAGTCAGTTAACTACATCATTAGGCTGACGAATATCAACCATATACGGAACCACTTACGAAACCTGTACATCTTTACCGAGTCATGGCGGCTTTGTTTACACTAGTCAACCAATCGACGAGCTCTGACCCCTCACAACCCGAGGTTATAATTATTATAACCAACCGCGTAGCACATCGGCGCTCACAAACTGTTGAATAAATGTAAAACAAAGTCGCCATAATTGATGAAAGATGCACAGGTTTCGTAAGTATCAGTGTCTGACGGATACTGGCTTTAGGTCGGCCAAGATGAGCCTAATCTAACCAGAGGTATACCGCCAAAATATACCTGGCATAAAGCTATGCCAGGTTAGGGACTGTCAATCGAGAATTCAGTCATGCGGAGCTTCACAGTCAGACTTGCTGGAGATCAAAGACTTATGTTGTGAGCCCGTTCCAGGCCCTTTTTCCAGCTGTTCCAGGCCAAGCCTCGTTAGCTTTCCAGCAGGCAAAACACACTCGATGTTTAATCCACGTTGGGTCGTTTAATCCTCGTTGGATTAATGCTTAATCCACGCTGGATGAACGTTTAAGCAACGCAGGATCAACGTTTTTGACGTTTATTCATCGTTACATCACCGTCTTTTTCCCAGGATATTTCTGGTGCCTTTCAGCGGCCCGAGTTCAATCCCCCGTAGACCTGGCTCCCGACTACTTAGTTCCGACTACCTGGTTCCTACAACCACAACCACAACCAGAACCAGACAACCACTACCACAACCAAACCTCGTCTTAATCGACACCCTAACCCAACCGGCCACTAATCGGTTACGCAAAAATCCATCCACCAAAAACCTTTCAGGCAGAAAAATGTTCTGTCCTCCAGGGCGGTGTGAACTTCAGCCTTGGGGGAATAAAGCGCTGTACCAACACGCCACTGCTCATCGTAACGTTCATATTCATGTTCATTTATATCCTATAAAGGCCTTTACATATTCATAACTGCAATTACGTTTTTGCTTTGAGCTTGCCGGATGTGAATAACCCGCAAGCGTTCAGGGCTCTACACACACGGTTCCGGCTCACTGATATAGTGTTATGTTGGGGGCATGTTGGGGGGGGGGCATGTTGGGGGGGGGGGCATGTTGGGGGGGGGGCATGTTGGGGGGGGGCATGTTGGGGGGGGGGCATGTTAAGAATTGGACATAAGACCTTTTAACATTACAACAGACTAATCATTTCAATCAATAAAAGCTTCTGATGTACAAAAGAGGGGGCAGTGATCGTCCTATATAAAGAGGGATCAATGTGCATACTCTACAAAAGTATATATATATATATATATATATATATATATATATATATATATATATATAATTGCAACAGCAGAGGATAATAACCACATAATTACCTTAGAGAACTGTATAGCAATTAACGTCCTGGAAAAACTGGGCTCACTGAAATAAATCAGGATAACGCAATCATTAAAATAAACACGAGCAATATTACCAGCGAAATAAATTCGTAATACAATACCACTAGTGAAATAAATCGTTGATAATACAATCTTTCCAGTAAAATTACTTAAGCAATACGGTATCAAAGTAATTTATCAAATCATTGTGAATTTACTGAAAACAGAAACTGCTGATAGGATTTAGGAAATTTCAGCACTGTATTATTTGGCGAAATAAATTCTTCTCTCCAACACTGGAATCTATCTCTCCAACCCTGGAATCTCTCTCTCTCCAACACTGGAATCCCTCTCTCCAACACTGGAATCTCTCTCTCTCCAACACTGGAATCCCTCTCTCCAACACTGGAATCTCTCTCTCTCCAACACTGGAATCCCTCACTCCAACACTGGAATCTCTCTCTCTCCAACACTGGAATCTCTCTTTCTCTCCAGCACTGGAATCTCTCTCTCCAACACTGAAATCCCTCTCTCCAACACTGGAATCTCTCTCTCCAACACTGGAATCTCTCTCACTCCAACACTGGAATCTCTCTCACTCCAACACTGGAATCCCTCACTCCACACTGGAATCTCTCTCTCTCCAGCACTGGAATCTCTCTCACTCCAACACTGGAATCCCTCTCTCCAACACTGGAATCTCTCTCTCCGAAACTGGAATAATTTTTTCGACATCTTTATTACAAAAGGAATTCTTAACTTTCCTGAAACTCGCTTGGCACTCCATCTCTCTTTCTCTCTCCTCCTCCTTCCCAGTCTCTCCTCCCTCCCTCCCACTCTCCCTCACCTCCCTCCCACTCTCCCTCACCTCCCTCCACTCTCCCTCACCTCCCTCCCACTCTCCCTCACCTCCCTCCCACTCTCTCTGCCATACACACAAGAGCGCTCAGCTGCTCAAGCTCTACAGAATCTGCTACAGCCAGTCTGAAGAAAGCACTCCGACCGCTCTGGTAACATCTATATCTATGTAAGAGACAGTTTGTCTGTCCAAAGTTACAGGTCAGACGCTCGCGGCTAGCCTCACCCAGGGTAATTGATGGAGGGTATGTGACCAACATGGGTGAATCAGGGTCGGCCCAATTGCTCCAAGTAAAGATTATTCGGTTTCCACTGCGACCCCCACGAAATTGACTTTGCACTTCCAGTAAAACCTTTCGTAGGGGACTTTGCAGTCTCTTCACTTTGTTTGTTCCCCTGACACTGCAAAGGGGAGAGCGATCCACCCCCCAAACACACACCGAAACTGCGACGTTGGTACAACGTCCGAACAAATTTTAACACTTCCTAACCAGTTATAACAACCAATATAGCAAGTTGTAACAACGTTCTAATACGTATTAAATACGTTAAGCCAAGATGTAACAACTTTATTACAAGTTGTAACAAGCGGAAAATAGAGACAGTTTTGGTTTGTGTTTCCAGGGCAGTGGGTCCAGGAAATTTTTAATATAGACAATAGGCCTAAGGATACCCTGTTCCGAACGCTCACTGGAGATTGATTACCTTGTGTCTCACTAACACGTGGGCGCCGAATAGCCCAAACGGCTCCCCCCAGTGCCTGACGCGAGGCCTAAATCTCAACATTTAAAATCCTGGCAGCTTTTCCTGAAAGGAGAATTTTCGTGAATCCAGATTTGTAACACAAATGGTTTTCAACAAGTTGTCTGATTTCAACACATTCTCTGCTTTCAACGTATTCTTTGATTTCAACACATTCTTTGTTTTCAATATGTTCTTTGAGTTCAAATTGTTCTGCTTTTCAAAGTGCTTTTATTCGAACACTTCTTTTCTTGTCAATGCGGTTTTGTTATGTTTTTAACATATTATTTTGCATTAAAACACAAACCGAACGCCCGCCACACCCGAACGCTCTTTGCCCCTGCGCACAAACGCAATTTTTCGCGGGATCAATGCGCGCAAAGCCGTAAAATTTGCGCTTCTGGACTTGAAGGGTCGATGACTGCTGGAAATGTTGGGCTGTTGATAACCCTCCGTGTTTTCCTGAGAGACTTTTTCTCTCCGTGAGAGATGAGGAGAAGAGGGTAGGAGTCTTCTCTTCCTCGACCGTCGGAACGGTAGTCCTCCCTTGTAGCTAGGAACGGCAGATACGTTCCCCTCATGTGCTAGGATTGGTAATTAGACCTTCCTATAGCTGTTAGGAACAACAGATATAGGTTCCCCACACAGGAAACCACAGAGAGCCGGTCGGCCGAGCGGACAGCACGCTGGACTTGTGATCCTGTGGTCCTGGGTTCGATCCTAGGCGCCGGCGAGAAACAATGGGCAGAGTTTCTTTCACCCTATGCCCCTGTTACCTAGCAGTAAAATAGGTACCTGGGTGTTAGTCAGCTGTCACGGGCTGCTTCCTGGGGGTGGAGATCTGGTCGAGGACCGGGCCGCGGGGACACTAAAAAGCCCCGAATTCATCTCAAGATAACCTCAAGATAACCGCCCCTGGCTGGTATGAATGACAGCTAGCCCTCCTATTTCCTACAAGTGACAGATAGCTACTTGAAGCTGCTAGACCGGGATATGGCTCAGTCCCTTGGAACGACAGCCAACAGCCGCCTCCCTGGAAACACAAACTGAAACTGTCTCCATTTTCCGCTTGTTACAACCTGTAATAAAGTTGTTACATCTTGGCTTAACGTGTTTATGACGTATTAGAACGTTGTTACAACTTGCTATATTGGTTGTTATAACTGGTTAGGAGGTGTTAAAACTTGTTCGGACGTTGTACGAACGTCGTAGTTTCGGTGTGTGTTTGGCGGGCTACCACCCCTTGGAAAGACAGATGGCCCCCCCTTTAACCCCCCCCCCCCAAGTGTCGGAGAAGCGGTTTGTGGAGGCCGACAAGGAAGTTAATTAGAAAGAGGAGAGATAACGGAAGGGGGGAAAAGTGAGACGAGCTTTTGTAGAACATGTTGGAAAGTTCAGACTACTTTAGTAATGGAGAGCAGTGTGTATGGCAGGAAAAACCACAAGATTCTTGATTAGTTCAGAGACGGGACCTCACCTCCCCAGGAGGCTCTGTAGGCTACAGGAGGCTACAGGAGGCTCTGCAGGTTACAGGAGGCTTCATGAGGTTCTGCAGGCTACAGGAGGCTTCAGGAGGCTTCAGGAGGCTCTGCAGGTTACAGGAGGCTTCAGGAGGCTCTGCAGGTTACAGGAGGCTTCAGGAGGCTCTGTAGGCTACAGGAGGCTTCAGGAGGCTCTGCAGGTTACAGGAGGCTTCAGGAGGCTCTGCAGGTTACAGGAGGCTTCAGGAGGCTCTGTAGGTTACAGGAGGCTTCAGGAGGCTCTGCAGGTTACAGGAGGCTTCAGGAGGCTTTGCAGGTTACAGGAGGCTTCAGTAGGCTCTGCAGGTTACAGGAGGCTTCAGGAGGCTCTGCAGGTTACAGGAGGCTTCAGGAGGCTCTGTAGACTACAGGAAGCGTTTAGGTTACAGAAGACTTTTAGGGGTACAGAAGATTCTACAGGCTCTGAAGGCTCCAGGAGTCTCTGTAGAGTATAGGCTACATGAGGCTCTGTAAGCCAAGCCCTTGTAACTGTGCAGACTCTATGGGCCAGGCTCTGACAGCTCTGCGGTCTCTATAAGCCGAGTCTTGTAACTGGCAACGTCGCAGGTAAAATTTACATATGTAAATTCAAAGGTTTATTAGTTCTTGTGTTGAGCTCTTACTGAGCGCCTCACGATGGTGTGAGGTGAGGGATGAGGAGATGTGAGACATGAGGTGACGCCTGAAGATTGTGTGGTGAGGGGTGAGGTAAGGTGAGGGGTGAGGTAAGGTGAGGGGTGAGGTAAGGTGAGGGGGTGAGGTAAGGTGAGGAGTGAGGTAAGAGGTGCTATGAGACATGAAGCAATTAGTGAGATAAGGTGTGCGTGTGTTTACTTACCTAGTTGTGCTTGCGGGGGTTGAGCTCTGGCTCTTTGGTCCCGCCTCTCAACCGTCAATCAACAGGTGTTCAGGTTCCTGAGCCTATTGGGCTCTATCATATCTACACTTGAAACTGTGTATGGAGTCAGCCTCCTCCACATCACTTCCTAATGCATTCCATTTGTCAACCACTCTGACACTAAAAAGTTCTTTCTAATATCTCTGTGGCTCATTTGGGCACTCAGTTTCCACCTGTGTCCCCTAGTGCGTGTGCCCCTTGTGTTAAACAGCCTGTCTTTATCAACCCTGTCAATTCCCCTGAGAATCTTGAATGTGGTGATCATGTCCCCCCTAACTCTTCTGTCTTCCAACGAAGTGAGGTTCAATTCCCGTAGTCTCTCCTCGTAGCTCATACCTCTCAGCTCGGGTACTAGTCTGGTGGCAAACCTTTGAACCTTATCCAGTTTAGTCTTATGCTTGACTAGATATGTGTACTTACCTATCTGTACTTACCTATCTGTGCTTGCAGGATCGAGCATTGACTCTTGGATCCCGCCTTTCCAGCCATCGGTTGTGTGTGTGTGTGTGTGTGTGTGTGTGTGTGTGTGTGTGTGTGTGTGTGTGTGTGTGTGTGTGTAACTAGATGCAAGTAAAACAAAAAATCGTGAAAGAAATACGTTCCTTAAGAACTTAAACAAATTCACACTCTTCTCTTTGCATTATTATAATATTTAATCCCATATATTTTATCTCTTATAAATGTCACCGTGATAGATAATATTTACATTCTATATATTATCTCTTAGAATTGTCACCGGGATAGATAATCACACCAGCACAATCCATAGCAAATGATCCAACTCAAAATAGAACCAATTGGTACCAAAGGTGAACACCAA
>WNGS01164437.1:32407926-32421069 GCA_020271785.1 Procambarus virginalis
TACGACATTCTTTGACCATTCGTTATGACAACTTTATATTATGACAACTTTGACCATTCGTTATGGCAACTTATATTATGGTAACTTTGACCATTCGTTATGGCAACTTAATAACGTTATCATGACAACTTTGACAACACATTAGAATTAATTTTTATTCTACAACGAATATGGCAAGTCAGTTCTTAACCTCCTGTAATATGGCAAGTCTGTCACATGCCATGCCAGCATACCACAATGCAGCTGTTCTGTAAACTACGCCACGGCAACTGTCCTTCATTTACCCTGCAACGATGACAATGGCACCAGCAACCAGACCACGATGGCAACTCCTGTATACTACGATGGCAATTGTACCCTAAATCTTAAAAAAAAAGAGAACGTGGGCATTGTGAGCTCTTTGACACGATGGCAACTGCACCAGACCGCTATGTCAACTGCAAGAAACCCCGAAAAGAACATCGCTCCTGATAACTGTGACATGGCAATTCACTAAGAATAGTTCATCAAATGGCAATTCAGCTGTGATTGCCTTCGAATGAAATAATTGCTTTTGGGATAAGAACTTGATTGAACATTGTTATTCTGGACGAGAAATCTATCCTCAGTGAGTTTCATTGAGTGAGAGTATGAGGAGAGAGAGAGAGAGAGAGAGAGAGGAGAGAGAGAGAGCCGACGAGCGAGAGAGAGAGAGAGAGAGAAGATTATTTCAGCATTTACTAGAAGCTGTTATCCTACGAAGCTGTCCTGAAACCTTATTCCTAGAAAACTCTTTTTTATCATTTATAAAGATTAGGAATAGATTAAATTTAATGCTAGTCGCTATTGTGTAAGAGTTGAACCAGGGGGCTACTTGTGTGTCAGAGCCTTTATATGGGTTGGTGTGATTGGGTTCTTGATAAAGTTGCCATAATATAAGTTGTCATAACGAAAGTCAAAGTTGCCATAATATAAAATTGTCATAACGAATGGTCAAATTTGCCATGATATAAAGTGGCCATAGCGATTGGTCAAAGTTGCCATTAATTAAAGTTGCCATAATACACGAGCAAAGATGCCATAATGATATATTAAGTAGCCACGATGCCTGATCCGAGTTGCCATGGCGATATTTTATATGATCCAGTTAACACAGCGACACATTGCTAGTCCAATTGCCATGTTGAAATATTACAGAGGCCAGTTGCAAGCGGATAAAATATTGCCATACTCGTGACAACGTAAAAAAATGCGACTGTTTTGCCTAACTAGAAACGTACAAACCCACACAACCCACTTAACCCATCGAAGCCGTTGCATATAAAAAAAAACGTAAAATTTACGGTGCTTTAATTTAGGCTAATGCGTCGCATTCTTGACGTTCTGGTCGAATCCGTTACAAATGCGGCGCATGAGATGAGGGGACCCGCCAAAGACCTATTTTAACCCTCGACCGATTGATCTGATCACTTAAAAATCGAAATTTATGTTAATTAACAAATGCTGTTATGCTAATTAAAAAGTGCTTTTATGCTAATTAAAGTGCTTTTATGCTAACTAAAAATGCTTTTATGCTAACTAAAAATGCTTTTATGCTAACTAAAAAGTGCTTTTATACTAGGAATTAACAAATACTGGAACCGGTTAGGTCCTGGAACCGGTTAGCTATAAGTCCCTAACGTTTCTGGATGTTAGGCAGGTCGTCCCAAACTGCCCAGGGTTCGAACCCAGGTAGTCCTCGCTTGCAGGGTGAGTGTGCTATCCAACTACACAAACAAAGAAACTCTAACATTACACTAATTTGCTTCGTAACAGCTTCGTTCTGAAAGATTCCTTAGACTTAATATCTTTAATAACCAAATTATGAGTTGACTCAGAGTACAAAGGTTGCTAGCGGGGATGTTGTGAGTTTACCGACAACAATAGTCGAAGGTATCACGCAAATCAACAAACCAAGACCCAGATTCACGAAGCAGTTACGCAAGTACTTACAACCTGTCCATCTTTTCTCAATGTTTAACGGGTTTGGTTACATTTATTAAACAGTTTACAAGCATGACAACTTGCCAATCAACTGTTGTTATTGTTATAAACGCCTCCTGGTGCTTCGGAGCTCATTAACTGTTTAATAATTGTAAACAAAGCCGCCAAAGATTGAGAAAAGGTGAACAGGTTCGTAAGTGCTTGCGTAACTGCTTCGTGAATTTGGCCAAGGTGTTGTTCATCCGTGTGCGTGCGTGCATGTGCGCGTGATTCTCTTCACAAACCGTACTAGTATACTATATAGGCGTTAATATGGCGAATATGATCAATTTTGTCGATAATTTGGCGTATATAGTATATTTTGGCGATAATTTGGCGTATATAATATATTTTGGCGATAATTTGGGCGTATTTGATATATTTTGGCGATAATTTTGCGTATATGATATTATTTTGGCGATAATTTGGTGTATATGATATAATTTGGCGTATTTATATATTTTGGCGATAATTTGGCGCATATGATATATTTTGTCGATAATTTGGCGCATATGATATATTTTGGCGATAATTTGGCGCATATGATATATTTTGGCGATAATTTGGTGGCATATGATATATTTTGGCGATAATTTGGTGCATATGATATATTTTGGCGATAATTTGGCGTATATAATATAATTTGGCAAAAATTAACACCTTAGGAATCCACACGATATCAGAGATTTGGTTAATTCTCAGTAAATATATGAAACATTTTGGCTCACGTTCAGTTTGCCTACTTAATCTCCGCCAATCCCAGCGCTTGGTGGAGTCACGTTCACCTCGGCCAATCAGAGAGCTTAGTAGAGGATCACGAGCCTCCATTTCGCCAATCAGAGTGCTGCAAAAAGTCAAGCTGCGTAGCTAGACTCAGGTAACTGTTGCAAGGCCATTAGCTAATCAGCGGTCTGTCGTTGAACTAATTACCTGTTAACTGTCCGCAAGTTGTTCCAGTGGAAATGGTAATGGTGGAAAAAATTCAATTTAAATCAGTCTACGTGGAAGATAACACGTCGGAATTATATATATATATATATATATATATATAGATATATATATATATATATATAATATATATATATATATATATATATAATTATATCAAAATTCCATACAATAGTTTGCTTGAAGAACCATCTGATTATAAACGCTTGCAAGAATTTAACTCTAAGTTTCGTTCTAAACTATTTAAGATGAATGCAATTAAAACTTTATTGAATAGAGCTTAAAAATATTTATTCTGATTATAAATATTTCATGTTGGAGTTAAGTTCTTAAATAAGTTTTTTTAACAAATGCTTTTCCAAGCAAATAATTGTATGGAATTACACACAGATATCACAATAGCGTAATGCATCAAAAGAACAACTCCACAAGGGCAGTGGGTTCGAACTTACGTCCGAGAGGATCCCAGACGCGCCTTAGTCTATATTTAACTTGTGAATTTGTTCAATTGTATGGAATTTTGAGGAATTTAATATTAAATTTCTACCTACTGTCACAGGTCCCTCAGTCCATGAAGATATTCTCTGTTAAATATCCGTATTTGGGTACTGTTGGCTGCTATATTACAACATTCGTAATATTCTTAGACATTCTTAGCCACAAATTATCTTTAAGTTTGTGTTTACCAATAATTTCACTATTAGGAATTTTTAAGAAGACAGAGAGCCTGTACCCTTTGATGACTTCAGATCTGGTGGTGTTTAACTATTTAAACGTTCGCACTGTAATGTTCCATACGTGGGGAATACCTGTGGAAACTGCATACATATTATTTGTTATCATATATGGGTAACTCTTACCTCACAAGTTAGCCCCTTAGGCAAGCTGTATCCTTTGATGTTAGAGATTACCGGGAAGAAATAGGTCACCTTCACTCTCAGAGCGATTTCACTTAACTACAGATTTACGACGGGCTCACCATAGCCTGTGCTACTTGGAACTTCTTGTTCCCAGTAGCTGAATCTAAAACAATAACAACATACTTGATTTAACTACTCAACTAGGAGATTTCAACATCTTGAAATCAATCGAGAGTGAGACCAGATATATATAAATAAATAAATAAATAAATGTTTATTTAGGTAAGGTACATACATACAAGAGATTTTACAAAGATTTATGGATTTATAGATAGAGCTAGTACATACAATGCCTAAAGCCACTATTACGCAAAGCGTTTCGGGCAAGAAGATATAAAGGTTTCTGAGTCTTTAACTCGACTGTTTCACAGTCCTTAATAACGAAGACCAAATGTCATTATAAACAAAAGCAAAATGATCGTTAATACACCCGCCAAACACCACTTTTTTATAAAAAAAAAATAGTTTACATAAGACTCACAAGTGATGACGTTCGAACATTTCTCGAACAGTGCTTCGCTATGGACAGCTGTTCGCACCACAAGTACGAACATTCACCATTTTCGTACGTAAATGCTTCACCTACGTACTACAAATATAAATAACCTGTTGTTGTTAAAGATTGGCTACTTGGAACAAGAAGTTCCAAGTAGCACGGGCTATGGTGAGCCCGTAACTATAAATAATCGCCAACAGAGCCTAAACACCTGACCTAACATATGCCTACCAATACAGTAGCACTTTAATATATTAAAATATTAATTTATACACGAGATAAAATCTATTTTTAATACAGTATTATAATTTATGAGAGCGTGTTGAGGGTTGGCCGCCGCTTCAACGAGCTTAGCCTGAGGAAGGTTGTTTTACAAGCTGATTTTCGTCGTCTCAAAGTATATTGTTATGGTTTTTTTCATGTTTTATTTCAATTTTGAATTTTTTTTCGGTGTTTAATTTGAATATAATTTTATTTTCGTTTTTTTTCAAACCTTTGTAATGGTACCGATTAATATATTTTGAACTATTGACGATTTCAGCTAATCTAGCTAATTGGTTATTTATGTAAGCACTGATGATGAGGGGGAGGACCTGCTGCATGGGCAACAGCTTCTCCATATCAACCTACCCTGGCTTTGCGCCGTGGAGAAGCCACTCCAGACCGACAACCAGAGCGCAACTCCATAGTCTCCTGAAGCTAATGGATGCCTACTACTAGTATTGATGATGTACACATTCCGTCAGAAGCCTTACAGGCCTCGGAAGGTGCTAAACAGGTTTGGGAGTCGTTTGGGTGCGGACATAACCAGAAACTGCTACCTAGTAATTTGTCACTCCGTAAAAAAATGAACTGTTTTGTTTATTCAGAAACTTACGAACCCAAGCACCCCATCTAATCTTTCGAGGACGATGTATAGTGTAGAAAACTTCAATATAACGCTGATCTATTTGTCACTAATATATCCCATATCAAAGAGATTTTTTGATTCCGTAAAAAATGCGACGTATTGGGTTAGAAAACAGCATAAAGAAACAGAGAATTGAGTTAGAAAACAGCATAAAGAAACAGAGAAATAAGTTAGAAAACAGCATAAAGAAACAGAATATTACCTGAAACAGAAACGTTCACATGGTAATAGTCAGTTAACTACATCATTAGGCTGACGAATATCAACCATATACGGAACCACTTACGAAACCTGTACATCTTTACCGAGTCATGGCGGCTTTGTTTACACTAGTCAACCAATCGACGAGCTCTGACCCCTCACAACCCGAGGTTATAATTATATAACCAACCGCGTAGCACATCGGCGCTCACAAACTGTTGAATAAATGTAAAACAAAGTCCCATAATTGAGGAAAGATGCACAGGTTTCGTAAGTATCAGTGTCTGACGGTTACTGGCTTTAGGTCGGCCAAGATGAGCCTAATCTACCAGAGGTATACCGCCAAAATATACCTGGCATAAAGCTATGCCAGGATAGGGACTGTCAATCGAGAATTCAGTCATGCGGAGCTTCACAGTCAGACTTACTGGAGATCAAAGACTTATGTTGTGAGCCCGTTCCAGGCCCTTTTTCCAGCTGTTCCAGGCCAAGCCTCGTTAGCTTTCCAGCAGGCAAAACACACTCGATGTTTAATCCACGTTGGGTCGTTTAATCCTCGTTGGATTAATGCTTAATCCACGCTGGATGAACGTTTAAGCAACGCAGGATCAACGTTCTTGACGTTTATTCATCGTTACATCACCGTCTTTTTCCCAGGATATTTCTGGTGCCTTTCAGCGGCCCGAGTTCAATCCCCCGTAGACCTGGCTCCCGACTACTTAGTTCCGACTACCTGGTTCCGACTACCTGGTTCCTACAACCACAACCACAACCAGAACCAGACAACCACTACCACAACCAAACCTCGTCTTAATCGACACCCTAACCCAACCTGCCACTAATCGATTACGCAAAAATCCATCCACCAAAAACCTTTCAGGCAGAAAAATGTTCTGTCCTCCAGGGCGATGTGAACTTCAGCCTTGGGGGAATAAAGCGCTGTACCAACACGCCACTGCTCATCGTAACGTTCATATTCATGTTCATTTATATCCTATAAAGGCCTTTACATATTCATAACTGCAATTACGTTTTTGCTTTGAGCTTGCCGGATGTGAATAACCCGCAAGCGTTCAGGGCTCTACACCACGGTTCCGGCTCACTGATATAGTGTCATGTTGGGGAGGGGGCATGGGGGGGGGGCATGTTGGGGGGGGGGGGCATGTTGGGGGGGGGGGCATGTTGGGGGGGGCATGTTGGGGGGGGGCATGTTAAGAATTGGACATAAGACCTTTTAACATTACAACAGACTAATCATTTCAATCAATAAAAGCTTCTGATGTACAAAAGAGGGGGGCAGTGATCGTCCTAATAAAAGAGGGATCGTGGCATACTCAACAAAAGTATAGTATATATATATATCTATATATAGATATATATATATATAATATATGTATATATATATATATATATATATATATAGATATATATATATATATATATATATATATATATATATATTAATGCACAGCAGAGGATAATAACCACATAATTACCTTAGAGAACTGTATAGCAATTAACGTCCTGGAAAAACTGGGCTCACTGAAATAAATCAGGATAACGCAATCATTAAAATAAACACGAGCAATATTACCAGCGAAATAAATTCGTAATACAATACCACTAGTGAAATAAATCGTTGATAATACAATCTTTCCAGTAAATTACTTAAGCAATACGGTATCAATGTAATTTATCAAATATTGTGAATTTACTGAAAACAGAAACTGCTGATAGGATTTAGGAAATTTCAGCACTGTATTATTTGGCGAAAAAATTCTTCTCTCCAACACTGGAATCTATCTCTCCAACCCTGGAATCTCTCTCTCTCTCTCCAACACTGGAATCCCTCTCTCCAACACTGGAATCTCTCTCTCTCCAACCAACTGGAATCTCCTACTCTCCAACACTGAATCCTCTCTATCCAACACTTGAAATCCCTTCCTCTTTTTTCCAACACTGTCTCCTCGTTCCCAAACCACTGGAATCCTCTCTCTCCAACACTGCGAATCTATCTATACAAACACTGGAATATCTCTATATCTCTATCTTTTTCTCTCACACTCAAGGGCTGTACCTCTCCACCCTACCGGGTGTGGTCGTCGTGAAGAGGTGAAGAAGCACGTTTCTTATGTAGACGGCCGAGCCGCGACCCAGTGTAGCGAGGTGGGGGTGAGCCCCGACTCCGTGAGGAGAGGAGATGTGAGCAGTGACCCCTAGCCCCTCGCCACTCCGCCGTATCAGTGAGTAGCTGGAGTAAGGTATAGAGATAGGTTAGTTGATGTTAGTCCCACCGTAGTAGCTATAGTTAGTTTAGAGAGAGATTCACAGTGTTGGAGAGAAGAGATTCCAGTGTTGGAGTGAAGGGATTCCAGTGTTGGAGAGAGGGAGATTCACAGTGTTGGACGAGAGGGATTTCAGTGTTGGAGAGATAGATTCCAGTGTTGGAGTAGAGAGAGAGATCCAGTGTTGGAGAGAGAGAGAGATTCACAGTGTTGGAGGAGAGGAGGATTCCAGTGTTGGAGTGAGGGATTCCAGTGTTGGAGAGAGAAGATTCCAGTGTTGGAGCAGAGGGATTCCAGTGGTTGGAGAGGAGAGAGAGGAGATTCCAGGTTTGGGAGAAGAGGATTCCAGTGTTGGAGAGAAGAATTTATTTCGCCAAAAATAATTACAGTGCTGAAATTTCCTAAATCCATCAGCAGTTTCTGTTTTCATAAATTCACAATAATTGATAAATTACATTGAACCGTAGTGCTTAAGTAATTTTACTGGAAAGATTTTGTTTTTTATTTTATTCACGATTTATTTCATACGTGGTATTGTATTACGAATTATTTCGCTGGTATATTGCTCCGTGTGTATTTTAATGATTGCGTTTTATCCTGAATTTATTTCAGTGAGCCCATTTTCCAGTGAACGTTAATTGCTATACAGTCTCTAAGTGTAATTATGTGGTTATTATCCCTGCTGGTTGCAATATAAAGAATATATACATGATATATATATCATTATATACATTATAATATTATATATTAGCTATATAAATATATAAGTGATGATATACCAATATATATATATATATTATATATATGATATATAATATAGATATATATATACTTTTGTTGAGTATGCACACTGATCCCTCTTTTATTAGGACATCACTGCCCACCTTTTTGTTACATCAGAAGCTTTATTTATTGATGAAATGATTAGTCTGTTTGTAATGTTAAAAGGTCTTATGTCCAATTCTTAACATGCCCACCCCCAAAATGCCCCCCCCCACCTCCCCGCCCCCCCCCACCCCCACCCCCCACCCCCGCCCCCACCCCCCAACATCAAACGCCCCCCCCCCCCAACATGCCCCCCCCCCACCACATGCCCCCCCATGCACCCCAAGCACACAGACACTATATCAAGTGAGCCGGCAACCGACTGGTGTGTAGAGCCCCTGAACGCTTGGGGTTCATTCACATCGGCAAGCGTCAAAGCACAAAAACGTAATGCAGTATGAATATGTAAAGGCCTTTATACGGATATAAATGAACATGAATATGAACGTTACGATGAGCAGGTGGCGTGTTGGTACAGCGCTTTAGTCCCAAAGGCTGAAGTTCACCGCCCTGGAGGACAACATTTTTCTGCCTGAAAGGTTTTATGGTGGATGGATTTTTGCGTAATCGATTAGTGGCAGGTCTGGGTTCAGGGTGTCGATTAGACGAGGTTGGTTGTGGTAGTGGTTGTCTGGTTCTGGTTGTGGTTATGGTTGTAGGAACCAGGTAGTCGGAAAACCCACGGGTAGTCGGAACTAAGTAGTCGGGAGCCAGGTCTACGGGGGATTGAACTCGGGCCCTGAAAGGCACCTATGAAATATCCTGGGAAAAAGACGTGATGTAACGTGAATAAACGTCAAGAAACGTTGACCTGCGTTGTTAAACGTTCATTCCAGCGTGGATAGCATTAATCCAACGAGGATTAAACGACCCAAGTCGTGGATTTTTTAAACATCGAGTGTGTTTTGCCTGCTGGAAAGCTAACGAGGCTTGGCCTGGAACAGCTGGAAAAAGGGCCTGGAACGGGCTCACAACATAAGTCTTTGATCTCCAGTAAGTCTGACTGTGGAGCCTCCGCTGACTGAATATCTCGATTGACAGTCCCGTATCCTGGCATAGCTTTATGCCAGTATATTTTAGGCGGTATACCTCTGGTGATAGATAGGCTCATCTGGCCGACCTAAAGCCAGTACCGTCAGACACTGATACTTACGAAAACCTGCTGCATCTATTCCTCAACTTTAGGGGACTTTGTTTTACATTTATTCAACCTAGTTTGCTAGGCCCGATGCTGTACGCGGTTTGTTATACTATTACTACCTCAGGGTTTGTGGAGGGTCAGAAGCTCGTCGATGGTTGGACTAGTGTAAACAAAGCCGCCATGACTCGATAAAGATGTACAGGTTTCGTAGTGGTTCCGTATATGTTGATATTCGTCAGCCTAATGATTTAGTTAACTGACTATTACCATTGAACGTTTCTGTTTCAGGTAAGATTCTGTTTCTTTATGCTGTTTTATAACTGATTTCTCCTGTTTCTTTATGCTGTTTTCTAACTAATTCTCTGTTTCTTTATGCTGTTTTCTAACCCAATACGTCGCATTTTTTTACGGAATCAAAAAATCTCTTTGATGATGGGATATATTAAGTGACAAATAGATCAGGCGTTAATATTGGAAGTTTTCTTACCCTATACATCGTCCTCGAAAGATTAGATGGGGTGCTTGGGTTCGTAAGTTTCTGAATAAACAAAAAGTTCTTTTTTTTTACGGAGTGACAAATATACTAGGTATAGCAGTCTTCTTGGTTATGTCCGCACCCAACGACTCCCAAACCTGTTTAGCACCTTCCGAGGCCTGTAAGCGCTTCTGACGGAATGTGAACATCATCAATACTAGTAGTACGGCATCCATTAGCTTCAGGAGACTATGAGTTGCGCTCTTGGTTTCGGTCTGAGTGGCTTCTCCACGGCGCAAAGGGCCAGGGTAGGTGTATATGGAGAAGCGTGTCCTATGCAGCACGGTCCTCACCCCTCATCATCAGTGCTTTACATAAATAACCATCAGCTAGAGTTAGCTGAAATCGTCAATAGTTCAACATATATTAATCGTACCATTACAAGGTTTTGAAAAAAAACGACAAATAAAATTGATATTCAAATTAAAACACCAAAAAAATTCAAAATTGAAAATAAAACATGAAAAAAACCATAACAATATACTTTGAGACGACGAAAATCAGCTTGTAAAACAACCTTCCTCAGGCTAAGCTCGTTGAAGCGGCGGCCAACCCTCCAACACGGCTCTCATAAATTATAATACGTATTAAAATAGATTTTATCTCGTGTATACAATTAATCTTTTAATATATTAAAGTGCTAACTGGTATGGTAGGCATATGTTAGGTCTCAGGTGTTTAGGACTCTGTTGCCGCATATTATCTTACGGGCTCACCATAGCCGCCCGTGCTATCTTGGAACTTCTATGTTCCACAGTATCCAATCTTTAACAACAAACAGGTTATTTACTATTTGTAGTACGTAGGTGAAGCATTTACGTACGAAATGTGAATGTTCGTACTTGTGGTGCGAACAGCTGTCCATAGCGAAGCACGTTCGAGAAAGGTTCTGAACGTCATCACTTGTGAGTCTTATGTAAACTATTTTTTTTTATAATAAAAAGTGTGTTTGGCGGGTGTATTACGATCATTTTTGCTCTTTGTTTATATAATGGACATTTGGTCTTCGTTATTAAGGACTGTGAAACAGTCGAGTTAAAGACTCAGAAAACCTTTATATCTTCTTGCCGAAACGCTTGGCTGTATAGGGTTTAGGCATTGTAGTACCTAGTACTATCTATTATAATCCATCAAAGTCTTTGTAAAAATCTCTTGTATGTATGTACCTACCTAAATAAAATGTTTTTATTTATTTATTTATATTATCATGGTCTCACTCGCGATTGATTTCAAGATGTGTTGAAATCTCCCTAGTTGAGTAGTAAATCAAGTATAGTTGTTATTTTTAGATTCCAGCTACTGGGAACAGTACAGTTCCAAGTAGCACAGGCTATGGTGAGCACTGGTACAATCATGTAGGTAAGTGAAATCGCTCTGAGAGTGAAGGTGCACCCTCACACCCCCCCCTCCCCCCACTTCTTCCCGGTAAGCTCTAAACATCCCAAAGGATACAGCTTGCCTAAGGGGCACACTCTGTGAGGTAAGGAGTACCCATTATGATAAACAAATATTGATGCAGTTTCCACAGGTATTCCCCACGTATGGAACATTACAGTGCGAACGTTTAAACATATTTAAACACCACCAGATCTGAGTCATCAAAGGGTACAGGCTGCTCTGTTTCTTCTGAAAAATTCTAATAGTGAAAGTATTGGTAAACACAAAACTTAAATGATAATTTGTGGCTAAGATGTCTAAGAATATTACGAAGTGTTGTAATATAGCGCCAAACTGTACCACAAATACGGATATTTAACAGAGAATATCTTCATGGACTGAGGGACCTGTGACAGTAGGTAGAAATTTAATATTAAATTTCCTCAAAATTCCATACAATTGAACAAATCACAAGTTACAGATATAGACTAAGCGCGTCCTGGATCTCTGGACGTAAGTTCGAACCCACTGCCCTTGTGGAGTTGTTCTTTTGATACATTACACTATTGTGATTTCTTTGTGATAATCCACATACAATTTTGCTAGTGTTGGAAAAGCATTTGTTAAAAAAAGCTTATTTAAGAACATTAACTCCAACATGAAATATTTATACATCAGAATAAATATTTTTAAGCTCTTTCATATAAGTTTTTAATTGCATTCATCTTACAATCGTGTAGAACGAAACTTAGGTTAAATTCTGGCAAGCGTTTAATAATGCAGATGGTTCTTCAAGCAAACTATTGTGGAATTTTTGATATAATTATATATATATATATTACTATAATATATGATTATTATAGATATATATCATTATATATATATATAATCATAATAATACATTATTCCGACGTGTTATCTTCAAACGTAGACTATTTAAATTGAATTTTTTCCACCATTACCATTTCCACTGGAACAATACCCTTACAACTTGAACCCAACCCACTATCCGGACAGTTAACAGGGTAATAGTTCAACGACACGACCGCTGATTAGCTAATTGGACTTGCAACAGTTACCTGAGTTAGCTACGCAGCTGGACTTTTTGCAGCCACTTGATTGGCGGAAATGGAAGGCTCGTGATCCTCTACTAAAGCTCCTGATTGGGCCGAGGTGAACGTGTACTCCACCAAAGCGCTGGGATTGGTCGAAGAACGATTTAAGTAGGCAACTGAACGTGAGCCATAAATGTTTCATATATTGTACTGAGAATAACCAAATCTCTGATAGCGTGTGGAATTATCCAGGTCTAAGCAATATACGAAATTCGCCAAATTAATTCACCTTTGCCAAAATATATTATATACGCCAAATTATCGCCAAAATATACTATATGCGCCAAATTATCGACAAAATATATCATATGCGCCAAATTATCGACAAAATATATCATATGCGCCAAATTATCGACAAAATATATCATATGCGCCAAATTACATCCGAA
>WNGS01164437.1:32421169-32436440 GCA_020271785.1 Procambarus virginalis
CGATAAGACAGTAGACACGAAGTGAGGCCAAAGGCAAAGATTTTACCAAATCTTGCCAGACAACAAAGAAAGATCTCCTCTTTTATCTCTTTGATCATATTCAGGAGACTGGAGCCTTCTCCCGCCTCCGAGAGTGGGGCTGTGTGTGTGTGTTGTGGGGGGGGGGAGAGGGGGTTGGGGAGGAGAATACGTGGGTGTTGGACGAGATGGGTCGGACACACAGCAGACGGGTCGGACACACAGCAGACGGGTCGGACACCACAGCAGACGGGTCGGACAGACAGCAGACGGGTCGGACACACAGCAGACGGGTCGGACACACAGCAGACGGGTCGGACACACAGCAGACGGGTCGGACACACAGCAGACGGGTCGGACACACAGCAGACGGGTCGGACACACACACACGGGTCGGACACACACACACACGGTCGGACACACAGCAGACGGGTCGGACACACACACCACACGGGTCGGACACACACCAGACGGGTCGGACAAACACCACACGGGTCGGAAACTGTCTCCGTGCATCACCTAGGAGACGCGTACGATGTCAGAAACTGCCAAATAACCTCTTCTTAAGACGGCATAACGACCAAAGTGAGGAACAGGTAAGAGTTACCCCTCTAAAACCCTCTTATTTTCACCAGTAATTCGCCCATTAACATTGTAGAAATGAGGACCTCGCAGGCTCGAACTTGCAGGTGAAATTACCTCCTGTGAGATCAAAATATAAAAGATCTAAACATTTTCGGTCCTATATCGTCATATAAGGTCGACTATTGTCAGAGAAATCAGTAGCAGCCTTGAGAGGGATCGAACCCATGCTCTGGGAACTCTCAAACAAACGCCCTAGACCACGACATGAAAAACATTGCAACTTGGGATTGAACTGAATCCTCTAAGGTTCCTGGGCTGACATTGAAACTTTGTACACTACCACTGCCAGTCAGCATCCTGGGGCAGTTGACAATAGCAAGCAGAGCGTTGTGGGGATAGGCGGAGCAAGGGGTGCTCTTGGGATAGGCGGCGGTCGTCCTCACTGAATAATTAGACGAGTTAAAGTTGGCGAACTGATGCGTCTGTGACTACCCTCTAGCATTGCCTAGCCTCTAGCACTGCCTAGCCTCTACTGCTAGCCTCTAGCAGCTGCCTCTAGCCTCTAGCTGCCTAGCCTCTACCACTGCTTGGGTCACGAGCCTCATATATGCTTATTCTAACTTCCTCATTATTTCTAGTACACTCAAACTAGTTCAGACTCCTCACTTTTATCCTAACTAACCTGCCTCTGGCCCCTCTTATTCCAACATCTCTGCACTAATAACTAGCAGCACAGAGCACACCATAACCCACAACTAACAGATAGAGAGTGCTAGTTATAATAACTTCCTCACATCTCTTGTTAGACTTGCAATAAATGTAAATAATTGTAAATAATCTTGTAATTGACTCTTGATGTACACATCTCTTGTAAGACAGAAAGGTTACTTTACATTCTCTAACAAGACAAAGCAGCTAGTGGAAAGCCGTGACTGAAGTTGACAAGTTGATGAATGGCCATAACAAAAGAAGGGAATGTTAATCAGGTATCAACACAAAATACGAAACACTGGGTATAAATTGGCTAAGTTTAGATTTAGGAAAGACTTGATTAAATACTGATTTCGAAACAGGGTTGTTGATTTATACAACAACAACTTACCGGGTTATATAATAACCGTGGGTTCACTGGATTAGAAATTCAACCCATTGGATTTTTTTTAAATGGATCCATCTGAAAATGAAGAATTTACGGCTTTTCAGTTCATCTAAAACCATTATTAATTCGTGTAATTCCTTATTTTCTGATTTATGGATTGATTGTCTAATCTTCAGACACGATATTGTAACGTGCTGTCTTCACTAGACTGTTTCTAGCGTAGGGTAGACACATACCTGAATGAGTTTGAGTTGATATAAATAGGAGCTCTCACGTATAGGTCTTTTTCAGTTTCCTATAGTCTCCTGCTCATCACGTGAAGAGTGAGTGACCCATCATTTGATTCATCACAAGATTTAACATATGAACCTATGAATTGAATAAGCTACAGAAGGCGCAGTTACGAGGCAGCACCTATTTATAACCACCCAGACCCATATACATGTATACTCTCAATGTTTGCTGACGACGCCAAAATTATGAGAAGAATTAAGACAGAGGAGGACAACTTGAGGCTTCAAGAAGACCTGGATAAGCTGCAGGAATGGTCGAACAAATGGCTGTTAGAGTTTAACCCAAGCAAATGTAATGTAATGAAGATAGGGGTAGGAAGCAGGAGACCAGATACAAGGTATCATTTGGGAGATGAAATACTTCAAGAGTCAGAGAGAGAGAAAGACCTGGGGGTTGATATCACGCCAGACCTGTCCCCTGAAGCTCATATCAAGAGGATAACATCAGCAGCATATGCCAGGTTGGCTAACATAAGAACGGCCTTTAGAAACTTGTGTAAGGAATCTTTCAGAACATTATATACCACATATGTCAGACCAATCCTGGAGTATGCGGCTCCAGCGTGGAGTCCATATCTAGTCAAGCATAAGACTAAACTAGAAAAGGTTCAAAGGTTTGCCACCAGACTAGTACCCGAGCTGAGAGGTATGAGCTACGAGGAGAGACTACGGGAATTAAACCTCACTTCGTTGGAAGACAAAAGAGTTAGGGGGGACATGATCACCACATTCAAGATTCTCAAGGGAATCGACAGGGTTGATGAAGACAGACTATTTAACACAAGGGGCACACGCACTAGGGGACACAGGTGGAAACTGAGTGCCCAAATGAGCCACAGAGATATTAGAAAGAACTTTTTTAGTGTCAGAGTGGTTGACAAATGGAATGCATTAGGAAGTGGTGTGGTGGAGGCTGACTCCATACACAGTTTCAAGTGTAGATATGATAGAGCCCAATAGGCTCAGGAACCTGTACACCTGTTGATTGACGGTTGAGAGGCGGGTCCAAAGAGCCAGAGCTCAACCCCCGCAAACACAATTAGGTGAGTTCATGATGTCTAACCTACGCTTCAAACAACCCTCGTCTATTATATGTGCCCTGGTAATTTGTTCCATAAATTAACAATGATATTTCCATGTCAATATTTACACAGGTCTTTTCAGCATGTTAATATGATCTAAATTATCCAATTCTGATTAATATTCCAGATTCTGTAGTCAAGTGATTCTAAGTGACTAGTTCCGGATCCTCACGTGATTCATTGGCCAATAGCAACGCTTTTTACACCGGACGGAAATTTATGCCCGATGTAATAATAGGAAACTGTCCCGTCGTTAATAGACAGGTAACAAGACACTGTCCAATTACTGCTGATAGTGAGTAATGATCTGTCAAACTAAAATGCTGCATTTGACAGCTTTTTTTCGTCAGCACCCGTCACGAGGTGTGGATGTCGGACAGACACTAGACGGGTCGGACAGACACGAGACGGACCGTACAGATACCATACGGACCGGACAGACACCATACGGACCGGACAGACACCATACGGACCGGACAAACACCATACGGACCGGACAGACACCATACGGACCGGACAAACACCATACGGACCGGACAAACACCATACGGACCGGACAGACACCATACGGACCGGACAGACACCATATACGGACCGGACAGTTTCCATACGGACCGGACAGACCACCATACGGACCGGACAGTCAGCAAGAACCGCCGCAGACAGATGCTATACAAACTATACCTCCACATCAATGACATATAGCCGCGTTAACAACACATTGAAATAACATGTAATATATTAAATTTTTTTCATACATTTCGACATCAAAACTTTTATTGCAGAAATGCAACATTTTTCATCCGTTGGTGGAAAGGCTGTCACAACTCCGGTCCAATAATGCCCTCACTCTGCCTCCAAACTTTTGTAGGTTTTTAATGCTAGTTTTATTGCGAGTCCTACAAAACTTTGGCTCAAATTTGGGTTAGATTTTATGCAAAGTCGGGGATATAGGTTCAGTAGTGTTTGTTGACACTTTATCTACGATTCTACGGCGACAGATAATATATATATATATATATATATATATATATATATATATATATATATATATGTGTGTGTGTGTGTGTGTGTGTGTGTGTGTGTGTGTGTGTGTGTGTGTGTGTGTATCACGAAAATAAACACGTGATTAAAAATGGGACAGTGGTGTCAGACCACAGAGGAAAATTGAAACAGGAATTTCCTTAAGTACTTTCGTATATTAATACATCTTCAGAAGGACAATACTCCTTCTGAAGATGTATTAATATACGAAAATACTTAAGGAAATTCCTGTTTCAATTTTCCTCCGTGGTTTGACACTGTCATATATATATATATATATATATATATATATATATATATATATATATATATATATATATATATATATATATATATATATATTGCGAGACCAGACACGTCTAATCTCCAACTGAAACTTTAAGCCTTACTGTGGGCGCCACTTCAGCATGAAGGATAAGAGCCCAGGAGCTGAAGCCTCGCCCTGCAGGCACATTATAAAGAGCAAACATACACTATTGCGAAACTGGTTGCAAAAGCCCCTTTTGCAAGGTGTGCAACAATCGTCGATTTAAGTGTTCAAATTTATATTCAGAAAAGACCTGGGTAAATACTGGCTGGAAATGGGGTGGGGTTGTTGAATTACAGAACAGATTATTACCTGGCCTAATGGAATGGGGAATCGCTGCGTGTTTCAAGCGTAGGGTTGACATGTATATGAATGAGTATGGGCTGTCTTATATGGGCCAATTGGCCTTCTGTTGTTTGCTTCATTCTATTATTAACTACCTATGATGGTTCGGGTTGTTAACTTCCACACGAGGTGAAACTAATTAATGTACACAAAGGTTTTTTTTGCTACCAAGGTTGTCTGTGGTCAGTCAGGTGTGTGGGAGTGTCTCCTTTGTGGTGAAAGTCAGGTGTGTGGGAGTGTCTCCTTTGTGGTGAAAGTCAGGTGTATGAGTGTCTCCTTTGTGGTGAAAGTCAGGTGTGTGAGTGTCTCCTTTGTGGTGAAAGTCAGGTGTGGGCGTGTCTCCTTTGTGGTGAAAGTCAGGTGTGTGAGTGTCTCCTTTGTGGTGAAAGTCAGGTGTGGGCGTGTCTCCTTTGTGGTGAGTCAGGTGTGGGAGTGTCTCCTTTGTGGTGAGTCAGGTGTGGGAGTGTCTCCTTGTGGTGAGTCAGGTGTGTGAGTGCCTCCTTTGTGGTGAAAGTCAGGTGTGTGAGTGTCTCCTTTGTGGTGAAAGTCAGGTGTGTGAGTGTTTCCTTTGTGGTGAAAGTCAGGTGTGGGAGTCAGATGTGCGCGGGGTCCCAACTGTCACCTTTAACACCTGTATAATTCAACACCTGGCTCAACAGGGGTGTGGCAGCGTCACCTTCTTAAGTTTACCTTTAGTTAAACACTAGTTTACCTTTACTTAACACTAGTTTACCTTTAAACACTAGTTTACCTCGAGTTAAACACTAGTTTACCTCGAGTTAAACACTAGTTTACCTCGAGTTAAACACTAGTTTACCTCGAGTTAAACACTAGTTTACCTTGAGTTAAACACTAGTTTACCTTGAGTTAAACACGAGTTTACGATTCACCTGTGTATACCTAATGATGTCCAAGAGTCCGCTGTTGTCTTGAACTCCTAATAGAGCCTAATAGTCCTCCTAATAGAGCGTCGCATTTTGATGTATACTCTCTACCTACGGCCAAAAAATGTCGTACTCGAACATGGTAGCCGGCTGGCGAAATTGACACACTGTTCCGTTTTCTGTTTTGGGTCCTCTGGTAGGTTAGATAAAGACACTTTAGGACGTCAGCTTCTTGACGTAGGGAAACCTCAGGTGGACCGCCTGGTAACTCATGGCTTGTTTGAATGAGTTACCTGAGCACCTCTGTAAGTCATGGCTTGGGTGAATGAGTTACCTGAACACCTCTGTAAGTCATGGCTTGGGTGAATGAGTTACCTGAACACCTCTGTAAGTCATGGCTTGGGTGAATGAGTTACCTGAACACCTCTGTAAGTCATGGCTTGGGTGAATGAGTTACCTGAACACCTCTGTAAGTCATGGCTTGGGTGAATGAGTTACCTGAACACCTCTGTAAGTCATGGCTTGGGTGAATGAGTTACCTGAACACCTCTGTAAGTCATGGCTTGGGTGAATGAGTTACCTGAGCACCTCTGTAAGTCATGGCTTGGTGAATGAGTTACCTGAACACCTCTGTAAGTCATGGCTTGGGTGAATGAGTTACCTGAACACCTCTGTAAGTCATGGCTTGGGTGAATGAGTTACCTGAACACCTCTGTAAGTCATGGCTTGGGTGAATGAGTTACCTGAACACCTCTGTAAGTCATGGCTTGGGTGAATGAGTACCTGAACACCTCTGTAAGTCATGGCTTGGGTGAATGGGTCACCTGAACACCTCTGTAAGTCATGGCTTGGGTGAATGAGTTACCTGAGCACCTCTGTAACTCATGGCTTGGGTGAATGAGTTACCTGAGCACCTCTGTAACTCATGGTTTGGGTGATATACCAAAAAGGGGATCACGGGGGTAAGACTAGTTTTACATGTGTTTTACATAAGTTTTACATAAACTGGTAAATTAAATAAAAAATTAACCAAGGAATCTGGTAGTTTGTTATGCGTAGAAGGTAGTGAGTGCATATCTAACCTGTCTATGTATGAATTAGGGACTACAGAAGCATGCTAGTCGGTCCACACTAGAAAGGGGGCCCTGTTTAAATCCTAGTCTCCTCTCACCCATGTACCTATACACACTATTTTTGTAAACCTGTTTGGGGGTTTATGTCAGCAAAAGGGATATTAAGTCCACCACAATACCTTTCTGACCAAACAGCAAGTGTATTTTGACCCCTGAAAATATCCAGGAGCAAAGTATACTCAGTGTATATTCACCGAGAAATGGGGTATATCTCTCGGTGGGTATATCTATGTGAAACCTGTTTGTTTCAGTAATATCAGCTGGCACTCCATTTCATTCCAACACAACCTTCTTTCCAACCAGTTCTTGCTTAATAATCGAGATTCCCCCCCCCCGGCTTGTATGCATTGTTATGGGTTCTTACCTGTTCCTGCACTTTCAGAACCCTTGTTTACATCCTTGTTTACGCCCCTTACTTGGAGACTTGATTACATCCCGCCTTTTCTCTTGCGTCTTTCCAGCGAGTGTAGATTGAGACAATTTGATCTCCATAGGAAAAGTACCACGTGGGAAGAATGTCTGAGACTAGGTATCAGTCACATATATATTGACCTCCTGGTGTAGACAGCCCTGAAGTGTAGACAGCTTCGCATGTTTACCCCTCACATGTAAACAGTTCCACTTGTACACAACCCCACATATAAAAAAAAAACACATCTGAACACGTCAGCATTTGCAACAAAAGACAAGTGTAGCAACAACAGGTAGCAAAGTTGCTCTAAAGAACGGGAACAGCACATAACTCCAAATTGACTCCAGTCACGAGTGTTGAGAGTGGACAGTCAACTTGGTGATAGCGTCCAAATTGACTGGCTTCGTTAATTGAGTGGCCCCAGTTCAACTCTATAAACTGGCGAGGAACCACTTGTCTTCCTCGGTAACGGCTGGTTCAGGGGGCCGGGGGGGGGGGGGACATACCAGAGTGGTGGATGGTTGGTAGAGAAGACATACTATTTTGTTATTCTGCATTTATTTAAAAAAAAAATTGAATCAATTAACTTGCTTAGTTCTAAATTGACGGCCTGGTTAATTGTGTTTGCACACACACACACACACACACACACACACACACACACACACACACACACACCACACACCACACACACACACACACACACACACACACACACATTGTGTAAGGAATCATTTAGAATTTTGTAAACCACATATGTCAGACCTATCATGAAGTATGCAGCTCTAGCGTGGAGTCCGTATCTAGTCAAACACAAGACTAAATTGCAGAAGGTTCACACGTTTGACATCAGACTAGTACCCGACCTCATGGGATTGTTGAGCTACGAGGGTAGACTACGGGAACTAAACTTCACGTCGCTGGAAGACAGAAACGTTAGGGGAAACATGATCACCACATACAAGATTCTCAAAGGAGTATACAAAAACAGATTATTTAACACGGATGGATCATGCACAAGGGGACAGGTGGAAACTGAATGCCCAGATGAGCCACAAAGACATCATAAATAACTTTTTAAGTGTCAGAATAGTTAATAAATGGAATGCATTAGGCAGTGATGTGGTGGAGGCTGACTCCATACACAGTTTCAAACACAGATATGATAGAGCCCAGTAGGCTTAGGATTCTGTACACCAGTTGATTGACAGTTGAGAGGCGGGACCAATGAGCCGAAGCTCAACCCTCAAAAGCACAGTTGGGAAATATTTGTAAGCTGATATTGGTTAGAGACAAGAAGTGATGGGAGAATGATGCAGGGAATTACCGAGAGTGGAGAGAGCTATGGTGAGGGGAATGTTGGAATGGTGGCAAGGGGAACGTTGGAATGGTGGCAAGGGAATGTTGGAATGGTGGCAAGGGAATGTTGGAATGGTGGCCAGGGGAACGTTGGAATGGTGGCAAGGAATGTTGGAATGGTGGCAAGGGAATGTTGGAATGGTGGCAAGGGAATGCTGGAATGGTGGCCAGGTGAAATGCAAGGAAGAAAATAAATTGGTTTACTGTTCGTTTGGATCACGAGAGAGAGAGAGAGAGAGAGAGAGAGAGAGAGAGAGAGAGAGAGAGAGAGCTGGTAAGCCATGGTCAAAATATTCTAATGTTGCATGAGTTATGGTGAGAAAGTGCCTTGAACCATGAAACTGGAGTTCCATGTTTATCATGAGTGTTGATGTTGCTTAACTCGTGAGATTACCATGATATAATGTCCAGACGTATGCATATACGGCATACGTCTGGACATATATATGCCGTATACGCATACTGTCTCACACACCTGCACGCACCTACACACTCAAATGCACACAATCACTAACAACAAGTCCCCTTCAAATTACTTTTAAAAGGTAACTCTTAAAGGAACATTTTCATCAATCTAAATTTATCTCCAAACACCAGCAAGCATTTAGCAAAGCTTGGCAGACACGTCAGAGTTCTACACCAAGTTGACTGGAGTCAAACTGGAGATTAAAGTGATGGATATTGTCTTCCTTGTTTATGAGAAGACATTCAATAGTGTCTAGACATCCACTACGGGCTCACCATAGCCCGTGCTGCTTGGAACTTCTTGTTCCAGGTAGCGAATCTTTAACAACAACAAATTCAATAGTGTCTCGCGCTTGATGCTTCCAATCTAGTTAGTGAGGCAAGCTGGTGGATCTGGAATGGTGCAGAGTTAAGGTTCCTGTTCCTCTCAGGGTGGAACAGAAGGTTACAATGAAGGGAGAGATGTTAGAATGAAGAGGTAAAGTTATGTAAGGGAATACCTCGCAGAATGGAAATAGAGGGTCCATTGTGAGAGGTGAGATGCCAAAAGAGGGAAAGTTAACGAGAATCTATAGGTCGGTATGAATGTTGGTAATATTCAAGGTTAACAGTTCACCAGATGAATATTCAAACAGGAGATCAGACGAATGTTCAAAGACACAGGAGTTCACAAAGTTCTCCACGAGTTGTCTACGAACAAAGACAGCTCACAGAGACCACACGAATGTTCCCAAATAATAGACCAGATGAATGTTGATAACAAGACCACGATATACCAGATAGTTATAGACCAGATACTTATTTCCCAGCCGTTGCCTAGCCTTTCAGTCCTTCAGTATTCCAAGACTTTCCAGCAAGAAGTTTGAAGCATAACTGCAAACTTCCAGAGACAGTATTAACAAGCGAACGGAACGTGATGCAGTTATCCCAAAAAGGCGATATATGTGCAGGCGATGAGTCACAATAACGTGGCTAAAGTATGTTGACCAGACCACACACTAGAAGGTGAAGGGACGACGACGTTTCGGTCCGTCCTGGACCATTCTCAAGTCGATTGTATGCATTGTCGATTGCATTCTCATAATCAACTTGAGAATGGTCCAGGACGGACCGAAACGTCGGCGATAAATGTGTTTATTAAAGAAAAATATATCACCGTGGATGCCAGGCCGGTGGGTTCCAATATTGACAAAGGTTCCGGAGGTCTGAGTGCCTCTCTGAGTGCCTCTCTGAGTGCCTCTCTGGCCGCATAACGTGATGTGAAGCTTAAGCTTGTTAAGACACCGGAAGCTTGTTAAGCGGGGAAGCCTCGGTGAGACTTCCCACGCTGATTTCCCTCCGGTTACATTACTGATTAGTGATTCCAGACAGGAATACAGGGAGCGGGGAATGTACCCGAGCAGACGCACACTGTTACCACATCGCCATGACCTCACAAAGTCAAAATATTGAGGTGGTTACATTGTATCGTTGTTGCTGGGTGTTACAGCTATCTCACTGCCGTCTACACTAAGGGGAACCAAGATAGAAATTTGCCTTAATTCTAGTAGTGAGAAAATTAGTAAGTGAGAGTGTCTAGTAGTGAGTGAAATCGCCTTGATAGTTACAAACGGAGTATTGTCAATGGCTATGTCAGCCGCACTCTCACACACAACTCCAGATGGAAGGAAGTTGACAAGGAACTCACCAGAGTAAGGCAGGTCCTAGTCAATAATGGATGCTCTAATGGACATGTCGAAGAGATCATTAATAGAAAGTTGAGCCGCAATTATACCGATAACGAAACAAGCATCAATACCTTAACAACTATTAATACCTTAACAACCATCAATAGCTTAACAACCATCATTACCTTAACAACCATCATTACCTTAACAACCATTAGTACCTTAACAAGCATCAATATCTTAAAGTTCCATCCTATTTAAATATCCTAAAGGAACTTCTTTTCCACCTCTCACAACTCAAAAGAAATCCTGAAAAATTCCGATAGAACTCTTTCGGATAGAAATGTGTCCCCCAGCGACCACAACCAAGAAGACTGAGTTAACAATCTACTACAAGAGCAAGAAGACCACCAAATTGCTCATGAGGAACACTCCCAACTCAAAGTGAAACGCCTTAAAAGTGACAGATGTCTCTTGTCTCTATTTGCCCGTTTGGGAACTATCAGCCCCAGTGATTTCAGTATATAGGCAAGACAACAACATCCCTTTCAAGGCGCCCGATAGTGCACAAACAGCAAAGCCCTATCAAGGAACACATCGTCTACGCACACAACAGATCGCCTGAGATATCATGACAAACAACACTTGAATAATCGACAGATACAACGACAATAGAAGATAGGACATGGGGAGAGAAGAGAGAGAGAGAGAGAGAGAGAGAGAAAGAGAGAATACCCACCATATTCTCATAGGAAATGATTACCTCCTGGAGAGTGGGCAGGACAACATTCCTGAACCATTCCAGAGATTCCAGGAGGGCTTAGGGCGGGAGGAGGGAGTGGGGTGGGCACCCTTATGGGGTGAGAAGGAGGGTACGTAGGGTAGTGAAGGAGTGGGGTGGAGAGCATGGCGAGGAAGTGGGGCAGGGAGTGAGGTGGCGGGTATAAAGGAATCGCTCGCTTATACCATAACGTCAGGAATCGCTTCCCTTATACCGTAGCATCAAGAATCGCTCGCTTATACCATAACACCAGCAATTGCTATAAGATCACTGGTATCCACCCTCTACCAATTGCTGTTATCTTACGCTAATGGCTCTTACAATGCTCTGTGCAACAGCCGCTTCATCTCTCGTTAAACCATCCCAGAAGACACTTGGAAACAATGGCATTTATTTATTTATTTACCCTACTGGGAGCCACTTATCAACATACATTAAGTATAAACATACACTTAATGATCCACGGACTCGTTAAGCGTTTTATTAGTCGTCGTAAATTCGTTAACCACAACTTCGATACTATTAGCTTGTCTGTTTTAAATCAATAGGGAGGTTAGGCGAATGATATAATACAGAGAATAAGGGAGATTAATAATTAATAAAACAACTAGGTATAAATTGAAAGTCAGAAGAATATTGTAAATTCAGATATAAAGTTAGTTTATTTTACATAAAAATTAAACCGAGTACATCGTAATTGCTAGAATTCTAATTCAAGACAATTTATATGGTAATGAAGTGAGACACAAAAAAAAACACTTATTCTTTTTTATAGGAATTTAGCAGTCGTCGAATAAAATAAACCCCAGTGAATTCTCTCTTAATTCTACACTTAATCGAACCTACTTTGGCTCCAATCGCCAAGGTAGGCGCGATTCTCACTAATCGCCTGACTGGACTTGTGAACGCCTACAACAAGCTGACTGGCAAATCGTGCCTCAAAGGATTAATATAATTCTATGACCATGCTACAAACATTAATCAAGAACGAAAAGGGTGGACAGACTGCATTTCCTTCGATTGTTAGAAAGCTTTTGATACGGTACCTCAAAAGAGGCTGTTGCATAAGATGGAGAAACAGGCAGGAGTAAGAGGTAAGATGCTCCAGTGGAAAAGAGAATACCTAAGTAACAGAAAACAGAGACTTAGTGTAAGGGCGTGAGGTCTCAGAATGGCGAGATGTCACAAGCAGAGTCCCACAGGGTTCTATACTCGGACCTATCCTGTTTCTGATATAAGTAAACGATCTTTCAGTGACTCATTCCTCTCAATGTTTGCTGTTGATGCTAAAATAATGAGAAGGATTAAAAAGACACAGGTGGACAGCAAGAGACTGCAAGATGACCTGGACAAACTGAAGGAGTGGTCCAATCTGAGTTTAGCTCAAGCAAGAATATAGGTGTAGGGAATAGAAGGCTGGACAGAAGGTACCAATTGAGAGAGGAGATCCTTCAGTAATTAGAAGAGAGAGAGAGAGAGGAGAGAGAGAGAGAGAGAGAGATACAGAGAGAGAGAGAGAGATACAGAGAGAGAGAGAGAGAGAGAGAGAGAGAGGAGAGAGAGAGAGAGAGAGAGATTTGGGAGTTATCACATTGGAACTGTCTCTTTAAGCCACATCAAAAGGATACCATCAGCGGCGTATGCAAAGCTAGCGAACATAAGAACTGTCTTTAGAAACTTGTGTAAGGAATCATTCAGAATCTTGTATATCTCATATATCAGGCCAGTCCTGGAGTATGGGTCTCCAGCGTCAAGTCAGTGTCTAGTCAAACACAAGACGAAGTTAGAATAAGTTCTGAGATATGCCACTAGACTAGTTCCCGAGCTGAGAGGTATGATGTATGAGGAAAGACTACTGGAATTAAATCTCACGTCACTGGAAAATAGACGAGCTAGGGTAGACATGATTACCACCTACAAAATTCTCAGTGGAATTGACTTGCTAGATAAAGACAAACTACACGAACAAGGAGACCCAGGGGGGGGGGAAACGTAAGTACCCAAATAAGACGCAAATACATTATAAAGAATGTTTTCAGTGTCAGGGTAGTTAACGAATGAAGTGCATTAAGAGTGATGTGGTAGAGCCAGACTCCATACACAGTTACAGATGTAGATATGATAGAGCCCAATAGGCTCAGGAATCTGTACACCTGTGGTTTGACGGTTGAGAGGCGGGACCAAAGAGCCAGAGCTCAACCCCGCAAACACAACTAGGTGAGTACAACTAGGTGAGTACACACACACACACACACACACACCACACCACACACACACACACACACAACTAGGCGAGTACAGTGGCCTAGACAAAGCTCACACAGTACAATAACAGGCACAAGTACAATATACTCACGGGTTCATACCAGTAATACAAATTTCAGCTGATACTTTTATGAGCTTTTTTATTGTTTCTATATGGAGTGAATTGCAGTATTTCGGTAAGCTGAAAGAGATTGTTTTGAACTGTATAAGTGTAGTGAACATAACATTTTAACAATATTGTTTTTTCTTTAACAGGTGAGTGTAATGGCCATTTGGCGATACTGTCCACTTGACGAAGAGGATGATCATGTCAGGAAGGCGTAGGTTAAGGCCAGTATAGTGGAGGTATGTTAATATAATAAGAATATAACAATATATAAAACATGTATAAGGCCTATTGGCCTATGTGATGCAGCTCCTAACGAGCCAAACTCACTCGTATGCTCTATGCCTACTCTGAAATAGTCTAGTTATCTCGTAGCGCAGTTGGCTTCGTTCTCTATTCACAATGCGGGGACTCGGAGTCGATTCCCGGGCGAAACCCGAAACAGTTGGGTGTTTCCGTTGAGTTAAAATTCATAACGTCTCGAATAATTATTATATTATTCATCATCAGACCGAAAATATAGAAAAATGAATAAAAACTAACAACTAACAAAGAACTTACTCGAAACTCAAGGTTACATAATAAGAGACGAAGGGACGCAAATTACTCAAAAAACAACAGACACAAACAACAAATACAATTATTTTTTACATTATGATTTACACGACGTTAAATCTTGATAACATCACCATTAACAATAATGTTGAAAAAAAATCAAAATCACAATTAGATCCAAAAGATTCAAAAATTCTATGCAAGACCAATTCAATCCGACATTGTCGAGGTACCCATTCACAGACGATAAAGAAACCCCAATATTAAGAAGTAATATTCATCCAATAGTCATATTAAGTATAACACCACAGCTGCGAGTATGACGCTTCAAGAAATACAAAAAAACATTTTAATATCACATTTTGAGGTAAAATATGCACGCAGAAACCTTCAAAATTCTGACTCGTCTGTCTTATATTGAAGGATAAGAAGCCCTTCGCGCGATATTGGATTTCGATCACTCAATTTCCGTTCTAAAATTCTTTAGTGCCAACGCGCACGCGTTCGTGAGAGCTCGCGTTTCTTCTTCATGCCCAAAGCTCACGAACGCCAACAATTTCGGACACCTGGTGTCCGAAATGGAGCACTTTTTATCAGTCCGAAGGCAGCTTGTCTGTGAAGTATTGCCCAAAAGGCTCTCAAGTCCTGCTCTTGACACACACAGGACTCTACTGTCTAGGAACTGGGTGAGAGGTCTATAGTAGTCTTAGAATAGGATGAGAGCTCGGTAATTGGCACACTTAAACCTACTCACCAGAGATGTGAAGACGACGACGTTTCGGTCCATCCTGGACCATTAGCAAGTTGATTGTGTTGATATTGGTCCACAGGACGGACCGAAACGTTGTCTTTATTTACTTATTTGGTTCAA